>QANX01001814.1:0-38270 GCA_003254975.1 Ochetophila trinervis | reverse complement strand
ACCATTTAGATTTTTTCTTCTAAACAATGTCCCTCTACTGTTAAAGAAAAGAAAGAAATGGAAATTTTTTTTATTCTAATGTTGTTGGGTTAACTATGTATACAATGATATGTACTAGGCCTGATATAGCACATTTCATTAGTGTGTTAAGTAGATTCATGGCGAATCCTGGTAGCTGGAGAGCATTGGGAAACTCTCAAGTGGCTTCTTAGATATGTTAAGGGAACTTTAGATCATGGCTTACTGTTTAAGCATAATAATGAAGGGGTAACTCTAAGGGGTTATGTAGATTTTGATTTTGCTGGTGATAGAGATAGGAGAATGTTTACTGCTTTTTATATGTGATGCGTGTCGTAAACACCAAAATTAATTACTGAATTCAAACACTACCGTAGTAGCGGTAAGTTCAGGTCAATTCCACAGATACTGATAATCAAACTCAATCTATTCCAATTAAAGTAAAATTAAAAAGACAAAAGAGGGATTTTATGTTTGAAAGTTCAATTATTAAAGAAAACAATTTAATAAATACCGAAAATAACAATAGGAGAAAACTTTGGGTCAGAGTATCTTCAATTGCTAAAGAACAGGTGATCACAGACAAAAATATATCCAAAAATAATCATTCAATGTTGGATTGAATAAAATAGCACGGCCAATTTTATTCTAACTCTCACAATTAATTAATTCAGATACGATCGTAAATTAATCCTAATTCTGAAATATCTAAACCAACGTGATCTAAATTAAATCAGAACAGCATTAAGAACAATAGCAACCAACAATAAACAAGTCCTACAAACGTTGTAAAACTTTAATCTATTATGCATTCTCCTAAGAAATTAACAAAAGTTTAGCATGCAATTATTAAAATCAAAGTGCTACTAAACATAAAACATTCAATACGATTGAATTCCTAATTAGCAAATACCCAGTCCACAAATAATTATAACGGATCCAAATTATAATCAAAGAGAATTGAATAATAAACAAATAAATTGGAAGAACACAAATTGAATAATTATAATTGAATTAAAACTTATAAACAATGTCTCACACCTTATACTTTAGCAATGAACAATACTCTTTCCCAAGAGAGAGATTTAGCTACTCATAATTGTTAGAAATCTCTTTTCTTTGTTGTTTTTGCTCTAAAAACGGCTACCCTATTACAAGATAACTTAAACCTATTTAAACTAAAAACCTAGGGCTACAAAACACACAAAAACGTGCCTAAACGGACCAACTTCGCGCCCATCCAGGCGCCTGGGCACTGCACCTGGGCTGCACTGCCTTGCTGCCAACGTCCAGTTAATTACGGTTTTGCCACTGCTTCTTCAGTTTTTCTGTTTAATTACGATTTTGCCACTGTTTCTTCATTTTTCATCACTTTAAGCTCAAATCCACCTAAAACATAGAAAAATATAAATTAATCCATTTTAAGTGAATAAAACATGCTCAAATCAAGTATTAAGGTATATAAAATATATATAAATTGCATCCCATCAAATACCCCCACACTTAATCTTTGCACGTCCCGGGCAAATCATAAAATATTATATTTCAAGAAAAACTAAATCAATCAAGTAATGAAATATTATAGACAGAGACAACCAAAAATTCAACAACTAGCACACCATAGCCATATGAATCCAACAATCTTCAGCCTTACCAGCAACCAACTTAATTAAAGCTCAATTCAAACTAGCTCGGCAAATAACTCACTGAATTCTCTCTAATCACTCAAGTGTTTAAAAGGTTCAAAATATTCTCTCGAATTCAATGAAAAACTTGCTCTATCATAAGCTTGCTTATCAATCTAGTCTCCACCACCTAGCATACAATTAAGCACAAATCCGAAGGTCTTTTAAAAGGTTGTAAAGTGGCTTAGGTAAAGGTAAGGTAGAAAAGAAAAATCATAAGAAAAACAATGGGTTAACATCCAAAATCCAACAGAGCATTTAAGATATGATCTCACTAATACCCATCAGTAATTTTCAACTATTTTCTTTCTCCTCTAAACTTATCACATTTAGCCCAATTCTCATGCTTTTACACAAAAACAAATATTTCTCACTTTTTTTCTTTTTTCTTTTTCTTTCAAGGACTCTTTATACTACTGTTTTTTCTTTTCTTTTCTTTTTTTCAACAAACACACCAAAGCATGAGAATTCCAAAATTTTTTCTTCAACCACTTTATACAATTCACTCATACCAACCATCATAAGTATGATCACCCCCACACTTAATCAAAACAATCTTTTTGCTCCAAACAACCCACAAAATTCACCATCACACATCTCAAATGCTCAATTAGACTTAGGATAGGAAAAAGTAGTCAAAAATCAAGTCCAAGGCTTGTAATGTAGGCTAAAGATCAAAGAAAAAGATCATAAAAGCTCAAAGGGATTAAACAATGATAAACATAAATGTTGGCTTTTTTTAGTCTAAGTGGCTAAAATAAAATAAAATGCCTTCATCATTTTAATGCAAAAATGTAGCAATGTGATCTCAATAAGCATGTCAAAGCAAGTTCTAAAGATACAAATTCAAACATGAATATCACTCACAAAAATGATTAAAAGAAGTTATTAATTCAACTTCAAGGCTCAAAAGCTCACTTAAGTTTTAATTTACCGAGACTAGCTTTCATTTAACCCAATTCAAATGGTTGCTAAAATAGACTTTAAATTGCTAAATTCACTTAGCTAAACATGTTATTTACTTCATTTTATCTAAGTCTCCATCTATAATAATAATACTTTCATCACTCAAAGCAATGAGAAACATCAAAAAATAAACAAACAGCGAAGTATATGTTCACTAATCTCAATCTCAGCCCAGAAACGCAAATAAAAAGTAAACTAAAAAGCAAAACAAAATACGAATAAAACAAAATAACTAACCTAACTAAATAACAAATAAACTAAATAACCATAAATTACCCCCCCACACTTAAATCACATTGTCCCCAATGTGCATAAAATGCATAAAATATATAAAGAGAAAAGTAATACTCCCCTGAAGAAGCGAAGTCCACATTATGCACAGGGACAAGCCAATCTACTAGTGTGATAAGTTTTTTTTTTTTTTTTTTTTTTCACGCAGCCACAGGCAGAGCCTTCCAGGCGCCTTCCCAGGCCCCAGCCCAAGCGCCTGGTGCTGAGATTTCACTATTAATATTTTTTTTTAAGAAACCTTTGAATTCCTCAAGTAATGGACTCCCCATCAAATATTGTGAATGTCTTCACTTCTCCATCGAATTCTAAGGTTAGTGCTCCTTCATGAACATCAATTTTTGCTCGAGCAGTCTTCAAAAATGGTCTACCTAAAATGATTGGTGTTGGATTTAAAGATGCATCATCCGCCATGTCCGAAACATAGAAATCCGCTGGAAAAACCATCCCATTAACCTACACCAAAACATCTTCAACTACCCCTATCGGGTAGGCATTAGACCAATATGCTAACTGTATGATAACTCTTGTATCTTTTAGAGAGCCCAATTGTAACGAATCATACATTGATTTAGGCATCACATTAATGGAAGCTCCTAAATCTAGCATGGCACGTTCTATTTTAGAATTTCCAATCACACATGGTATAGTAAATGTACCTGGATCTTTACATTTTGGAGGTAGCTTCCTTTGCAAAATAGCAGACACGTTCTCACCTACACTTACCATTTCATTCCTTTTCAACTTTTTCTTATTGGTGCATAATTCTGTAAGGAATTTTGCATACCGAGGGATTTGTCTAATTGCATCAATCAGTGGGATATTGATTTCCACCTTCCTAAAAGTGTCCAATATCTCTTGTTCTTGCTCATCTTTTTTACCCTTGTTCAATCTGCTAGGAAAGGGAGCAGCAATGTAATTGTTAGAAGAAATATTTAGAGATTTAGAGTTTACCTTAGGTGATGCTTCAACTTTAATTTCTTCTTCCACTTGATGCTTCTTTTTAGTGTCCGGATTGTATTTCTTGGAATTGTCCACTTCTTTTCCACTCCTTAAGGTAATGGCTTTAACTTCCTCTCGTGGATTGATTGGTTGTGATAGCAATTGTCCAGACTGATTTGTTTGAAGCTTGTCCACAGCAGTTGCTATTTGGCTCATTTGATTCTCCAAATGCTGAAATCTCTTTGCTGCATCCTGTTACCATTGTTGAGTGTTAGTGGCTAAAGCTTTCACTATATCTTCCAATGACATACCTGGTTTAGGAGGTTTTGCAGGTGGTGGTCTTGCTTGATACAGTTGTTGGTAATGGTTTTGTCCGGGGTTATTTCCATAACTCAAATTAGGATGATCCTTCCATCCAGGATTGTAAGAATTAGAAAAAAGATCATATTTGTGTTGTGGTTGTCCCAGAAATCCACCAGCTACATTTGCTTGCTGAATAGTCTCATCTTCACGTAGAGTGGGACATGAATCCGTAGCATGACCCGCAACAAAGCAAATCCCACAAGCCTTGGTAGCTTGAGCATTCCCTACAGCCAATTGGCGAACTAAAGAGGTTAAGTCAGAAATCTGGCGCTCAAGGTTAGAAGTACTTACCTCATAAACTTTTCTAACTTGAGGGTTAGATCGTGAGCCAAACTGCTGTGAATTAGCAGCCATAGTAGAGATGAGGCGTCTGGCTTCTTCTGGAGTCTTTTCAACTAAAGCACCTCCACTTGCTGCATCCACCATACTCCTTTCCATGGGTAACATGCATTCATAAAAATATAGGATAAGGAGTTGCTCGCTAATTTGATGGTGAGGGCAACTAGCACACAATTGTTTAAATCGCTCCCAATACTCATATAGCGATTCACAATCATGTTGTCGGATGCCACAAATCTCTTTTCTTATATTGGCAGCTCTTGAAGAAGGAAAATACTTCTCTAAAAATAACCGCTTCATCTCATTCCAAGAATTGATAGAACCGGAAGGAAGGTAGTATAGCCAATCTTTAGCTGCATCTTTAAGTGAGAAGGGAAAAGCTCGCAACTTAATTTGTTCTTCAGTTACACCATGCGGCTTCATCTCTGAGCACACTACATGAAAATCCTTCAAATGTTTATGAGGATCTTCACCTGCAAGACCAAAGAAAGTTGGGAGTAAGTGTATTAATCCAGACTTTAATTCAAATGAAGCTTGCACTTTAGGAAATTCAATGCAAAGAGGCTGAGAATTTAAATTTGGAGCAGCCAACTCCTTTAAAGTTTGAGGTCTGTTGTTGTTAGCAGGGGCTGCCATCTCATCAAATTCAGAATCACTGTCTAAGCTCATATCTCCTTCTTTTGATAGTCTAGTCATGCACCTGAAACAACAAAATCTCAAAGCAAACTAACACTAAAATTAGAATAGAAAGAAATTGACACACAGTATCCGGCAACGGCGCCAAAATTTGATGCGTGTCGTAAACACCAAAATTAATTACTGAATTCAAACACTACCGTAGTAGCGGTAAGTTCAGGTCTATTCCACAGATACTGATAATCAAACTCAATCTATTCCAATTAAAGTAAAATTAAATGATCAAACTATTTCTATTCCAATTAAAGCAAAATTAAAAAGATAAAAAGGGGATTTTATGTCTGAAAGTTCAATTATTAAAGAAAACAATTTAATAAATATCGAAAATAACAATAGGAGAAAACCTTGGGTCAGAGTATCTTCAATTGCTAAAGAACAGGTGATCACAGACAAAAATATATCCAAAAATAATCATTCAATGTTGGATTGAATAAAATAGCACGGCCAATTTTATTCTAACTCTCACAATTAATTAATTCAGATACGATCGTAAATTAATCCTAATTCTGAAATATCTAAACCAACGTGATCTAAATTAAATCAGAACAGCATTAAGAACAATAGCAACCAACAATAAACAAGTTCTACAAACGTTGTAAAACTTTAATCTATTATGCATTCTCTTAAGAAATTAACAAAAACTTAGCATGCAATTATTAAAATCAAAACAAACGTTGTAAAACTTTAATCTATCTTGCATTCTCCTAAGATATTAACAAAAGCTTAGCATGCAATTATTAAAATCAAAGTGCTACTAAACATAGAACATTCAATACGATTGAATTCCTAATTAGCAAATACCCAATCCACAAATAATTATAACGGATCCAAATTATAATCAAAAGAGAATTGAATAATAAACAAATAAATTGGAAGAACACAAATTAAATAATTAAAATTGAATTAAAACTTATAAACCAAGTCTCACACATTGTACTTTAGTACTGAATAATACTCCTACCCAAGAGAGAGATTTAGCTACTCATACTTGTTAGAAAATCTCAATTTTTTGTTGTTTTTGCTCTAAAAACGGCTACCCTTTTACAATAATGATAAAACATATTTATACTAAAACCTATGGCTAAAAATCACAAAAACGCACACAAAACGCTCAGATTTGCGTCCATCCAGGCGCCTGGGCATTGCACCTGGGTTGCACTGCCTTGCTGCCAACGTCCAATTAATTACTGTTTTGCCACTGCTTCTTTAGTTTTTCTGTTTAATTATAATTTTGCCACTGTTTCTTCATTTTTCATCCCTTTAAGCTAAAATCCACATAAAACATAGAAAAATATAAATTAATCAATTTTAAGTGAATAAAACATACTCAAATCAAGTATTAAGATATATAAAATATATATAAATTGTATCTCATCTCGTACTCTGCCCTTTTTTTTCCACAATTATTGCATATAGCTTTAATCAACTCATCAACTTTTTTTTTCTTGAAATGGTTCTGAACAACATATGTCTCCTCATACGGCTCCTTAAGGGCCATTAAAAAATCTAAGGACTGGGTCGTTTTATCTTGAGATGCTTGCTTATAAGATAGATAAGATTAAAATCTAGCATACAGTCCAAAATTAGACCAATTGAATTCTGTCTGTTATGTTTTAATAATTCTAAAAAAAAAAAAAAGAATAAAAAAGAATAATTAATATTTAAAGAATTATTAATATTTATTAATAAATAATAATAAATTTAATATTAATAAAAAATGAATAACTCATTATTATCATCCTCAATATTTGTAAAACTTTGGTTTAGGCTTGGATTATAACTAGTATCATCTAGAAGGTTTGAGCTTGAATATCATTCATATTAATTGATTCAGACATGTTTAAAATATTACTGCTGTTGAAAACAAAATATATTATCTAACATCCCAAAAAACTCATGACTAAAAACAATATACCAATTCCTAGAAAACATAGTACATTTCAAGACCAACTTCCCAAGTCATTTAGAAATAATATGAGCAACCAAGGAAAAAGAAGAAGAAAAGGAACTCAAGTTCTGATGTTTTTGAGTTGACCAAATATATATATATATATACATATATATTTGATGTTTTGACAATTCCAAGTTAAAATTGCAGGTTAAAAGAACTCATGTCACAAATCTCTTTTTATATTTATTATTATACACACAAAAAAGCCCCAAAAAGTTACACAAATTACGATCTACTGCCTAATATCTATGAAATCAGAATAAAACAAAAATTGAAAAAGAAATTAAAAAGTCACTAGAGATGGTAAGGCGTCGTGGATTCGAGGAAGATCGCCGAGGAATGAAGTAAAAAAGGCCAACGACGAGGACCAGCAATTGACTATTACAAAGGTGTGAGCGATCGTGGGGCTAGGGTAGAAGAATGTTCAGTGTTTCTTCCATTTTTCAAATCTGCAAATCAATAGATCCAATTTCAGAGTTTGTACACATTCTTTAAAATGTTTTCGAGTTTGAATATCTCAGAAACTAACCTGACATGATATCCGGGGGGTTTTAAAACCCAAACTTGATCTTAATACTCACTTACTGCATCCTATACATGACCCAGTCAAGGTGCTTACTCTCAGGGACCTGACCCTATTAGGTTAGGTACTCTTGGGACCCTAAGACCTAGTTACTGCTTCCCATACCCGGTTGAGTAGAGTGTCATTCTAAACACTATGTGATATTGAATCATATTTAAGTAATTATGTATTTGTGTTTGTATTACTATTTTAATTAATAATAATTCATCCCTAAATAATAATATTTTTGTTACTGTCAACGAGTGTTATAGGTCTCTTGAATATAAAAAATATGCTTTCCACTCAATATTTTTTTCAATTTTTCTGGTTAAATTTATAATGTAGTTAGTAAATAAGCATATCTTAAGTTTTTTTAAATTTTTCATACTTTCTTATAAATTTCCGCCATTTTTTTCAATTTTTATAGATATCGATATTTTATCGATATTTTCATTGATATTTCTGTATTTTGACGTTCAATATTTCCTTCGAAACCAATATTTTTTTGTCATTGGTTACATTTATCCTTTCAAATATTAACTTATTCATAATTAAGTTATATTACTATGTTAATCAATAAAATATTAATACATAGCATTTAATATTTATTTGGTACCTTTAGCATTACTCAACTAAAATTAATCCTTAATTTTTTTGTACTATCAATTGATATGGCATATTTCTTTTTTACTTATATATATTAGGTCTTACTAATCTATGGTTTGCAAGGAGCCACAGTTTTCTGTCTTTTCCTTTCTCTCCCACTAATTACAACTAGAACCCTCATTTACAAATTAGATCTATTTTTCCCTTTTCCTCATCACTCTTTTACTACGTTTGTTGACATTGCTATCTCTTTTTTAACAATCCTATTAACAATAAACTTATAGGCTGCGTTTGGGGCACCGGATAAGGAAAGGGATTGGATTTATATGTCCCATTGATGAGCTTATCCGGTGTTTAGTGCATTCAGTCCTAGAAGATTAAGAAATCTAGTTCATTATTTTATACCATTTTTAACCAGATTTACAAAATCCACTATCTTAACTAGAATTATAATAAATGGACTTGGATTAGGATTAGAAACTCCCACCAAGTCTTCTTTCTTCTCCCCTAACGAGCCAAGCTTCAGCCAAGATGAGCAAACCCTCGAAGACCAATCGAACCTCATCTCGATCTTCATGGATAAGCCAAGAACATGAAAAAGAGTGGCCAAGATTGAAGAGCAAGAAGAATAAGAATTAGGTTTTTCTTGAAGCGTATGTGGAGGCACTACGCCAAAAACCCTAATAGGCGACGCAAAACTAGCGTCGCTAGTTGTAAACGGTGACGTAAATTCATGTGTCGCGGAAAGGGGAGTCGCCAAAAGTAAAAAAACATTCGCGACGTCTAAAGTGCGTCGCAGTAAAATAAGGATTAAGGCGACGCTTAGCGTCGCTGATAACGGTTATACATTCGCGATGAAAGTGTCGCAGTATCTTCATCAAATCGGCGACGCAAGTGTCTCCGTTTCTCATTGTTTACGCGCACTTTTGGCCTAGAATCGGAGACGCGAGCGTCGCCTTTTCTCCTAGAATCGGAGACGCTGGCGTCGCCTGTTCTCCTAGAATCGGAGACGCTCGCGTCACCTTTTCTCCTAGAATTGGAGACGCTCGCGTCGCCTTTTCTCCTAGGATCAGAGACACTGGCGTCGCCTTTTCTCCTACAATCGGAGACGCTCGCGTCGCCTTTTCTCCTAGAATCGGAGACGCTGGCGTCGCCTTTTCTCCTACAATCGGAGACACTCGCGACGCCTTTTCTCCTAGAATCGGAGACGCTGGTGTCGCCTTTTCTCCTACAAACGGAGACGCTCGCGTCGCCTTTTCTAGGATTTTCCGTTGTCTTTTCTCCTAGAATCAGAGACGCAGGTGTCGCCTTTTATCTTATAATAGAGACGCGCGCGTCGCCTATTTTCTTAACCATTTTTCGCAAAAATTATTTGGCGTTGATATAATTTTTTGGCGACAAAATTTGTCACTAATTAGACAATTGTTTTAAAACCGCAGCAAATCCGTATTTAAGACGTCGCTGGATAATTCAAATATATTTTTACTGACTAATAAAACGATTTTTTAAATCTTATTTGAATATTTTATAAAAGAAATTTAAATGAATAAATAAAAATAATTAAAGTTAAACAAATTTAAATGGAATTATGTATTATAAGCAATAGAATGATGGACGTAAATTTAGTAAAAATGAGAATCAGTAGGCAAGCTAGTGATATAACAAATTATATAAGAAAAAAGAAATATTTTCAAACAATGCAAACAACAAAATTACATATATATGTACAAATAATGCAACTTCTAAGAGTGTTACAAGCAGTTAAATATTTCCATATTTCCATAAGTATTATAATTAAATGTGACATTGTTTTGTAATGTAAAAGTAGGTATATACAAGTGGAACTACGTACTATATATATATAACTTTCTACGATATGAGTGGGAGAATAGCAGCTGTCCATTCGGCTCTATATATACAAGTGGAACTATGTACTATATATATATATATATATAACTTACTACGATAAGAGTGGGAGTAGAGCAGCTGTCCATTCGGCTCTAAAATGGTCAACATATTGCTAGCTCCAAGCACTATCTTGGAACTGCACATACATACCAAACATGCAAGTAATTAAAAAAAGTATTAACTAATAATATACATTCTTACTGAGTGTAAAAATAGCATAATTTTGATTACCATGTCCGCCAAATTTTCTCGAGCAACATTATTTACTATAATGTCCCGCATGATCATCATCACATAATATCCGCATTCGGTATTTCCTGGTTGTTTTATCGTCTATACAAAAGTGATACAAAAAAACAAGTTAATCATTATATTAAATAGGTAAGTAATATATATTTTGTTAGACAAACAATATTAATATATATTTATAATTATTAATAAATACTTATGTGTAAAAAGCTTAGCCAAATTTATGTATACAAATGTTATTGATGTACCTTTGTTTTAGGCTATCTAAGTTTTTCGTACCGAACTTTCTTTTGGCCATTGGATGTACAGTTCCAAGACATGTATGTGCTATATAAATCACCAAAAATAAAATCAGCAATTAATTATTAAATATTATTAATAATCATCCACATATTTAGTTAATTATGCATACTTACATATCCAACAAACTCCTAAAGTTGGCCATTCTTTGACGGTTGTTCTTCGGAAGCGCATCATGAAACCATGCAACTGCTAAGTATGGGTCAACAACACCCAACATCCAATGGTCTCTACAAAAGGTATTAATTACAAATGTTTTAATAAAACTCAAATAATCCATTGCAATATTAGACAAGTTATAGTACCTTGACCAGTATGGAAAAAACCATAGCTGACCCTTTTCTGCATCTCTCCATCGCATCAAAATTTTAAGTTCTCGCTCATCGGGATTTCTCCTTTCTACATTGGCTACATCATCAGGTAGCATAAAACAAAATTTCCCTAGTTGTTCACCCATCAGTCGGGAATCTAAATGCCTAAGCAATGAATCATCATTTACATAATTAGTTGTATGTAACAAATATAGCAATAAAATATTTTTTAATTAATGCAATAAAGTTGGAATTACATACCTTATGTAGAACATTCAATTTTTGCAATAAAGTTGGAATTACATACCTTATGTAGAATAAAATGCAAGACTATTGCAACTCCAGCATGTAACAAAAATCTTGGATATCTTTCTTCGAAATTGATATCAAGACTTCGTGGCCCACAGCTGTCGGTGGCAAGGAGGTCATCCACATGTGATAAATGTTGAAAGGGTCGACGCGCCTTAACAACTCTACAAGTGCAGGGATAAGGTTGTACGAGCCGGCAGCGTCAACTTCATCAGCTGCAGCAAGATCTGCTGGCTCGGCCTCTACTGCTTGGGACCTATGTGAGCCACTTGATCCAACATCAACCACCTATTTGCCCTTTGATTTTCTCCTTTTCCCAAAATCCTGAAACCAAAATAAGAAAAAACATCTTAGTACGTATCACAAATTAGCGAACATATATATGGAAACATAACAAGTCGGTTTTGAATATATATAGAAATATTAGATACCTCATCGGATGGCAGAATAACAAGATGACGGGGCCACGCCAAGAATGATCCTTCTGCCTCTTTAACATATAGCACGTCAAAAGAGGGTACAGGTAACAATGCAGTAAGATCAATCGCTTCTTTCAGTGAGACTCTAACGTTGTCCGATCCCAACTCTATACCATGACAAACTGAACTATCGTGTAACACCCCGTCCCGGGGAAAATATTGAAATTTCTCAAAGTTGACCGAGTTGACCAAGTTTGACCAAGGAAGGGCTCGGGGTTGACTTTTTGTGTGAGCGTGCGATGGCTTTGACAAAGGTACCGTTGCATAGAGCTAGTCGATACGAGTTCGTAGACTAGTAGTACGCTCAATTCCGAGTTAAGACTGAGAAGTAATGACTGAAATAACATGAAGGGCATTTTGGTAAATTGCTGTGGCAGGGCAAAATTACTATTTTGCCCCTGCCTTTAACAGATTTATGCAGAAGGTTCTGGAGGTAGAGGCAGGGGGAGACACGCGCGTTTCCCCCCGGTGGTTTCCTCGCGCAGCAGCCACCCCGTGACTTGCACCTCTGCTGGAATGGCCGTTTTCCGGCCAGATCAGGCCGGAGTTCTCCTGGAGAAAGGAAGCCGCTGATCCCCTCCTCCCTTGGGTACCGATGGCTTGCCGGAAATAGGCCCAGATCGCCAGAAAAGGAGAGAAAGCCGGTGAGCTGCCTTGTTGAGATCGCCGGATTCCGGCAAAATTGGACCGACCCACTGCCGGGAAAAGTTGGCCCGGGTCCTCCTCTCCCTTTCCCCACCATTTTTGGGCTGTGAAACGCCGGGATGTCGCCGAAAAAATGGGGAAAGCCGGTGGCTCCCATTTTCGCCGATCGCCGGTTTCCGACGAGATTCCGGCGATGGGTCACCTCTTTTTCCCCTATTTTGGACCTCCTGAGTCCGATTCCGGTATCCGTTCGCCTCGAATCTTGTTCGTTTGAGCAGTATGAAGGGAGGAGGCTCGGCTGCCACTTCCCGACCAATTTCAGGCCACCACCGGCGGCTTTTGGACGAGGTAAAAATACGGTTGTGCTCTACTCCTTGCAAGCTTCGTTTTGATATATAATTTGTATATTATAAATGAGTAGTGGAAATTACCCGGTCTTGAACGGTGATATTAATAACGGTTAAAATATGAATTATGGGTTGGTGGTATAAATGTGTGAGTAATGGTGTTTTGGTAATTATCGTGGGATGAATTGGTATGCCGAGAATATAAGATGTGGGTGTGTGACTGGTTTCCGTGGTTAGTGTTAATAGTTACGGAATATATATATATATATACGTATTATGTGATTAGTTTTACCGTAAATACTAAATAATTGCTGAGAGTATTGGTGGCTTGAATTTAGCATATTTGCGGTTTGATTTTGGTGAGAGTTAATTTGGTTGTGTATGTGGGTTGAATATATTGAATTAAATTTGTTAACGTATTGGGTATTAACCGTTATGTGGCTTTGTGTATGAGGATCTGATCATGTGAACTGCTTTGTGAAGTATATATGTATGTATATGACGATTATGAAATAAGTAATTGCTGTGGATGTTTGTATCATGTTATTGTCTCTGGAATAAATACTGGATATAATTTGTGTGGATGAGAACTGCTTGGGCGAGGAATTATGCCGCCAAGCAGGGTGTTGCTAGCTTGGGCGAGGAATCATGCCGCCAAGCTATGGTTGTTATTTTTATTAAATTGGTTGGAAAAAAAACTTGATGGAATGAAAGATGTGTAAATGGTGATAACCGGAAAATGTGTGTTTGTGATTGTGTTTGATTGTAGTATAATTGGTATAAATATGCTGTTGGAACTACAGGTAGCTTGATCCCTTGTAGAAAGGGTATGTAGGCAGCTCAGTTTAAACTGAGTGCAGCTACACCGTACTTAAACAATATATTTGTTTAAGTGTTGAGTTANAATATTTTTCAATTTTTGCAATAAAGTTGGAATTACATACCTTATGTAGAACAAAATGCAAGACTGTTGCAACTCCAGCATGTAACAAAAATCTTGGATATCTTTTTTTGAAATTGATATCAAGACTTCGTGGCCCACAACTGTCGGTGGCAAGGAGGTCATCCACTTGTGATAAATGTTCAAAGGGTCGACGCGCCTTAACAACTCTACAAGTGCAGGGATAAGGTTGTACGAGCTGGCAGCGTCAACTTCATCAGCTGCAGCAAGATCTGCCGGCTCGGCCTCTACTGGTTGGGACCTATGTGAGCCACTTGATCCAACATCAACCACCTATTTGCCCTTTGATTTTCTCATTTTCCCAAAATCCTGAAACCAAAATAAGAAAAAACATCTTAGTACGTATCACAAATTAGCTAACATATATATGGAAACATAACAAGTCGGTTTTGAATATATATAGAAATATTAGATACCTCATCGGATGGCAGAATAACAAGATGACGGGGCCACGCCACGAATGATCCTTCTGCCTCTTTAACATATAGCACGTCAAAAGAGGGTACAGGTAACAATGCAGTAAGATCAATCGCTTCTTTCAGTGAGACTCTAACGTTGTCCGATCCCAACTCTATACCATGACAAACTGAACTATCGTGTAACACCTCGTCCCGGGGAAAATATTGAAATTTCTCAAAGTTGACCGAGTTGACCAAGTTTGACCAAGGAAGGGCTCGGGGTTGACTTTTTGTGTGAGCGTGCGATGGCTTTGACGAAGGTACCGTTGCGTAGAGCTAGTCGATACGAGTTCGTAGACTAGTAGTACGCTCAATTCCGAGTTAAGACCGAGAAGTAATGACTGAAATAACATGAAGGGCATTTTGGTAAATTGCTGTGGCAGGGCAAAATTACTATTTTGCCCCTGCCTTTAACAGATTTATGCAGAAGGTTCTGGAGGTAGAGGCAGGGGGAGACACGCGCGTTTCCCCCCGGTGGTTTCCTCGCGCAGCAGCCACCCCGTGACTTGCACCTCCGCTGGAATGGCCGTTTTCCGGCCAGATCAGGCCGGAGTTCTCCTGGAGAAAGGAAGCCGCTGATCCCCTCCTTCCTTGGGTACCGATGGCTTGCCGGAAATAGGCCCAGATCGCCAGAAAAGGAGAGAAAGCCGGTGAGCTGCCTTGTTGAGATCGCCGGATTCCGGCAAAATTGGACCGACCCACTGCCCGGAAAAGTTGGCCCGGGTCCTCCTCTCCCTTTCCCCACCATTTTTGGGCCGTGAAACGCCGGGATGTCGCCGAAAAAATGGGGAAAGCCGGTGGCTCCCATTTACTCCGATCGCCGGTTTCCGGCGAGATTGCGGCGATGGGTCACCTCTTTTTCCCCTATTTTGGACCTCCTGAGTCCGATTTCGGTATCCGTTCTCCTCGAATCTTGTTCGTTTGAGCAGTATGAAGGGAGGAGGCTCGGCTGCCACTTCCCGACCAATTTCCGGCCACCACCGGCGGCTTTTGGACGAGGTAAAAATACGGTTGTGCTCTACTCCTTGCAAGCTTCGTTTTGATATATAATTTGTATATTATAAATGAGTAGTGGAAATTACCCGGTCTTGAACGGTGATATTAATAACGGTTAAAATATGAATTATGGGTTGGTGGTATAAATGTGTGAGTAATGGTGTTTTGGTAATTATCGTGGGATGAATTGGTATGCCGAGAATATAAGATGTGGGTGTGTGACTGGTTTCCGTGGTTAGTGTTAATAGTTACGGAATATATATATATATATACGTATTATGTGATTAGTTTTACCGTAAATACTAAATAATTGCTGAGAGTATTGGTGGCTTGAATTTAGCTTATTTGCGGTTTGATTTTGGTGAGAGTTAATTTGGTTGTGTATGTGGGTTGAATATATTGAATTAAATTTGTTAACGTATTGGGTATTAACCGTTATGTGGCTTTGTGTATGAGGATCTGATCATGTGAACTGCTTTGTGAAGTATATATGTATGTATATGACGATTATGAAATAAGTAATTGCTGTGGATGTTTGTATCATGTTATTGTCTCTGGAATAAATACTGGATATAATTTGTGTGGATGAGAACTGCTTGGGTGAGGAATTATGCCGCCAAGCAGAGTGTTGCTAGCTTGGGCGAGGAATCATGCCGCCAAGCTATGGTTGTTATTTTAATTAAATTGGTTGGAAAAAAAACTTGATGGAATGAAAGATGTGTAAATGGTGATAACCGGAAAATGTGTGTTTGTGATTGTGTTTGATTGTAGTATAATTGGTAAAAAATATGCTGTTGGAACTACAGGTAGCTTGATCCCTTGTAGAAAGGGTATGTAGGCAGCTCAGTTTAAACTGAGTGCAGCTACACCGTACTTAAACAATATATTTGTTTAAGTGTTGAGTTACGTACTAATTGGTGATCTAATTGTGTGGGAAATGCGTGCTGGTAGAATAATTATGGTATAGGACTGGTTTTTCTTGCAGGTTTGTAGCTTTTAACATTTTTGGGGAGTGTTAGAAACAGCCGAAATGCTGCCGAAATTTTTAATAAAATCTCCTGCAGTAGTGAAACCTTTCGGTCTGTTATTTTTACCCTTCAAAAATTTTGTTTAGCGTGTTTTCACGACTGCTTGTGGCTTAGTGGTAACATTAAGTCACGCAGGCAGGATCTTTGCGGGTCGGGTCCTGTCAACTTGGATTGTGACGACCAGGATCCGGAGCCAAGGTAAGTGTGGGCGGGTGTAGGGGGGCACTGGCAGGCTACCTTACTGGCAGAGATTGGATCCAAGAGCCAGGGTAAGTGTGGGTGGGTGTAGGGGCACTGGCAGGCTACCTACTGGCAGAGATTGGTGTCCAATCCCACATCGCCCGGGTGTGGAAGGGGGTCATGTGGTAATGGTTCAAATGTAAAGTAAGCACTCTCTTAACAACCAAGGTCTTTTCAGAGCGTTTGGCTTCAGAGTTGGAAGAACTCTGGGGTTAAGCGTGCTCCAGTGGGAGCATTCCTAGGATGGGTGACCCCCAGGGAAGTCTGACCA
The DNA here is from genome assembly GCA_003254975.1 of Ochetophila trinervis. Taxonomy (NCBI): domain Eukaryota; kingdom Viridiplantae; phylum Streptophyta; class Magnoliopsida; order Rosales; family Rhamnaceae; genus Ochetophila; species Ochetophila trinervis. Next base: position 21,352 of record QANX01001814.1, on the reverse strand, counting down.
AAAACTCCATACCGTCTAAAGTGCGGTGGCTAAATTGGAGACAATATTGGTTGGAGAGAGAGTGTGGTGTTACATATCGGCTGTCAACGTCTCTGTTGCCACAACGTTATCTCGTGACCCTTGCGCAAGCTAACATACAATATCCTGCATTTCAAAGACATGTTGGAAAATGTCATCGGGTTATAACAATAAAAATTAAGAATATATAGTAAGAATTTAATGTTTATAATGGTACACGTACCTCGGTGCGATCACCGCTCGAATGATCTGCTGCATGACATGATCCTTGTGTGGGTGACTGCGGTGGTATGTCAAGGCCGCATGCAGCAGCGAGATCACATACGTCGTCCACTGCTCCTTTCTTGCGGACAACATCAAATAGACTACTCAAAACCTGCTCCAATTTCTCTATCCTCGCATTCTGCCTTTGGATATTTGCATCTACATCGAGTTCCTTCTTGTTTTTTTGCGTGCTTCGCCACGGTGTTTTGAAAAAATTCTTGACCGTGTACCCTTGTCCCTTTCCTCGAAGCCGACCAGGATACTCCTCGGACCCGAGGGCTTGTGTAAGCACATCATTTGGAGGAGAGGCATCAAGAATGCCTTGAGTGACATTCTGCTGTAAAGCATGCTACAAAAAACAAAAATGCATGAAAAAATATTAATTTGGTTAATTATGCATAATTATTATAAATTATGTGACCACTAATTTTGGTAATTATATAACTCACAATGTTGTCAACAATTGACTGAACCTCCGGATTGTCTACCCGTCCATCTTTCTTCGTTCTTGCACGGATCCATAGCTCTGCGCGCTCGATCGGTTCGGTGGTGCCTCTCTCAGCTTGCTGCAAATTTATACATGCATTAAACATATGGACCTAGTAAATATTCGATAATTAAATTAAACTTACTCTTATAGTGTGTGCATGCATGTATACATATATGCCATACATATTACGTACCATCTGCACCTCCAAACGCGGATATCCTCTACATCCAAGTCGATGGGGATATTTGTTGCCTTGCCGTATTTCCTTCCGATCCGCACTTAACTTCTGTAAGTATTGTTGACACAATATATTATAATATGAATTAATGTTCTATAAAATATGTTTGACACATGCATTCATATATGATTAAATTCTATACCAATTTTTGTTTTATTTTTACCTTGAAGTCTTCACCAAGCCTGTGGCTGATAAATAAATCCCAGTCTTCTTGTTTGATGAAAGAATACTTGTCAGTCAGTGGGTGCTTGAACAGCTGGGGGTCATTCAAGTATGGGGTCACATACGTCTCAAACAGTTTGTGCTTAAACCTCCTCCACTTCCCAGCGCAACTTCTAAGAGTGTGGTCTTTATAAGAGTCATCTTTCTTCGAATAACCCTACAACAACATCAATGTAGCATTTAGTAAATAACTCTATAATGTAATTCGGGTTTAGGGTTATATATGCCATGGTATATTACCTTTAATGCATGCCATAGGTTATCTTTCAATGCTGGAGACACATCGTTCCATGTTTTAATGGAAATTGGTACCGTGGAACGAGTGATTGAGCCCATGAAGTTGACCATCCTCACAGCTTCCTTGTTTAGGGGAGCTCCATGCTCATTGAACTGTATGTTCAACTGCTTTCCGTCGGCCTCCTTTCTAAACTCTTCTAACGTTGTAGGTCCTCTGAGCTCCATGCTCATTGAACTGTATGTTCAATTGCATTGCGTCGGCCTCCTTTCTAAACTCTTCTAACGTTGTAGGTCCTCGACCTTTCCGCTTAGGAATTGGAACACTTGCACCGGCTTCATCCTCTGTGGATAACGGCTCATCGGGAGGAAGAGAAATATCATCTTGATTCGGATCCATTAATCTGTAACACACAACATATCAATAAATTGGTGGAAACATGCACACTGTGTAAAACGGTCCTAGCTAATTTAAATGCGTCGCCTATTGCTTATAAACTTTTATCATAGTACATATGTCGCCTTTTAATTAAAATGCGTCGCCGAATTTAATATATAGTTGTTGATGTCCTAACTCACATACTATTTTTTACATCTTATTTTAATGAATGAATTGACCAAGAAAAGCATTGTTAATTTAATGAATGAATTGACCAATAAAAACATTGACGTGTTGTAAAATTTAAATGCGTCGCCTATGCTTATGTTTTAATGGTCTACATATGTCAATGTTGTCAACAATGCGTCTCCTAATGTATACATACAGTTGTGACATATATTATGGAATGAATAAATGTTCACCAACATATCAATAAATTAAAATAAAACCGTTAAACTGTAAATACTTTTATCCACAATTTCATGTTCATCAATATATATTGTCCATCCGTATACATTTGTATCCATATCCACTATAATAACAAAACTCATGGGATTTATCATAGTATGCCAACAAAACTCATAGGATTTATTTAATTTATTCCAATCAATTAGATCATAAAAATCCAAACACTCAAAACCGTACGTATACAACATCCCTTTATATACATTCAATAAACATACAAAGAGTCATATTAAATACAATATTTAATTTATTCTAAAATTATTTAAATTTATTCATCTTTTAGCAAAGATATTAACAACAATTTGGTAAACTAATTGGACATGAGAGTTGCATACTCGTTTGAGGCAGGAAGCGGCGGTAATGGAGCCCAACAGTCCGGCGGGGAGAGACTTTGAGAGGAAGATAGTCCAGCAGTGGCGGCTACAATTTGGTAAACTAATTGGACATGAGAGTTGCATACTCGTTCGAGGCAGGAGGCGGCGGTAATGGAGCCCAACAGTCCGGCTGGGAGAGACTTTGAGAGGAAGACAGTCCAGCAGTGGCGGCGGCGGTAATGGAGCCCAACAGTCCAGCAGGGAGAGAGTTTGAGAGGAAGACAGTGGCGGCAGTGACAGCGGCGGCGGTGGGGGCTTGTTTGACTCCGGTGGGGAGATAGGTAGAGAGGAAAATGAAATGGTGCCGGTTAGATGGGAGGGGAAATGGAGAGAGAGCTTGCCATAAATTTTGGGTTGGTGGGAAGTTGTCCCGCCATAAATTTTCACCAAACATTTAATATCAACTCATTCTCCAATAATGCACTATAGGCGACACAAGCGTCGCCAATAATACCGTATTGGCGATGCTGGCGTCGCCAATACCCCTAATTTGTGTTTTTTTTTTTTTGCATTTTTTATAATTTGATATATGGATACATAATGCATTTCCTTTTGTATACATTTTAAGTCTTAAAATTATATATTGTAGATGAAGAGTACAAATTACTTAAGAATTAAAAAAAAAAAGGTCACTAAAGGCGACGCTGGCGTCACCACTAATTCAGTATTGGCGACACCAGCGTCGCCAATAATACAGTATTGGCGACGCTAGCGTCGCCAATACCCCTAATTTGTGTTTTTTTTTTTTGCATTTTTTATAATGCCACTTTTTATATTGAATTTAAGCTAATTTGTGATTAAATGTTAATGAAAAGTACTTAATTATTGTATTTTTCTGTTTTCAGTAAAAGAAAGACTAAAGCCAGAATTATTGTGTTTCTGCGCAATCTTTACTGAGAAAATCATATATGGAGCTACACTTTGAGGTTTTGTGTGATTTCAGTTGAAAATGATTCCTAACTCACTAGGCTTCAATGTTGCAAAGTTTCATTGCAATTGGTTTGGTCAATCAATGCCAGTTTAATTTACAAAATCAACATTTCCAACAGTTGCGGCAGACTTACACCATCTTGGGAAAATTGGAATTTGAGTGCCTTCCTGGTGTCCAATTTGTGCAAAAAAGATATGTATGGAAAGCTAAGAAATAGAACTAACTTTTAAGAATAAGTGGATTAGGAGTTCATTTTGTTACCCAAAGTCTACTTGGAATCTGCTTGACGGTCATTGAAGATATAAAAGGAAAGTTCTATGCTTACTTGGACTACATTTGTGATTGGACTGCCATGTCACCTTTTACCAACCATGTGACCGAATTTGCCACATCATATGCTACATTGGAGGTCAAATTATTCTAATTTAATTATTGGAATAATATTTAGGATAAAGGAAAAGGAATTAGAGATTGATTTTTATTCTTTGAGAGATAACGAATGTTTCCTTATCTCTAGTGTGAACATGAAGCACAAAATACATTCAAGTCCCAAGGGTGGCCCGCCAGTAGAGGAAATATGGAGTTTTGAGATTATGTGATGTTATATCTCCTATATTCTCTAGGGTTTAGAGATACCTTAGGTTAAACCTCTCCAAAACCTCTCCTATAAATAGATACAACCTTGAAGAGTGAAGAAGACAATTCCTTACACTAGTTACAGCCCTCACGGCTACAACCATTCTTATCAATCTCCAGCCGCATATTCCTTTCCTTCCCTCTCCATTCTCACGGTAGCTAGTAAGTTTTCTTAGGGTTTTTATTCAAATATTGAGAGTATTTTCTATGAGGATTATGATGTAACCCTATTACAAGTATTTAGTGTTTAATGCATATTTGAATTGATTCATATTAAAGGTTAATATTTTATTGTAGCTCTTAATGCTTCCATGAAAAGGTGGATTGATTAAGTATTTATATTGGCTTAGAAATAAGGGATATAAGTATGGATGGATAATAAAATACATGGTTATAGAAATATTGCATGCCTTAGTGACAACTTTAACATGTTTTATTGGGTTTGCATGTCTTAGAGCTTAAATTTCCGTGTTTAGATTAGAAGTAATTGAACACTTTGTGCTTGCTAGATTAGAATGCATTGAAGAATCAACTTCTAGTCATATGTGGTTAAAGGGGGGTTAACCTATGAATCTAGAATGCATTAGGGCTAAATATGAGTAATAGTGGTGAAATCATAATCCTTATTCTCTTAAATCTTCGAATCTTCACTTGCTTGTTTCTTTTTAATTCTTATATTGCTTTGCTTTTTAATTAATGCTGGTTACTCAACAAACAACAATAAAAAACAACTCTCTTTTACTTTTAAAATTTAGTTTGCAATTGATTTAAATTTACTACTAGAGACATTATTCCTCGTGGGATCGATATCGAATTCTTCTTTGAACTCCACTTTATTACTTGTTGATTCGTACACTTGCGAGTTAATTATACCACAACAGTTGAGCATCATTTTATGTCTCTTCAAGACGTTGAACATCTCGCTTAGGTGATCCAGGTGATCCACTTTATCATCCACATATACCTTCATTGTTATTCCGATCTGGTCAGCGAACATCTTGTTCACCAACCTCTGGTAGGTGGCTCTAGCATTCTTGAGTCTGAAAGGCATCACCTTGTAACAGTATAGCTCGAGGTTGGTGATGAAGGTGGTTTTCTCCTGATCATTGGGGTGCATTCCAATCTGGTTGTATCCTGAGAAGGCGTCACAAAAACTATACAATTTGCTGCTTGCCGTTGAGTCCACCAGCTGGTCAATTTTAGATAGTGGAAAGCTATCTTTAGGGCACGCTTTGTTCAGGTCTGTGAAGTCTACACATACTTGCCAATCTCCATTGCTCTTCTTCACCAGTACCACATTCGCCAACCAAGTGGGGTATACCACCTCTCTGATGAGTCATGCCTTTAGGAGTTTATCTATTTATGTCTTGATTGCTTCATATCTTTCAGGGTTAAAGGCTCTTCTCTTTTGCTTCACTGGCCTGAAGCTAGGATCTACATTTAGCTTGTGCACCATCGCTTCTGCATCTATTCCGGGCATATCTTTATGGGACCAGGCAAAAATGTCTGAATTGGCTTTTAGGAATTTCACAAGTTCTCCTTCAATTCCGATGAAAGCATTGTACCAATTCTCGTGGTTCTCCCTGGGTCTTCTGGATCTATCTGGATGTTAGTGAGTTCTTCTACTGGTTTTCCTCGAAATATCCCCTTCCTCATGTCTTCCATCTCTTCGATTTCCTCATCGGATGCCTCAACTTCCATCATAGATGGGTCTTTAATCATCACCTCTGGTTCTTCTCCAGAAGTTGATAGAATGCTCACTTCGTCTGTCCTAGGCGGTGCTAGTGAAATGATTCCTCCGAGGTGCGGCTTGAAAAGGCCAAAGCTGGCTGGGAGCATTTATGCTCGGAGGCTGAAGCTGGCTCATAGCACTTATGCTCTGAGGCCAATGATTGAACCAGGTGATTCAGCTTCTCATGCTGTGGCTCGGAGCATTTCTGCCTAGAGCTAAGGAAGATGGACAACATCTCTGAGTACCCATTTTTGCTTCGGAGACCTATTGCGTAGCACTATTTGGATTCAAATTGATCCTCTCGCACTGTGCCTACGCCTCCTCCTTCGGTTGGAAACTTAATCATCAAGTGATAGATCGACGTCGCCGCCCTCAAAACATTCAAAGCCATTCTCCCCAAGATAGCATTGTAAGCGGAACGTGACTTTATCACCAGGAAATTCACTAGGATAGTGGACCTATTTGGGGCGTCTCCAACAGTGAGGGGTAGTTCAACAGAACCTTCCGGAAATACGATCTCTCCAGCGAACCCCATAAGTGGCGTTCGTACTGGTTTGAGGACTTCTCTCTTCAGGCCCATCGCTTCGAAGGCGGGCATGTACAGGACATCTACAGAGCTTCCATTGTCGATTAGCATTCGATACACCATGTGGTTGGCAACTTGAGCTGTTATCATGATAGTGTCGTTGTGTGGGTGCTGAATTCTCATAGCTTCCTCATCCGTGAACGTTATGGATAAGCTCTCCCTCCGGGTTAACTTTGCCGGCCTGAAGGTGCAATTCACCTCATGATGCGCGTCAAGACTCTTAGCATCCATTGCATACGCCTTTCTTGACTGGTTTGATTTACCTCCTACTCTAGGTCCACCCATGATTGTCCTCACATTCCCGAGTACATAACCCGGGTGAAGTGGTGGTGAAGGTGCCTCTCCTCTTCCGGCATCCTCTTGTCTCGGAGGAGCTGGAGTGCTGGGTCCTGCGGCTTTTGCCTCGAAATCCTTCAGCTGTCCTCTTCAAATTAAGACTTCAATCTCATCTCTCAACTCCATGCACTCTTCTATGGTATGCCCATAATCTCTGTGATACTTGCAAAATTTGTTCTTGTTCCTGAACTTAGGTGGTCCCCTCATCAGGTAGGGCTTCTTTAGCAGGTTGTTCCCCTCAATTTGCATCAATACTTCTGAGCACGTTGTGTTAAAGAGGGTGAACCTATCAAATTTGCTTTTGGGGGGCCGAGGCGCTGGGTTCATCTCCTCATTGCCCTTTTTGTTGTTCCGAAGAGGGGTGCTTCTCTGACTTTTCCTAGCCTTGGATCTTCTGTTCCCTCCATTTTGGTTCAGACTTCTCCTTGACTGAATGATTTCTTCCGCAAAGATGTGTTTGTGAGCTTCAACTAACATCTTTGAGAACGTTCGCGGTGTGTTTTTGGCTATCGTCCTTATAAAGTCCTTATTACGAACTCCATCCTGCATGGCCTGCATCGGATGATCATCGATGCAGTCTTCAATTTGTATCATCATGTCCAAAATTCTCTGGATGTATGCCTTCAAGGACTCACTCTCTCCTTGCATAATGGATGACAAATGGGAGAGTGGCTTTTTCACCGACCTGGCTCCTATAAACTGCGCCATAAAAGCGTTCTCTAGCTGGCTGAAAGAATCAATCGAACTGGGGTGCAGGTTGGTGAACCAGGTTCGAGCTATCTCTCTGAGGGTTAGAGGAAAAGCCCGACACTTGATGGCGTCCCCTGCTACCTCAAACTCAATCCACACTTTATACGCTCCTAGATGCTCCGCTGGGTCCCCTTTGCCTTTGTACCTTCCCACACTTGTCATTTTGAAGTCTTTGGAGAGCCCAGCCTGACGTATCCCTACCCGAAATGGTGAGGTTTCTTGCCCTGGCTCAAGTGCATAGGCATAGGGCTACAGATGTGGGTCTTGGTATTGTCGCATATTTGCCTCATCCTCCAATCTCTTTGTTTCAACTTCAAACCTTTGCGCTTCCTTAGCTTCAATCCTTCTCTTCTCCTCGGCTCGGATCTTTCGCCTTTCTTCCACTTGGATCTTTTGCCTTTCCTCAGCTTGGATATTCTGCCTTTCCTCAACCCGAAAAAACCTCCTTTCTTCCTCCTCTTCGGTTCGCTTCCTGTGTTCGCCTCGGGACTCCACTCGCTCCTGCTCCTCTCGTGGTCGCCTCCTGGCATTGAGGGAGGCCCTGAGATTGATGAGGTCTAAGTCGTCATCTGAGGAAGCAAAGGCATCGCTCACCGTTCTTATCTGTGGCTTGTTGAGCTCCTCTACTAGTTGCCGGGGGATCGGTGATGGGTAGTTCTATGCTAGGTTTTCCTTGGTTTTACCTGGAGGTTGTCTTGGATGTGACCTCAACCTTCCCTGACCTTGTTGATGTGAGCCTCTAGCTACAATTCCCAACTTCTCTCCTGGTGCTCCCCCATCTTCATGCGTCCGGGGGTCAACACGGACCCATGGAGAATGTACTGGAGCTGGGCTCTTCGTGGTTCGTGAAATAGGCTCACGGTTGGTTTGTTGTGGGTTCTCGAGCAAACTTATGATTTGCTCCATCCGATTCTCCAAGTCAGATATATGAGTTCGCTCTGAGCGCGGGGCTACCGGCCTTTCGCTTCGGCGCCGGGCCTGTGGCAGCAGTTTTGTGGGTAGTACACTCAGTTCGACTGCTAGGATGGAGACTTTTCGATTCGGAACGGAGCTAGTCACCATTGCCCGCTTGCCTCTGGCTCTGTTGTTGGACGGTTCAAGTCCGTCCTATGCACCTAGCTGCTCCGGGTGAATGTCCAGCATCTCTTCTAGGTTCTACTCCAGCTAAACTCGGTCGGATGCTGGTCAGGTTCAGCTTCAACTCCTATCTAAAACTGGTTAGCTTCGGCTTTTGTCTGGGGCTGGTTGGCCTTAGCTTCCATCGGGAATTGGTTAGCCTTGGCTTCTGTGCGGACTTGGTTGGCTTCAGCTTCTAGGGTGGCTTCGGTTTCTGCCGCCGTCTAGGAGTTGGATTCCTGCATCGGCTGTTTGTCCAAGGGGTGATTTTTTTTTGTTCTGATCAAATAGCACCACAAACGTTAAGCATCAAGCAATATAGAAACCAAAAACCAAAGATCAAGAATCACAAACCACAATCAACAACCAAAAATGAAAACCATGAAAATTGGAATCTAGCACCACAGAAACACAAATAAATCACTCTCACAGACTTGCCTAACCCGAGGTAAATGTTCCACACACGAAAATAAGGAAAAAAGGAACCGATTTCATCAAGAACAAATGGGAAACTTCCGAAAACAAAACCAACCACAGGATGAAGTAAAAAAGGGAAAAATTGTTCCCACAAATAGTGCCAATATGTTGAGGTGATTTTTCGGTAACTGTGCCCCGTCCTTGAAGTTGCGACCAGTTCCTGCAAGACAAAGAAATCCAGTCAAAGGGGCGCCGGTGTGGTGGCCGGTGTTTCCCCTTTGTTGCGTAAGTCAGTGATTGAACCCATTGGTAAATAAAATGACTTAAAATAGCATGAAAAGAAGGGGAAAAAATAATAGAGGAATTTGATAGAAAAAAAGGCTTTTGGTTCGAGTTTGAGCTCTTGGTGGGGATGATGAACAGTGGTCAACTCTTGATCAAGATGAAGGCTCCAAAATTGGTTTCTCCTCAGTTAAAATAGGTCCCCTCCTCCTCCTTTTGGTCGGCTCACCTTGTGTGTGGCTTAGGAGGAAAAGTTGAGGTAGGTGAAAGTTGGTAGAGAGAATCCCCAAAAAATGGCTCCTAGGGTTTTGTACTAGTCAAAATCTGATCCTGTTTCCTCTCTTGTCTTTTCTTTTTTATCCTCCTTTTCAATGGCCATCCTAAGAGAGACCCCCTGGATGGTTGACACCTAGCCCTATCCCATTGGTCTTTGGGCTTAGGGTTTTATTAGTGATAAATGTCTGGCTCACCTCAATGATGGTATTTATTTTACTGCCCTTAATAGTGAGGTATTAAGCCCATTGGCCAAAATACCCACAACACCAATAAAAGAAAATATGTTGTATTAAAGTATTTTAAACAATCAAAACAAAGTTTCTTTTGAAAAGAAGAAAACAATTGAAAAAGAGTGTCCATATTGAAAACCTAATGTTTTGGTGATTTTTTGGTCACATCTTTGCTTCACTGATTGGGAACTTTAAATCTGCAAAAAATGTAAAGGCACCGGTTAGAAGGGCACCGGCAGGTAGCCGGTGTGCCCTGTTCGATGCCAAAGTCAGATGGGTCACCATGAAAGGAGAGAATATAAAAAAGAGGGAGATAGATCACGAGAGGAAGAGAGAGTTGTTGGCTAGGTCATCTTTTTCTCAAGAGATCCCTTCCTTAGATGTTATGTTTGCATATATATTGAGGATGGATGGTGGAGATTCTTGGGTTTAGCCTCCTCCCATTGATCTTGTGTTATGTGGCATTGGGCTTGTGATTTTGCTTCATAATTAATAATTTTTTGGCTTTACCTTGATCATTGGGCCTTATAAGAAAATACCTTACAACAATAGCCCTCAAATTGATTTAATTTTTGAATTAGATTAATTTTTGAAGGTTGTACTAAGCTTGCTAGGGCCTATCAATGATCAAGGTACATAGGCCAATCATGAAAAGACCACAAGATTTTGGCTATGCTTCTGGTGGAATCTGTCTTCAGCTCGGAAAGCATTCATCTCCTAGGGCACCTAGCTTTTGGAGCGCTTAACTTTTAGTCAAATTTGTGCTCATCTAAGGGAGCATTAAGCTCTTGGGGAATCCAACTTTTGGAGCGCTCTCCTTTTTAGCTTTGGCTTTATATGACAAATTATCAAATCACACAGATCGAGATGAATCCCAATGGTTGGCATGACAGTTCACCTCATCTAATTGACTGAGATGAATCTCAAAGGTTGAGACGACATCAGATGACAGTTCAACTCATCCCATGGACCGAGGTGAACTCCAAAGATTGAGACGGTAATAGATGGTAGTTCACCTCATCTCGTGGACCGAAGTGAACTCCCAAGGTCGAGACATCAGTATATTATAGTTCATCTCATCATTTGGACTGAGGTGAACTCTAAAGGTCGAGACATTAGTATATCATAGTTCATCTCATCATTTGGACTGAGGTGAACTCCAAATGTCGAGACAACAGTAGATGATACTTCACCTCATCCCTTGGACCGAGGTGAACTCTAAAGGTCAAGACCGCAGTAGATGGCAATTCACCTTATTGCATGGACCGAGGTGAACTCCAAAGGTTGAAACGATAGTAGATGACAGTTCACCTCATCCTGTGGACAAGGATTAATTTCAAATGTCTAAATGGCCGTAGATGGCAGTTCAGAGCTCTTGGACAATGGCTTCTGAGCTCTTGGTTAAGAAACTTCCTGAGCTTTTGGTCAAGAAGCTTCCAAGGTTCGAGGTCTTGGTCGATTCGATTCTGAGTCCAACTCAGAGAGCATTCAACTCCTGGGTGTTCGGCCCTTGGTCGAATTTGAGCCCACTAAGAGGGCATTCGCTTAGCCCCTGGTCAAATTTGAGCCCAACTCAGGAAATGTTAAGCTTCTGGGGCATTATGACCCTAGTCAAATTTGAGCTTAGCTAAGGGAGCATTCAACTTCTAGGGCGGTAAACCCTTGGTTGAATATGAGCTTAGCTCAGAGATCATTCAGCTCCTGAGGCGTTCAGTCTCTGGACAAATCTTTCAGCGCTTGGTCGAATATGAGCCCAGCTCAGGGGCGTTCGCTCAACCATTGGTCAAATCTGAGCCCAACTCAGAGAGCATTGCCCAGGCGCCTGGTCAGCCGCCTGGGTGGGCGCAAATTTGGTCGTTTTTGCCACTGCTTATTCATTTTTTCTGTTTAATTACAATTTTGCCACTGTTTCTTCATTTTTCATTTTTTAAGCTCAAATCTACCTAAAAAGTAGATAAATACAAATTAATCCATTTTAAGTGAATAAAACACGCTCAAATCAAGTATTAAGTTACATAATATATATATATAAATTGCATCCCATCAAGCGTTAAGCTCGTGGGACATTCGGCCCCTGATCAAATTTGAGCCTAGCTCAGGGAGCATTCAGCTCTTGGGGGCTCAACCCTTGGTCGAATATGAGCCTGGCTCAGGGAGTGTTCAACTTCTAGGGTGTTAGGTCAATGGTCGAATCTCTCAATCCTTGGTCAAATCTGAGCCCAGCTCAGGGGCATTCAGCTGCTAGGGCCCTCTGCCACTGGTCGAATCTGAGCCCCGCTCAGAGGGCGTTTGCTTAACCCCTATGAAATGTGCCATGAAAGTGCTCTCCAACTGGCTAAATGAGTTGATCAAGCCAAGGCATAGGCTGGTGAACCATATCCATGCCACTCCTATGAGAGTTAAGGGAAAAACCTAGCACATGATGACATCTCCAACTATTTCGAACTCCATCTATACTTTGTAAACCCTCAGGTGCTCTGCTGGTTCGGCCCTGCCCTAGTACCTTTCCACATTTGGTATTTCAAAGTTCTATTTGAGGATAGCCCGTCGTATCCCCTCCACAAGGGCAACATTGCTTGTCCTAGTTCAGGAGCATAAGCATAGGGTTGTGGATCTAGGGCCTGATATCTTCCGGGCGCTTGATATCGACACTAGCTGCAAAGCCTCATGTCCACCTCCTCCTAACTTTTTTTTTTTTTTTTGTTTTGGCTTCAAAATTTTGTCTCTCCTCAACCTCCAAAATTCTCTTTTCAGCTTTAAACTTCTGCATATTCTCCTTTTCCATTCACAGTTCTCTCCTATTATGTAGGAGCTGTGATTGCATCCTCTCGTTCTCTTGTTGAGCTCACTTTACAATTTCATTTTGTACTTGTGCCCATTTTCTTGTATCGAAGGATAGGCTGAGATGATCTTTGTCGAGCTTATCGTTTGAAGAGGAAAAAGTATAGCTCACCATCCTTGTCTGGGAGCTGACTTGCTCATTTTTCTTTTTCAACGCGCTGGTGAAGGGTAGTTGATGCGTGTCGTAAACACCAAAATTAATTACTGAATTCAAACACTACCGTAGTAGCGGTAAGNTTAAATAATATTTTTAGTATTATTTTTAATTTATTAGTATCCACACAATTATTACAACTATAAGTAGGTCACTAATCATTTGAAATTGATAAGAATTGACAAAAATAAATTAAATTAATCAATAAAAATTTAAACTAATAAATATATTATAATATATAAAAAGTAAAATAGTATAAAAGATAATTATATTTTATTAAAAAATGTTAAACAAACTAACTATTTAAAATGAATAATAAATAGATACATACATTATTTAACATGAATAATAATTTTAACATGTTCATCCACATTAACAACTCGTTAATATAATAGGTCCTAACAAATTAACCCTTGTGAATTTCGATTTGTTATTAGCTAATTTAAATACTGTTAATTTAATGTAAAAACAAAACGAAAACAAAAAAAGTGGAGAACTTTTGCCAAACCTTGGCAAGTCTATGGTCTTTTTCCTTTTCCTTTTCCTTTTTTATTTTTATTTTGCAAAGGCTCTTGTCTTCTGTAGCCTGAATTCCATCTCCTACGCCCAAAAAGCAATAGTAACATAACAAGTGCCACGTGTCCTTTATTTACAAAACACGAGGAGGTACCTTTTCCCCAAGATTTCCAACCGACCATGAAAAAATAAAAAACCCCACGTCGTTCGGGTTTCAACAGTTCCAGCCACGTGTACGGGTTAGATTGATGCGAGCTAGTTGGACTTCGCTGGTGTCTCAAATAAAGTGTGGCTATCAACGACAGCGTAACCCGGAATCGCATCGTGCTGGCCCCACCGACGTGGACATTTCTCTATCCGTGGCACGCGATCTGATACTTGATTGGCTGCTGATAATAAAGCCAGAAATTGGTGGGACCACTTACAGCATATAGATATTTATTTAACTTTTTATACTATTATAATCGTCGTGTTTTTCTTATGGAGTAATAAAAATTAATTTTTTTATTTGTTTTAAGAATAATAATAATAATAACAGANATGAACAATACTCTTTTCCAAGAGAGAGATTTAGCTACTCATAATTGTTAGAAAACTCTTTCTTTTTGTTGTTTTTGCTCTAAAAACGGCTATCCTATGGCAAGATAACTTAAACCTATTTAAACTAAAAACCTAGGGCTAAAAAGTCACAAAAATGAGCCTAAACGCTCAAATTCGCACCCATCCAGGCGCCTGGGCATGCACCTGGGTTGCACTGTCTTGCTGCCAACGTCCAATTAATTACAATTTTGCCACTGCTTCTTCAGTTTTTCTGTTTAATTACGATTTTGCCACTGTTTCTTCATTTTTCATCACTTTAAGCTCAAATCCACCTAAAACATAGAAAAATATAAATTAATCCATTTTAAGTGAATAAAACATGCTCAAATCAAGTATTAAGGTATATAAAATATATATAAATTGTATCCCATCAGTAGTTCCCATTTCTCCTTGTCTCACTCAAAAGTGGCTTTGGGTACGCCATTGATGGCCTAGTTCTGCCATGGTTGCATCGGTATAGGTCTCTGACTTGAGTCCCCAGCTTCTTCTCCAATAATCCACCCTCTCCACGAGTTAGAGAGTCAACATGGGGTCGTGGAGAGTCTATTGGATCTAGACTTCTTCTGGTTTGGAAATTGGGCTCAAGAAAATTGAAGATTTGGTCCATTTGGTATAGTCAGGCTTGCTCCGAGCGTGGTGCTACCTATATTTCACTTTTTCTCCAAGTTGGTGGCATTTGTTGTGAACGTAGTATTGTCGGTTCAACTAAAGGGCTGAAAGTTTTTGGGTGTTGAAAGAAGCTAGTCCCTATAGGCTGTTTGCCTTTAGTTCTTCTTTTGGAGAGCTAAGCTCCCTCCAAAGTGTGTTGCTGTTTTGGTTGAGTATCCTCCATTCTTCAGTGTCCTCTTAAGTTGTTCATCTAGTGAAGGTCAGCAGCGAGTTCGGTAATAGAAGCTGAAAATCAGTGACTCCTCCAACAATTGAAACTTAATGACAGTAACTTCCGAGGTTGCAAGTCTTTCTGGAGCTGGAACTCGGTGACTCCTCAAGGAGCTGAAATTCAGCAACATAAAAGGAAAAGCTAATCAATACCGTCAACTAGCCTAGCCTTTTCCAAAAGCAGCTTGGAGTCCCTAACACTCATGTCAAGATTGAAAATGTGGGAAACCCTAGAGCTGCTAGACTCATCTAAACGCGGAGCGGATGAAAACCACTCGTGGTTGTACCTGCAAAACTCATGAAGAACCAAAGGCTCACCCACAATTCCGGAGTCAATACCTTCCCAGTCACCTCCAGAAAAACACCATTCCTTTGCCAGTTAACGATCTCAGGAAGCTTTTGGAAGAACTTACTTTGGCGAGGATAGTAGCAATAAGAGCTAGGGTCAACGTCAAAGTGCTCCCTCCATAATACATAGTAGCAAAAAATCCCTTTCCATACAATAGGGTTAAGCTGCAAAGGACATAGCCTGATAGAACATAGTAGGTGACAAACAAAAAGCGCAAGCGGGAGTCTTAACCCATATTTGAAAAAACTCCAATTCAAAACAACCTTGCAGCAGGAGGTGAGCTGGGCAGCTTAGATTCGTCAGGCACTCGGAGGGTGATCTGGTCAGGATCTGAATACTCTAGCCTCAATCATTCCTAATCAGCCTGAGAAAGGCTGGACCTAACATAATCAAAGCTCCAAGATCCTTAGGGA
Organism: Ochetophila trinervis; assembly: GCA_003254975.1. Taxonomy (NCBI): domain Eukaryota; kingdom Viridiplantae; phylum Streptophyta; class Magnoliopsida; order Rosales; family Rhamnaceae; genus Ochetophila; species Ochetophila trinervis. Next base: position 5,624 of record QANX01001814.1, on the reverse strand, counting down.
GCTATCACCGTCCTCTTGTCTCTTTCCCGGGAAGGTCCAACAATAGGAACATAAGATTTGGAAGAAGTCTCTAACCCCCCAGTCCTTGAAGCATCCGTAGCCTCATAATCTGAGATGTCTAAAACTTCCACCACTCTAGGGTTGGCACGAGTCCATGACTAGGAGTAAGGTGGATCGTCAAAAACTCTCGGCTTGAGAAGCCTAAGCTCAGAGTCGGAAATAGTCTGGTAGCTAAGTGGATAGCAATGGGGGAACGAGTGGAACTGCCACTATCGCTCAGTGAAAGGCGAGACATCTGAAACGTAGCAAGAACTCACTGTCAGGTTGGTCATCTCCGAATGGAGATTAGGAATAGTAAAAGAATCAAGACAAGCCCCATCCTACATACTGACCCTCTAAAGATCGCTGACACGAATTCACTAAATGACTTTACCCAAATCCTTAGACTCTACCTAAGTCCTGGACCTCGGCCCAGGTCCCGAGTTTCAGCCCAAGTCAAGTCTGTGGCCTCTGCCCAAGTCCTTGGTCTCGACCCAGGTCCTAAGCTTCGATCCAGGTTCTTGACCTCGATCCAGGTTTAGTGCTATGGCCTAAGTCCAGAGCTTCGGCCCAGGTCTTGAGTTTCAACCTAGGCCCGTGGCATCCACTCATGTTCGAAGCTAATACCCAAGCAAAGCAGAACAACAAAGCCAGAAAACTCATAGTCCAAACAACAGGATTATACAAAAACAAATTAACAAGGCTAGAATACTCATAGTCCAAACAACAACATGATTATACAACACAAAAATGGAACAATAAAGCAGTAAATGGCAACATCGATTATTCAACAGTTCGCAAAGCACCTCGTACTTTCTAACATAGAATAGAAGAAGCGAGGTCAAACTCGGAAGCAAGGTAGAACCCGTGTGACCTACACATATTAACCAAGGTACGCCCCAAATCAGTTTATATTCCATACATGAACAACAATAAATAAAAATAAAAAAATAAGGAACTAAAACCTTCGGGGAAAGTCGAATTCAAAGCCAAGAAGTGAAAAAAGCAAGCCAAAAGTCACCTCTTCAGCAGATCTGGAGGAACCAAATCTAAAAAAAAAAAAAGAAAAAGAAAAAACAACAAAGGAAGAAGGCATGACCGAAGAAGAAAGAAGAAAGAAAGAAGAAGAAGAAGAAGAAGAAGAAAAGAAGTGTTTAGTCTGCAGAAAGAAGAAAGAAAGAAAAATAAAAAGAGAAAAAAGAAAGAAAGGAAGGAGGCGTGGCTGGCAGAAGAAAAAGAAAAGAAAGAAAAAAAGAAGAAGGAGAAAGCGTGCTAGCATAGAAGAATAGAGATGAAANAAAAAAAAAAAAAAAAAAAAAGGAGAAAAGAGATGTGTAGTCGGCGGAAAAAGTAATGAAGAAAGAAAGAAAAAAAAAGGAAAGAAAATTCGTGCAACCAGCGAAAAAAGGAGAAATAAATGTTCTGGAAAAGGAGCAATTAATGTCCTTTTACACGTTTTCCCAAAGAGCATTTTGAATTTTAAAATTTTAGTATCCACGCTAATATCTTGGTCAGTAATGGACTTCAACAAGCATGTTATAATTTTAAAAAATTGATCCAATCCAAAGGTTAAATCAATTTGAAGGCTATTGTTATGAGAGATTTTTATTATTCATAAGCCCAATTTGTATCAAGGTAATAAATGCCCGAATGGTTTAGTGGCCTAAGTTATTTAATTTACACCAAGTCCAAGACCATTGATTGACTTGCCACATGTCCCTCATACGTCAAGTAGGGTTTATCTACAATAAATCAAGACCCTTGATTCCAAGTATATATGGGAAATGATGGTAAAAGTAATGGAGAATTCTTTTACATGCCTCCCGAGGTAAGAGAGATCAATATTTCCCTCTCTATTTTCCTCTCTCAGGCAACCCCCCATTTGGACCCATTTTGACCGATTTTGACCAGCCGTTGGGAAGAACACAGAGAACCCCAAAAAACTAGCTTCCTCCATTCTTTTTCTTTACCATTTTTCTTCAGCCATTTTATATTAAGGAGAAAATATTTTCACATGAAAATATCTACTGACATTACTATTGGAGGGGAAACGCCGGCCACCCTGCCGATGCTCTTCTAACCGATTATTTTTCTTCGTTTTGCAAATTTGAGGTGCTAAATCCATGAAGTGTGGACAAACCGAAAAAATCACCACAACATCTAAATATTCTTTCTAGAGTGTCGTTGCTGGGAAAATTGCTAGGAAACTAACTATAAACAAATATCATCTTGTTCAAATTTTCAAGATTTTATTTGGCATGCATATAGATATGCAAATTTACCAGACCAAGAATGAAGACCACGTGAGAAGGAAAAGCAGCTATTTGGTTGTCCATATCATGGTTTTCCTTTGGTTGATCCACATCCAACTTTGTTTTGCTGCATATATAAACTCAGTCCTACTTTTATCTTGGAATTGATTCCAAAAATGCATACCAACTTCCAAAGGTTTGCCTTGTGGGTGTTAATCATGAGAAGGGAAAGGTTGTTTGTAATGTTGTGTTATATGCATATGCTTCGAAGCTTGACCTAAAAGTTTATTTGAGTATATGAATTTTTATTTTAGTATGGGCATAATTACCCTTTTAGAGCTTTTGGATGTTCACTAAGGTGGAGATTGGACTAAGAAAGTTGGTTTTATTGTTGGGGTCATAAAAAAAAAAATAGTGTTGTATTATCTTTTTGGTACCTAATAACTTCATTGATATTGATGTTTGTCACCACCACTATATTACCTGTACGGCCTACGCTAATTGCTACGTTTGAATTAGTTTTTGGGATTTTTGTATGGTTGCTCACTGATAGGGTGGAATATCTTTCCATACTATTTTTTTTTTATTATATATGCATACCATGTCATCAGCTCCAAATTCATTTTACCTATTTTACTCTTCTTTCTTTCCATCTCTCTCTTTCTATTTCGATAACTTTCTCTTTCTTTACTCCTCTCTCTTTTATTTTCTCTTTCTTTTTCTTTTCCTCTCTCCAATGAAACGAATATCAAAAGAATAAAAAATGCGAAAAACATCCACCTAGCTAACAACAAGCAGAAAAGCTAGCAATAATAATTAATTAACTTATATGGGCATGGACATGAAAGAATGGGCATAGAGAGCTATTATTATACATAAGATGTATAATGGGCCCTATTATCAAAGGAATTTCGAAAGGCCAAAAAAAGAAAAAAAAAAAAAAAAAAACTGTTGTTCGGGTGAGGGCGAACTGTAGTTATTTATTTATTTATTTTTTATCTCTTTCTAAATTCCATTATAATACCATTGAAACTCATTTTTCACTTATAATAAAGTACTAGAAATTAGGGTCAGAAAAGTCGGTGAAAAACCAATGTCTTAAGTGTTTATACGACGGATACAAAATCATCATCTAATTAGGTGTCATCAATAGTTATAAAACATAGACGATAGTTAAAAATCGACGTCTAAAACCATGACGAAGCCACGTGGACGCCACACGGCAAATATATAGATGACGGTTTTTATGTAGAACCCGTCGTTTATGTTTATTATAGACGACGGTTTTTATATATAAACCATCATCTATAATAAACATAAATGACGGTTTCTACATAAAATCCGTCGTTTTTTTTTTCAGCGGCTTTTAAATCAATTTATACAAAATTATATTAAATATTAAATATATTCTAATTACATTACTTTTATACAAAATTATTTTTTAATCAAAAACTCTCATATATAATTTTTCACACAATATGTGCACAATATATGCACGGGTAGTTCATACATATCATCGAGTTTAATGCTTATCATCGGGTTTCATACATATCATCGAGTTTAATATATATCACCAGATAGTTCATACAATTTCCGATTATATACACAATATACAAATTAACAACCAGATGAACACAATATATTCAATATTCAAACTTTTTAATACACGGATTCAAACATTTTCACGGAATAATGCATTCACAATTGTTAAAAACAATGTAAATAGATTGCCCAGTACTAACCTTAAAGTTTTTGGATTAAAAATCACAAATATTCTGTGAAATAAAGAAGTAATCCGACCATAATGGAGAAGATGAGTAACAGTGGCGGGTGCTTTAGGGTTTCTAAAGAAGTAAGGGAAAATGAGAGAGGAATAGGCGTGTAAAGAACAAAATACGGAGTTAAAAACGATGGACAAAAGCTAGGCCCGTCGTCATTACTCAGATAACACGCTACAAAACAGCGCCGTTTTGATAAAAATGACGATTTTGTAATGAAACAATCGTTTTTACCCAAATAATAATAATAATTTTTTTTTTATACCCAAGGGGTAAAAACAACGGTTTTGTAATGAAACCGTCGTTTTTACCCAAATAAGACGAATGTTCCATTACAAAACCGTCGTCTTTATTACAAATGGCACTGTTTTGTCTTTTGAAACCGTCGTATATAGCCTACAACCAATACACGTGGCATCCACATGTCTTTTGACATTATCAACGATGGTTTTTGTGAGAAACCATTGTTTATAACATAGACTAAAAACGACGGTCTCCACGGAAACCGTAGTAAATAGCCTACAACCAAGACACGTGGATGCCACGTGTCTTGGGGCATTATAAACGACAGTTTCAGTGGGTAACCGTCGTTTATAACCTACAACAATAACGATGGTTTAGGATAAACCGTCATTTTTATTTTTTTTATTCGACAGATCGTCGTTTTAATATATCAATGCCGGTTACTCCAAAAACCGACGTTTATATAGAATTCTAACCGTCGTCTATGATCTCTTTTTCTAGTAGTGATACTAGCTGCTATTTCTATTCTTTCATGCCCATATAATTTGTATGTGAGATTTGGTGACAAAGACAAGGGGTCCTACATAGAAAACATGACATTTTAGAAAGTTGGATTGTGAAAATTTAGGTGATAAACCCTGGCCATTTGGTATATATTTTACATTACCAATTCCACCATTAGCGATTTAAAACATAACATTCACTCTTCCTTATTCTTTGTTGCGCAATAATCCACCCTCTCTACCATATGTCTACATTCTCTAATTCAGAGGTGTGAAAACAAAGTTCTATGTTGGTTTAACATACAGATCTTAAAGGGTATATAAAAAGCTTAATTTGGTTACTCTCGTGGAACCCAGCTTGATAATGAAAATTTCATGTTGAGTTGGGGATCCCAACACTGCAAGAGAAAAAGACAATGACAATGCTACAACAAGAAGAAGAGCAACAATTAATAATACTAGTCTGCATTTTTTGATGCAATGTATAATCGATTTGAGAAGCAGTAACAGTAACAACTTTTGCATGTTAGAGTTTGACCATTGATTGATGCAATTTTGTCCAGGAAGTAATCCACACAAGAAACAAATGTTCCTCATTGTTCCTCTGGTTTTGCTCATTATTGTGCTGTTTCCTATGCAAGGAGTCTTGTTTTCACACACACACACACACACACTCTCTCTCTCTCTCACATATATGTTTTAGTCATATTTAAGTACATCCCAGGGTGGGTTTGGACCGGTCTATAAGGAAAACATCAAATTCCAGATAATGGACAGATTTCATTTACATTTGACAAATGGGAAGTAAC
>QANX01001813.1:53222-129603 GCA_003254975.1 Ochetophila trinervis | reverse complement strand
GGTCACTTGTTGAAGTCGTGTCAGAATGCAATTTGCTAGGCAACTTGTTTCCTGAATTTTTGTTTTTTGACTATTCGAATGTTTAGATGAATTTTTACTTCAAGCTAATGTGGTGGAAGTAAGTAAATATATTTGTGAGACATTGCTGCTAGGTTGTGCAATATACATCAAATGTTGAAGTTGGGAAGATATGTTTTGACATGCAACAGCAATTATATAAGTTTGAGAATGCTGCGACATGTTGAAGTCGTGTCGAAGTGCAACTAGCTAGGCAAAAGGTTTACTGAATTGTTGTTTTTTCGGTATTCCAAATGTTTTGATGAATTTTTACTTGAAGCTTTACTTTTGTGGAGTAAGTATTTATATTTGTGTGACATTGCTTCTAGGTTGTGCACTATACATCAAATGCTGAAGTTGGGAAGATGTGTTTTGACATGTAACAGCACTGTATAATTTGAGAAAGCTGTGACATGTTGAAGTCGTGTCGAAATGCAACTGGCTAGGCAATATGTTTGCTGAATTTTTGTTTTTTGATTATTCCAATTGTTTAGATCATTAGATTGATCATTTTTTTTTTAATTCTATTCAAAATGTTTATATGAATTTTTACATCAAGCTTTAGTGTGGTGGAAGTAAGAAAATGTATTTGTGAGACCTTGCTGCTAGGTTGTGCAATATACATCAAATGCTAAAGTTGGGAAGAAGTGTTTTGAACTGTAACAGTTCTGTATAGTTTGAGAATGCGGTTACTTGTTGAAGTAGTGTCAGAATGCAATTTGCTAGGCAATTTGTTTGCTGAATTTTTGTTTTTGAACTATTTGAATGTTTAGATGAATTTTTACTTCAAGCTAATGTGGTGGAAGAAAGTAAATATATTTGTGAGACATTGCTGCTAGGTTGTGCAATATACATGAAATGTTGAAGTTGGGAAGATATGTTTTGACATTTAACAGCAATTATATAAGTTTGAGAATGCTGCGACATGTTGAAGTCGTGTCGAAGTGCAACTAGCTAGGCAAAATGTTTACTGAATTGTTGTTTTTTCGGTATTCCAAATGTTTTGATGAATTTTTACTTGAAGCTTTACTTTTGTGGAAGCAAGTATATATATTTGTGGACATTGCTTCTACGTTGTGCACTATACATCAAATGCTGAAGTTGGGAAGATGTGTTTTGACATGTAACAGCACTGTATAATTTGAGAATGCTGTGACATGTTGAAGTCATGTCGAAATGCAACTGGCTAGGCAATATGTTTGCTGAATTTTTGCTTTTTGGGTATTCCAATTGTTTAGATCAATTTTCACTTCAAGCTTTACTGTGGTTGATGTAAGTAAATATATTTGTGAGACATTGCTGCTAGGTTGTGCATTATACATCGAATGCAGAAGTTGGGAAGATGTATTTTGACAAGTAATAGCAATTATATAAGTTTGACAATGCTGTGACACGTTGAATTCGTGTCAAAATGCAACTAGCTAGGCAATATGTTTGCTGAATTTTTCGTTTTTTGCTATTCCAAATGTTTAGATGAATTTTTACTTCAAGCTTTAGTGTGCTTGAAGTAAGTAAATATATTTGTGAGACATTGCTGCTAGGTTGTGCAATATGCATCAAATGTTGAAGTTGGAAAGATATGTTTTGACATGTAACAGCAATTATATAAGTTTGAGAATGCTGTGACATGTTGAAGTCGTGTCGAAGTGCAACTAGCTAGGCAAAGTGTTTGCTAAATTGTTATTTCTTTTGTATTCCGAATGTGTTGATGAATTTTTACTTCAAGCTAATGTGGTGGAAGTAAGTAAATATATTTGTGAGACATTGCTGCTAGGTTGTGCAATATGCATCAAATGTTGAAGTTGGGTAGATATGTTTTGACATTTAACAGCAATTATATAAGTTTGAGAATGCTGTGACATGTTGAAGACGTGTCGAAGTGCAACTAGCTAGGCAAAATGTTTGCTGAATTGTTGTTTTTTGGGTATTCCAAATGTATTGATGAATATTTACTTCAAGCTAATGTGGTGGAAGAAAGTAAATATCTTTGTGAGACATTGCTGCTAGGTTGTGCAATATGCCTCAAATGTTGAAGTTGGGAAGATATGTTTTGACATTTAACAGCAATTATATAAGTTTGAGAATGCTGTGACATGTTGAAGTCATGTCGAAGTGCAACTAGCTAGGCAATTTGTACGCTGAATTTTTGATTTTTGGGTATTCCAAATGATTAGATGAATTTTTACTTCAAGTAGTGTGCTGGAAGTAAGTAAATATATTTGTGAGACATTGCTGCTAGGTTGTGCAATATACATCAAATGCTGAAGTTGGGAAGATGTGTTTTGAAATGTAACAGTTCTGTATAGTTTGAGAATGCGGAGACGTGTTGAAGTAGTGTCAAAATGACATTTGCTAGGCAAAATTTTTGCTGAATTTTTGTTTTTTGGGTATTCCAAATGTTTTGATGAATTTTTATTTGGAGCTTTAGTGTTGTGGAAGTAAGTAAATATATTTGTGAGTCATTGCTGTTAGGTTGTGCGTTATACATCAAATGCTGAAGTTGGGAAGATGTGTTTTGACATGTAAGAGCTCTGTTGCTGAAGTTGGGAAGATGAGAATTGACATGTAACAGCAATGTTATCAGTTTGACATTGGTGTGACATGTTCAAGTCGTGTCGAAATGCAACTAGCTAGGCCATTTGTTTGCTGAATTTTTTATTTTGGGTAATCCAAATGTTTATATGAATTCTTACTTCAAGCTTTAGTGTGGTGGAAGTAAGAAAATATATTTATGAGACCTTGCTGCTTGGTTGTGCAATATACATCTAATGCTGAAGTTGGGAAGATGTGTTTTGAAATGTAACAGTTCTGTATAGTCTGAGAATGCTGTGACATGTTGAAGTCGTGTCGAAATGCAACTAGCTAGGCAAAATGTCTGCTGAATTTTTGTTTTTTGGGTATTCCAAATGTTTTGATGAATTTTCACTTGAAGCTTTTGTGTGGTGGAAGTAAGTAAATATATTTGTGAGTCATTGCTGCTAGGTTGTGCATTATGCATCAAATGCTGATGTTGGGAAGATGTGTTTCAACATGTAAAAGCTCTGTATAATTTAAGAATGCTGTGACATTTTGATGTCGTGTCGAAATGCAACTAGCTAGGCAATATGTTTGCTGAATATTTGTTTTTTGGGTCTTCCGAATGTTTAGATCAATAGGTTGCTGAATTTTTGTTTTTACTGTATTCGAAATATTTATATGAATTTGTACTTCAAGCTTTAGTGCGGTGGAAGTAAGAAAATGTAATTGTGAGACCTTGCTGCTAGGTTGTGCAATTTTCATCAAATACTAAAGTTGGGAAGAAGTGTTTACAAATGTAACAGTTATGTATAGTTTGAGAATGCAGTGATGTGTTGAAGTCGTGTCGAAATGCAACTGGCTAGGCAATATGTAAGTAAATATATTTGTGAGACATTGCTGCTAGGTTGTGCATTATACATCAAATGCAGAAGTTGGGAAGATGTATTTTGACATGTAACAACAATTATATAAGTTTGACAATGCTGTGACACGTTGAATTCGTGTCGAAATGCAACTAGCTAGGCAATTTGTTTGCTGAATTTTTGTTTTTTGGGTCTTCCGAATGTTTAGATCAATAGATTGATGATTTTTTGTTTTAATTGTATTCGAAATGTTTATATGAATTTTTACTTCAAGCTTTAGGGTGGTGGAAGTAAGAAAATGTATTTGTGAGACCTTGCTGCTAGGTTGTGCAATATACATCAAATGCTAAAGTTGGGAAGAAGTGTTTTGAAATGTAACAGTTCTGTATAGTTTGAGAATGCGGTGACGTGTTGAAGTTGGGAAGATGTGTTTTAACATACAACAGCTCTGTATAACATGAGAAAGCTGTGACATGTTGATGTCATGTCGAAATGCAACTAGCTAGGCAATATGTTTGCTGTATTTTTTATTTTGGGTATTCCAAATGATTAGATGAATTTTTACTTCAAGCTTTAGTGTGCTGGAAGTAAGTAAATATATATGTGAGACATTGCTGCTAGGTTGTGCAATATACATCAATAGTTTATGTTGGGAAGATGAGTAGTGACATGTAACAGCAATTATATAAGTTTGACATTGGTGGGACATGTTGAAGTCGTGTCGAAATGCAACTATCTAGGCAATTTGTTTGCTGAATTTTTGATTTTTGGGTATTCCAAATGTTTAGATGAATTTTTACGTCAAGCTTTAGTGTGCTGGAAGTAGGTAAATATATTTGTGAGACATTGCTGCTAGGTTGTGCCTTATACATCAAATGCTGAGGTTGGGAAGATGTGTTTTGAAATGTAACAGTTCTGTATAGTTTAAGAATGCGGTGACATGTTGAAGTCGTGTCAAAATGCAATTTGCTAGGCAATTTGTTTGCTGAATTTTTGTTTTTTGAGTATTCGAATGTTTAGATGAATTTTTACTTCAAGCTAATGTGGTGGAAGTAAGAAAATGTATTTGTGAGACATTGCTGCTAGGCTGTGCACTATACATCAAATGCTGAAGTTGGGAAGATGTGTTTTGACATGTGACATCAATTATATAAGTTTGAGAATGCTGTGACATGTTGAAGTCGTGTAGAAATGCAACTAGCTAGGCAAAATGTTGGCTGAATTTTTGTTTTTTGGGTATTCCAAATGTTTTGATGAATTTTTACTAGAAGCTTTAGTGTGGTGGAAGTAAGTAAATATATTTGTGAGTCATTGCTTCTAGGTTGTGCATTATACATCAAATGCTGAAGTTGGGAAGATGTGTTTTGAAATGTAACAGCTCTGTATAAATTGAGAATGCTGTGACATGTTGAAGTCGTGTCGAAATGCAACTGGCTAGGCAATATGTTTGCTGAATTTTTGTTTTTTGGGTATTCCAATTGTTTAGATCAATAGATTGGTGATTTTTTGTTTTAATTGTGTTCGAAATGTTTATATGAATTTTTACATCAAGCTTTAGTGTGGTGGAAGTAAGAAAATGTATTTGTGAGACCTTGCTGCTAGGTTGTGCAATATACATCAAATGCTAAAGTTGAGAAGAAGTGTTTTGAACTGTAACAGTTCTGTATAGTTTGAGAATGTGGTCACTTGTTGAAGTCGTGTCAGAATGCAATTTGCTAGGCAATTTGTTTGCTGAATTTTTGTTTTTTGACTATTCGAATGTTTAGATGAATTTTTACTTCAAGCTAATGTGGTGGAAGTAAGTAAATATATTTGTGAGACATTGCTGCTATGTTGTGCAATATACATCAAATGTTGAAGTTGGGAAGATATGTTTTCACATGCAACTGCAATTATATAAGTTTGAGAATGCTGCGACATGTTGAAGTCGTGTCGAAGTGCAACTAGCTAGGCAAAATGTTTACTGAATTGTTGTTTTTTCGGTATTCCAAATGTTTTGATGAATTTTTACTTGAAGCTTTACTTTTGTGGAAGCAAGTATATATATTTGTGGACATTGCTTCTAGGTTGTGCACTATACATCAAATGCTGAAGTTGGGAAGATGTGTTTTGACATGTAACAGCACTGTATAATTTGAGAATGCTGTAACATGTTGAAGTCATGTCGAAATGCAACTGGCTAGGCAATATGTTTGCTGAATTTTTGTTTAGATCAATTTTCACTTCAAGCTTTACTGTGGTTGATGTAAGTAAATATATTTGTGAGACATTGCTGCTAGGATGTGCATTATACATCGAATGCAGAAGTTGGGAAGATGTATTTTGACAAGTAACAGCAATTATATAAGTTTGAAAATGCTGTGACACGTTGAATTCGTGTCAAAATGCAACTAGCTAGGCAATATGTTTGCTGAATTTTTCGTTTTTTGGTATTCCAAATGTTTAGATGAATTTTTACTTCAAGCTTTAGTGTGCTTGAAGTAAGTAAATATATTTGTGAGACATTGCTGCTAGGTTGTGCAATACGCATCAAATGTTGAAGTGGGGAAGATGTGTTTTGGAATGTAACAGTTCTGTATAGTTTGAGAATGCTGTGACATGTTGAAGTCGTGTCGAAAATCAAACTTGCTAAGCAATTTGTTTGATGAATTTATTTTTTTTGATTATTCGAATGTTTAGATGAATTTTTAGTTCAAGCTAATGTGGTGGAAGTAGGTAAATATACTGGTGAGACATTTCGGCTAGGTGGTGCAATATGCATCACATGTTGAAGTTGGGAAGATGTGTTTTGACGTGTAACAACAATTCTATAAGTTTGAAAATGCTGTGACATGTTGAAGTCGTGTCGAAATGCAACTAGCTTGGCAAAATGTTTGCTGAATTTTTGTTTTTTGGGTATTCCAAATTTTTTGATGCATTTTTACTTGAAGCTTTAGTGTGGTGGAAGTAAGTAAATATATTTGTGAGTCATTGCTGCTAGGTTGTGCATTATACATCAAATGCTGAAGTTGGGAATATGTGTTTTGACATGTAACAGCAATAATACAAGTTTGAGAATGTTGAGACATGTTGAAGTCGTGTCGAAATACAAGTAGCTAGCCTATATGTTTCCTGAATTTTTGTTTTTTTGGTATTCCAAACAATTAGATAAATTTTTACTTCAAGTTTTAGTGTGGTGGAAGTAAGTAAATATATTTGTGAGACATTGCTGCGAGATTGTGCAATATACAACAAATGTTGAAGTTGGGAAGATGTTTATTGACATGTAACAACAATTATATAAGTTTGAGAATGATGTGACATGTTGAAGTCGTGTCGAAATGCAACTAGCTAGCCAATATGTTTGCTGAATTTTTTTTTTTATGGTATTCCAAATATTTAGATAAATTTTTACTTGAATCTTTAGTGTGGGGGAAGTAAGTAAATATATTTGTGAGACATTGTTGCTAGGTTGTGCAATATGCATCAAATGTTGAATTTCGGAAGATGTGTTTTGACTTGTAAGAGCAATTATATAAGTTTGATAATACTGTGACATGTTGAAGTCGTGTCGAAATGCAACTAGCTAGGCAAAATGTTTGCTGGATTTTTGTTTTTTGGGTATTCCAAATGTTTACATCAATTTTTACTTCAAGCATTAGTGTGGTGGATGTAAGTAAATATATTTGTGAGAGATTGCTGCTAGGTTGTGCAATATACATCAAATGCTGAAGTTGGGAAGATGTGTTTTGACATGTAACAGCAATAATATAAGTTTGAGAATGCTGTGACATGTTGAAGTCGTGTCGAAATGCAACTAGCTAGCCAATATGTTTGCTGAATTTTTTTTTTTTTGGTATTCCAAATATTTAGATAAATTTTTACTTCAAGTTTTAGTGTAGTGGAAGTATGTAAATATATTTGTGAGACATTGCTGCTAGTTGTTCAATATACATCAAATGTCGAAGTTGGGAAGATGTGTATTGACATGTAACAGCGATTATATAATTTTGACAATGCTGTGTCATGTTGAACTCATGTAGAAATGCAACGAGCTAGGCAATATGTTTACTGAATTTTTGATTTTTGGGTAATCAAAATGTTTAGATGAATTTTTACTTCATTCATTAGTGTGGTGGAAGTAAGTAAATATATTTGTGAGACATTGATGCTAGGCTGTGCAAGATGCATCAAGTGTTGAAGTTCGGAAGATGTGTTTTGACATGTAACAGCAATAATATAAGTTTGACAATGCTGTGACATGTTGCAGTCGTGTCGAAATGCAACTAGCTAGCCAATATGTTTACTGAATTTTTTTATTTTTGGTATTCCAAATATTTAGATAAATTTTTCCTTCAAGTTATAATGTGGTAGAAGTAAGTAAATATATTTGTGAGACATTGCTGCTAGGTTGTGCAATACGCATCAAATGTTGAAGCTGGGAAGATGTGTATTGACATGTAACAGCAATTATATAAGTTTGACATTGCTTTCACATGTTCATGTCGTGTCGAAATGCAACTATCTAGGCAATATATTTGCTGAATTTTTGATATTTGGGTAATCACAATGTTTTGATGAATTTTTACTTCAAGCATTAGTGTGCTGGACGTAAGTAAATATATATGTGAGATATAGCTGCTAGGTTGTGCAATATAGATCAAATGCTGAAGCCTGGAAGATGTGTTTTGAAATGTAACAGTTCTGTATAGTTTGAGAATGCTGTGACATGTTGAAGTCATGTCGAAATACATCTAGCTACGCATTTTGTTTGCTGAATTTTTGATTTTTGGGTATTCGAAATGTTAAGATGAATTTTTACTTCAAGCTTTAGTGTGCTGGAAGTAAGAAAATATATTTGTGAGACATTGCTGCTAGGTTGTACAATATGCATCAAATGTTGAAGTTAGGAAGATGTGTTTTGACATGTAACAGCAATAAGATAAGTTTGAGAATGCTATGACATGTTGAAGTCGTGTCGAAATGCAACTAGCTAGCCAATATGTTTGCTGAATTTTTTTTTTTTTGGTATTCCAAATATTTAGATAAATTTTTACTTCAAGTTTTAGTGTAGTGGAAGTAACTAAATATATTTGTGAGACATTGCTGCTAGGTTGTGCAATATACATCAAATGTTGAAGTTGGGAAGATGTGTTTTTTCATGTTACAGCAATTATATAAGTTTGACATTGCTTTCACATGTTGAAGTCGTGTCGAAATGCAACTAGCTAGGCAATATGTTTGCTGAATTTTTGATTTTTGGGTAATCAAAATGTTTAGATGAATTTTTACTTCAAGCATTAGTGTGGTGGAAATAAGTAAATATATTTGTGAGACATTGATGCTAGGTTGTGCAATATGCATCAAGTGTTGAAGTTCGGAAGATGTGTTTTCACATGTAACAACAATAATATAAGTTTTAGAATGCTGTGACATGTTGAAGTCGTGTCGAAATGCAACTAGCTAGGCTATATTTTTGCTGAATTTTTGTTTTTTTTGTTGGACAAATGTTTAGATGAATTTTTACTTCAAGCTTTACTGTGGTGGAAGTAATTAAATATATTTGTGAGACACTTTTGCTAGGTTGTGCATTATACATCAAGTGTTGAAGCTGAGAATATGTGTTTTGACATGTAGCAGCAATTATATAACTTTGACATTGCTGTGACATGTTGAAGGCGTGTCAAAATTTAACTAGCTAGGCATATGTTCGCTGAATTTTTATTTTTTTAACATTCGAAATATTTTGATGAATTTTTACTTCAAACTTTAGTGTGGTGGATGTAAGTACATATATTTGTGAGACATTGCTGCTAGGTTGTGCAATATACATCAAATGTTGAAGTTGGGAAGATGTGTATTGCCATGTAACAGCTATTATATAATTTTGACAATGCTGTGACATGTTGAACTCATGTAGAAATGCAACGAGCTAGGCAAAATGTTTGCTGAATTTTTGTTTTTTGGGTATTCCAAACGTTTTGATGAATTTTTACTTGATGCTTTAATGTGGTGGAAGTAGGTAAATATATTTGTGAGGCATTGCTGGTAGGATGTGCTATATACATCAAATGCTGATGTTGGGAAGATGTGTTTTGAAATGTAACAGTTCTGTAAAGTTTTAGAATGCTGTGACATGTTGAAGTCGTGTCGAAATACAACTAGCTAGGCAATATTTTTGCTGAATTTTTGTTTTTTTTGTTGGACAAATGTTTAGATGAATTTTTACTTCAAGCTTTACTGTGGTGGAAGTAAGTAAATATATTTGTGAGAACTTTTGCTAGGTTGTGCATTATACATCAAGTGTTGAAGCTGGGAAGATGTGTTTGGACATGTAGCAGCAATTAAGTAAGTTTGACATTGCTGTGACATGTTGAAGGCGTGTCGAAATTTAACTAGCTAGGCATATGTTCGCTGAATTTTTATTTTTCTAAAATTCGAAATATTTTGATGAATTTTTACTTCAACCTTTAGTATGGTGGAAGTAAGTACATATATTTGTGAGACATTGCTGCTAGGTTGTGCAATATACATCAAATGTTGAAGTTCGGAAGATGTGTTTTTACATGTAACAGTAATTATATAAGTTTTAGAATGCTGTGACATGTTGAAGTCGTGTCGAAATACAACTAGCTAGGCAATATTTTTGCTGAATTTTTGTTTTTTTTGTTGGACAAATGTTTAGATGAATTTTTACTTCAAGCTTTACTATGGTGGAAGTAAGTAAATATATTTGTGAGACATTTTTGCTAGGTTGTGCATTATACATCAAGTGTTGAAGCTCGGAAGATGTGTTTTGACATGTAGCAGCAATTATATAAGTTTGACATTGCTGTGACATGTTGAAGGCGTGTCAAAATTTAACTAGCTAGGCATATGTTCGCTGAATATTTATTTTTTTAACATTCGAAATATTTTGATGAATTTTTACTTCAAACTTTATTATGGTGGAAGTAAGTACATATATTTGTGAGACATTGCTGCTAGGTTGTGCAATATACATCAGATGTTGAAGTTGGGAAAATGTGTTTTTACATGTAACAGTAATTATATAAGTTTTAGAATGCTGTGACATGTTGAAGTCGTGTCGAAATGCAACTAGCTAGGCCATATGTTTGCTGAATTTTTGTTTTTTAAGTATTCGAATGTTTAGATGAATTTTTACTTCAAGCTAATGTGGTGGAAGTAGGTAAATATACTGGTGAGACATTGCTGCTAGGTTGTGTAATATGCATCAAATGTTGAAGGTGGGAAGATGTGTATTGACATGCAACATCAATTATATAAGTTTGACATTGCTTACACATGTTGAAGTCGTGTCGAAATGCATCTAGCTATGAAATATGTTTGCTGAATATTTGATTTTTGGGTATTCAAAATGTTTAGATGAATTTTTTCATCAAGCTTTACTATGGTGGAAGTAATTAAATATATTTGTGAGACATTGCTGGTAGGTTGTGCCTATACATCAAGTGTTGAATCTTGGAAGATGTGTTTTGACATGTAGCAGCAATTATATAAGTTTGACATTGCTGTGACATGTTGATGCCGTGTCGAAATGCAACTAGCTAGGCAATATGTTTGCTAAATGTTTATTTTTTTGGTATTTAAAATGTTTTGAAATCGTGTCGAAATGTAACTAGCTAGGCCATAGGTTTGTTGCATTTTTGTTTATTGGGTATTCCAAATGATTAGCTAAATTTTTACTATAAGCTTTAGTGTGGTGTAAGCAAGAAAATATATTTGTGAGACATTGCTGCCAGGTTGTGCAATATACATCAAATGTTGAAGTTGTGAAGATGTGTTTTCACATGTAACAGCTCTGTATAATTTGAGAATCCTGTGACATGTTGAAATCGTGTCGAAATGCAAATAGCTAGGCAATATGTTTGCTGAATTTTTGTTTTTTTGGTATTCCAAATGTTTAGATAAATTTTTACTTCAAATTTAGTGTCGTGGAAGTAAGTAAATATATTTATGAGACATTGCTGCTAGGTTGTGCAATATGCATCAAATGTTGATGTTGGGAAGATGTGTTTTGACATGTAACAGCAATTATATAAGTTTGAGAATGCTGTGACATGTTGAAGTCTTGTCGGAATGCAACTAGCTAGGCCATATGTTTGCTGAATTTTTGTTTTTTGGGTATTCGAAATGTTTAGATGAATTTTTACATCAAGCTTTAGTGTGGTGGAAGTAAGTAAATATATTTGTGAGACATTGCTGCTAGGTTATTCAATATACATCAATTGCTGAAGTTTGCATGATGTTTTTTGAAGAGTAACAGTTCTATATAGTTTGAGAATGCTGTGACATGTTGAAGTCGTGTGGAAATGCAACTAGCTAGGCAATTTGTTTGCTGAATTTTTGTTTTTTGGGTATTCCAAATGTTTAGATGAATTTTTACTTCAAGCTTTAGTGTGGTGGAAGTAAGTAAATATATTTGTGAGACATTGCTGCTAGGCTGTGCATTATACATCAAATGCTGAAGTTTCGAAGATGTGTTTTGACAAGTAACAGGTCTGTATAATTTGAGAATGCGGTGACATGTTGAACTCGTGTCGAAATGCAACAAGCTAGGCAATATGTGCGCTGAATTTTTGTTTCTTGGGTATACCAAATGTTTAGATGAGTTTTTACCTCAAGCTAATGTGGTGGAAGCAAGTAAATATATTTGTGAGACATTGCAGCTAGGTTGTGAAATATAGATCAAATGTTGAAGTTGAGAATATGTGTTTTGACATGTAGCAACAATTATATAAGTTTGAGAATGCTGTGACATTTTGAAGTCGTGTCAAAATGCAACTAGCTAGGCCATATGTTTGTTGCATTTTTGTTTATTGGGTATTCCAAATGTTTAGCTAAATTTTTACTTTAAGCTTTAGTGTGGTGTAAGTAAGAAAATATATTTGTGAGACATTGCTGCCAGGTTGTGCAATATACATCAAATGTTGAAGTTGGGAAGATGTGTTTTGACATGTAACAGCTCTGTATAATTTGCGAATGCTGTGACATGTTGAACTCGTGTCGAAATGCAACTAGCTAGGCAATATGTTTGCTGAATTTTTGTTTTTTTTTTGTTAGACAAATGTTTAGATGAATTTTTACTTCAAGCTTTCGTGTGGTGGATGTAAGTAAATATATTTGTGAGACATTGCTGCTAGGTTGTGCAATATACATCAATTGTTGAATTTGGGAAGATGTGTTTTGACATGTAACAGTAATAATATAAGTTTGAGCATGCTGTGACATGTTGAAGTCGTGTAAAAATGTAACTAGCTAGGCAATATGTTTGCTGAATTTTTGGTTTTTGTGTATTCCAAATGTTTAGATCAATTTTTACTTTGAGCTTTAGTGTCGTGGAGGTAAGTAAATATATTTGTGAGACATTGCTGCCAGGTTGTGCAATATACATCAAATGTTGAAGTTGGGAAGATGTGTTTTGACATGTAACAGCAATTATATAAGTTTTAGAATGCTATGACATGTTGAAGTAGTGTCGAAATGCAACTTGCTAGGCAATATGTTTGCTGATTTTTTGTTTCTGGGTATTCCAAATGTTTTGATGAAATTTTACTTCAAGATTTAGTGTGGTGGAAGTAAGTATATATATTTGTGAGACATTGTTGCTAGGTTGTGCAATATACATCAAAAGTTGAAGTTGGGAATATGTGTTTTGACATGTAACAGTAATTATATAAGTTTGAGAATGCTGTGACATGTTGAAGTAGTGTCGAAATGCGATTAGCTAGGCAATATGTTTGCTGAATTTTGTTTTTTTTTGTTAGACAAATGTTTAGATGAATTTTTACTTCAAGCATTAGTGTGGTGGAAGTAAGTAAATATATATGTGAGACATTGCTGCTAGGTTGTGCAATATACATCAAATGTTGAAGTTTGGAAGATGTGTTTTGATATGTAACAGCAATAATATAAGTTTGAGAATACTATGACATGTTGAAGTCGTGTCGAAATGCAACTAGCTAGGCAATATATTTGCTGAATTTTTGTTTTTTGGGTATTCCAAATGTTTAGATGAATTTTTTCTTCTAGCTTTAGTGTGGTGGAAGTAAGTAAATATATTTGTGAGACATTGCTGCTAGGTTGTGCAATATACATCAAATGTTGAAGTTTGGAAGATGTGTTTTTACATGTAACAGCAATTATATAAGTTTGAGAATGCTGTGACATGTTGAAGTAGTGTCGAAATGCAACTAGCTTGGCAATATGTTTCCTGAATTTTTGTTTTTTTTTTGTTAGACAAATGTTTAGATATATTTTTACTTCAAGCATTAGTGGGGTGGAAGTAAGTAAATATATTTGTGAGACATTGCTGCTAGGTTGTGCAATATACATCAAATGTTGAAGTTGGGACTATGTGTTTTGACATGTAACAGCTCTGTAGAGTTTGAGAATGCTGTGACATGTTGAAGTATGGTCGAAATGCAATTAGCTAGCTAATATGGTTGCTGATTTTTTGTTTTTTGGGTTATCCAAATGTTTAGCTAAATTTTTACTTCAAGATTAGTGGGGTGGAAGTGCTTGAATGAAAAATTTGTGCAACGTGATGGACAAGTTCGATGTTGTGTATATATTTAATGAATTATGGTATGTAATTAGTAAAAGTGCTTGTGGAAGAAGTGTTTATATATGAATGTGTATAGTTGAATTATATGCAATGTGTTAGTGATGACAGCAATATGTTAGCCGTCCAATTTGGATTGAGATAGCATAATGATATAGGGTGAACGATTTTGAATATTGAAGCAAAAACCAAAGGGGTGTCTTATTTGTGCAAGGTATTTCCAGATTCGCCATGCAGTTTTTGATGTCATAGAAGCCCTTTTTGGTGAGTTCTGACTTCTATTTATGAGACATTGCTGCTAGGTTATGCAATATGCATCAAATGTTGAAGTTGGAAAGATGTGTTTTGACATTTAACCGCTATGTATATTTTGAGAATGCTGTGACATGTTGAAGTAGTGTGAAAATGCAACTACATGGAAATATGTTATCAGAATTTTTGTTTTTTGGGTTATCCAAATGTTAGGACATAATTTTTTACTTCAAGATTAGTGGGGTGGAAGTGCTTGAATGAAAAATTTGTGCAACTTGATAGACAAGTTCTATGTTGTGTATATATTTAATAAATTATGGTATGTAATTAGTAAACTTGATTGTGGAAGAATTGTTCATATATGAATGTGTCTTTCCAATTATATGCAATGTGTTAGTGATGAATTTAATATGTTAGCTGTCCAATTTGGGTTGAGATTTCATAATGATATTGTGCATGAGATTGTTCAGCTACAGGGACAGGGAAACGTGGAATCCGCTAAATACTCAAAAAATCTTGGTATTTCTAACATTATACGTAGATTCCGTCACAAATGGTATAGTGTGACGGAAAAAATGCAACAAACTAGTCACTGAACTTCGCATTAGAGACAATATTATGGACAGTCACAATAACCTCTGTGTGACAAAAAACTGTCACAACTGCGTCACAAAAACAATGTATAAGGGACGGTTGAGAACAGTGACAATTATATATCCTTGACGAGGAACCGTCACAACAACAATGATTAAGTGACGGCTGAGAACGGCGACAATTATATATCCATGATGAAAAACCATCACAAAACCATCACAACAACAATGTTTACAGGACGGATGCAAACCGTGACAATTATATATCAGTGACAGAACCCGTCACACAGTTGTCACAGAAGAGTGTCGTTGGCCACACAAAATAAAGGGTCACAGTTGGGCAACTATGATAGGATTCCGTCACAAAGTCGTGACTAAACCTAACATTTGTCACCGTTAGTTGGCCGTCGCAATTAAGTAATAGTGACGGTTAGCCGTCACACTACTGTCACAAATGTGTAATTGCAACAGAAGAGGAGCCGTCACTTAATCCTTGCCGACGGTCGCTTGCCGGAAATCCATAATGGATTGGCATATAAGTGACGGTTTGGTGCCGTCCCTTAAACTACATTTTTTGTGACGATAAACAGTAAATGGTCACTAAAAAGAATTTGTGTCTGGGCTATTGCTAAAGCACTGTGACTGGTTAGTTACCGTCACAGTTTGTGGATTGTGTGACAAATCCATCACATATACTATACGTTGTGACGAATTTGCTTCAGTCACAGAAAGCTCTTTTTTTTGTAGTGGTTTACACTTCCACATTTTTTCACATTGCGGTCCTCACCTTGAGATAGAATATGATTAACCTTAAGATTCTGGCCATTCTATGAAATCTAGGTAGAAGTACAACCCTATCAAAAACTGTGTCAGATGCATGCCATTGTTTAGGATCACGCAATGGATGAATGATTTATGAGTAAGCATTAACATCATTGGAGTAAAAAAGATATCACAAACCAAAAACACTTATGTGCCGATCCTTATAAACAGCAAAGGCATGTATGCATGCTGGTACCCATCAAGCGTGAACTCACAACATGAGATTGTTATGTTTTTCAAATTGATAACCCAAATTAGATTTCCTTTGTATACCTCAAACTCGTAAAATTCAGCAGCTACCACGTAGGAAGGATGCTACATGTCTATTTTTTTCAAAATTATATTTATCTCCTTTATATCAAACTAGTAGTGTGGTTCATCGCTTTGTTTTGCCTTTCAAGAAATTATTTCTGCAAAAAAATTTGTAAGGTCATAAGAAGTAGAATGATTGGCTCCAATTTTGCATCTTTGATATGGGAATTCATGCTTTCACCAATGTTGGTGGTCATGATACTGAATCTACTACCAGTAAAATATGCACACAGCCACTTTGATTTATTTGCTTCCATGAGATATTGATAACATTCTTTTCTCAGCTAAAACAGTTGTCCCATATAAATATCGAAGTCTTCGGTAAAATAAGCTCAGAAGTTAAGTAGTAATAAATTTTTATAATCTTTTAGATATGACATTTGATTCTCAGATATTTCGCTTTCAAGTTTTTCAATAGGTGGTATGCACAATATCCATGGAATGCATTAGGATAAAATGATTGTATAGCAGGTACAAAGCTTGAATGCTGATCTATTATGGATAGTAGATCATCGCGGTCTTAGTAGTCCTCCTTAAACCTCAAAAAAAAACTAATAATATGATGCATGATTCTCACTCGATCTGATCCTAAACGTTAAACGAATAAATCTACTTGTTCCTTTCCAAACAAGTTACAGCGTACAATATAGCACCATAGTTGTTTTCCCAAAAATGCATCATCCACAGCCACCACATGCCACATATGTTGAAATCCTAGAATGGAAGTTCCAATAATCATAAAGTAATAATAGAATCCCTTTGTCGATTCCGGCTCAATACAAGCAAATGAGCCAAGATTGGTTGATTTCAAAAAATAACATACCATAATAGTATCTTTGCATAAGACTCTTCTGAAGTCCTATATGCACTTTTCCATGAACATTCTCTAGCTTTCAAGCTTTAACATAGCTCATTTCTACCGGAGCTCCTTATGTACGTTTTCAATTAAATGTTTTGGTCTTAATTGATGTCCAATAGTAGTAAACTATGATTTTTACAATTGTCCAATTTCTGAAGTATTAGTAAACTTTTCCCATGCACATTCTCCCATTGTCCAGGAAAGTCATGATGAAAATGTAGTCTATCAAAACAGTGTAAACTTGGATCTCATTGAATTCAGTTCACGGTACTTGTATTTCTAGCACATGATTTTCTAGAATTGGGACTAAGATGGCAGACACTTGCATTGCTGGAAAGTCACCCATCCTTCTGCTTTTCCCTTCTAGGGCAAGATGTGATAACGAAAAAATGATTGCTACCACTACCAGAAGAAAATAATGCATGTATAGTTCTTGACCAATGCAAACTCTTAGAATATGGCACAAGAGGAACTATATCCCACTCAACTTTGCCAACATATAATGGAGAACTATGTAAGAGTGCGTTGGTCATCAGTATTTTAATAAAGATTGCCACGTCTTTATAAGTATCGCAAGAACATGGTGACACATTTGGAACATTAAAGGCAAAGAAAAACTTCAAAACTAGTTCACTTTTTTGTGGATCCAAACCTAATTATTTATAGACTTCATCCTTCCAAACACATAGCATGGACCTTTTTTTTATATGTAAATGGCTTTCATCTTTTCATTTTCATGTACCCAAAAACCCAGTTCATTAGAAGTTCACTTTTCATCATATGAGATTTATACCAGAAGCATGTCCATTTTACTATAATTGAAAAAAAATATATCAATTACATGTACAAATAAAAAAAGATGTACATGTGCATCTTTTTTAGGGTATGTCACTCCCTTGCCTTTTTTATGCAACACCACCATATGTAAGGGCAAGATTGGGTGATGGAGTAGGCTACTAGGCATTAAAAAGTGTACATGCTGCCATGTACTCTGCCTAACCAGGCTCACACGTCACACAACCTTAATAAGGGTGGTGTGGTATTAAGAAGGGCTGTGGCAGTATGCACCCTTCTCTACTTTACAAACCACCACCTTTCAATTACACACCCACCCCTAAAATAGGGCAGGGTGGGTTTTGTCGTCTTGAACCTCAAATTTTTTCTGGTTTTTTTCTTTTTTATTCTCCTTCTTTTTCATTTCAATAAACTTCAAAATACAAATATTTGCATATACTAATATATATATATATATACTTTTAACACGATTGTAACAAAAAAAATGTAAATTACCTTGGTAGATGTTGAAGATGGGTTTGTTGTTATTAAAATAACTTGAAAATGGAGTCCAAAATGACCTACTTTGCTATCAACATTAACCGGGTTGTGTGTGAAAGTAGCTAATACAAAAAAGATAGGCATTGATAGTTATTTCGTTAGTAAAGTGGACATACGTACAAAAATCCCTACAACTTAATAGAGATTGTAGGCGTGTGATTGGGTTGTTATAATGTGGGTAGAGATTTGTGCATTGGGTATCCCTCAATTTGGTGGCTTGGCTTTGGTTAACCTCATTTTTTAAGTAGGATATCAAACTTTTGGTGAACTGTACATTTTATATATCTTTTCACAAGTTATTATTTTGAATTAATGTATGAAATTGAATGTTTGGGTATTTTGTTATATGATTTCTGAAATGACATTTTAATAGTTTTATGATGAGAAATAATGAAATTAATGTATTTACATAATATGTTTTTATATAACTATAATTAAATGGACATTGGTTTGTGATAATGTTTTTAGCTGGGAAATTTATGTATATATATTTTGATTTGTTAGCATACTTGGTGAAGCTTATGATGTTTGACCTATTAGAATGTTTGAAAAGCTTTTTGGTTTGGTAAATGAAACTTACACTAATTTTGGAAATGTGTGCGATAAGGTATTAAGATTGGAAATGAAAGAATAAATTATCTGGAAACTCTTTTTGGTAAAAATTATCTGGAAACTTAATTGAGAAAGAAATGGTTTTTGGTAACTTAAATAATGGCTATAAATTGGTTAAACTTACGATATGATAAGTATGGATTATTCTTTTCTTGGGTGAAAGACCTTAAAATGATCATGATATACTTGTACGGGGTACTCGATGGCCAAAAATGAGTTTATACTATTTTCATTTTTATTGTGTTTTAATTGAATAAATGAGTTTTGTACAGATTTTATAGTTGATTTTGACAAAAAATAAAATAAAATAAAATAAAGAACAAAAGAATAAAAAAATAAAATGAAAAGAAAAAAAAAACAACAAAAAAGTATACATTTGTGTGCTTTTTATTTAAGTGTAGCTGTTTATAAGTTTATATTAAATTATGTTTTTGGTTAGCTTTTAGTTTTAAATTATACCGTATATTTCTTTTAAAAGTTCTTCTTAAATGTCCATTTAACTTTTTTAGAACTTTATATTTATTTTTAAGCAATATTCACTAAAAATAGAGGTCAATAATGTCAAGTAAAAACAGCCATTTTAAGAGTTTAATAGGACGGATCTAAACCGTCGTGAAAAGAAGCGTCGTATATAGTTACCAACAAAAACGATGGTTAAAAACCGATATTTTTTACACAACCATACTGTCGTTTTTAACAATGCTGAAACCATCTGGATGCTACGAAGCAAAACTATAAACCACAGGCCATTACTAGGAACCAACGTATATAGAGTTTCATGTGGCATATTAAAAACGATGGTTCATTTACAAGAACTGACGTGTTTAATGAATGTATAAATGTCGGTTCGAACAAAAGCCCACCGTTTATAATGTTTAATTTTTTTTAATTCAATTTTGAGAATATGTGTCGGTTTGATTTAAACCAGCCTTATTTAATATTCTATTTTTTTTTCAGCAGCTTTTATATATTAAATAAATTTATTTTTAATAAAATTTTATTTAAAAATATGTTTTCAATTGCAAAAACAAAATACTAATAAAAAGTAAAAACAATAATTTTTTTTACATTAAATTATAAAAAATTGTAAACAATTCTAATTAAAATTATATTACTAATTAAACTAAACAAATAGTGTCATACATTTATTTAACTAGTCGTACTCATATAAATTTTTTTAAGGATTAAAAATTCCTTCAAGAAAATATGCAGCTCATTTCTCTTTAAATTCATCCACAAAGTCTTTACTCCAAACACAATTTTTAAATTGTATATAAAAATCAAACAAATAATGTTTAATGCATTAGTAGACATATATTTTAAACATAATATTATATACAAATTTAAAATAATACTAAAATTATACTTACAGTAGAATGTAACTAAGACTTTGGTGCATATGGATTGATATTTATTATTTCTCTTATCATCATGCATACATAGTATGCACACTCATGATATGCCAGTTGCAATGGTGCCTACAAAAAATTAAGTTAAAATATTAATATACACAATTTTTAATACTCTAACATTAATGAAATAAATAATTAATATTTTTATCTTTCTACCTCTTAAACCAATTTTTTATTCTTCGACCTTTGCACATTTGGCTCTTTCCATAATGTCCAAGCTCTATATATATTAAAAAAAATAGTTAAAAACAAATTTAATCACTAAAATTGACTTATTTTATAAATTGACTTGCTTATTTAATAACTGCTTGAACTCATCTCGAGCTTTGGTGTTGGAGGAATCAAAAAACCAAGAATACCCCTCGTACGGATCCATGACACCAAGTCCAATGAGCACTAATATAAAAATACAATATTAAAAATGTACAATATACTATGTATATATTTATAAAAGTAATAATAATGCATATAATTAAATCATACCGACAATGAAATGGAATAAACCATTTCATGTTGAAGTCATGATTAGCTTTCCACCATCGAGCCAATTTATTAACTTGGGATGCCAACATATTAGATCCAACACTCTGCACCACACGTGGATCAATAAAACCAAACAACAGAATCTTTGCAATGTTGATCATACAGCTTCCTGCAAAAAAAAATCATAACAAGTATAATTGAAGTAGATTTAAAAATCAAATAAATTATAACTTCAATTATTAATTCTCATTACTTCATATATAGCAAGACGTAATCAACACACAAGTCCTACATCTGACAAAATATGTT
This sequence comes from Ochetophila trinervis, assembly GCA_003254975.1. Lineage (NCBI taxonomy): Eukaryota > Viridiplantae > Streptophyta > Magnoliopsida > Rosales > Rhamnaceae > Ochetophila > Ochetophila trinervis. The sequence goes on along the minus strand of QANX01001813.1, from coordinate 108,613 downwards.
GATATCATCATGTGCAGCACTGCAAGATGAGAATTGCCTATCATCTTCCTCTCCAAGTTGAATTGAACCTGTGTAATACCTGGTTGGTTGAAGAAGGTAGCAGTTACCATCTTCATCAATCTTAGTTTTGGTGGCAGGTCAGCGTTGAAAATTTCACATTGACTTTCACTACCAGTGGAGATGCCCGTGAATGACTCGAATGTGGCATTCTATTCGAGTCTGAATGAGCTATTGCACTGCCTTTTGATGCTCGTTTTGATATCTCTACCTGGTAAAATATATAAATTTTAGAAAAATAATAAAAAAATATCAATCATGATTAACTTAATTATAAGACAACAATTAAAATATAAATATATACCTCATCTTCTGATAAAATCACTAAAAATCTAGGCCATGGACAGAATGACCCCACAACTTTTCCTACCAATGTAATGTCAAAAAATTGAAAAGGTATGGTTGTTTCAAAGACCGATGGCTCCACAACATTGACCCACACCTTTTCATCTCCTACGTATCCCATGGCACACTGCTTCTGAATCGGCCGTAGGGTACATCAATCCAGCTGCCATTATATATTCTCTAGTGCATATAGCAAGCTTGCACTGTAGACCATGCAAAGTAAATTATTTAAATTTATATTAAAACAGCAGTTAATTAATTTTTAGGGATTACTAAATAAATTATTACCTCTGCAAGCAATTAACTTAATTCAAACAACAATTAATTAATTTTTAAGAATTACTAAGCAAATTATTACCTCTGCATGTATCATGGAATAGGGATCTAGATGTACTGGTGCTGAGGGAGAAATACTGAGATGCTGCGCCTCATCAGAAATATTTGTGGCCACCCAAATGTTGTTTAGATACTGATCAATCATGAAATCTGGATTAGGGTTAGTCACAAAGTCATCATGTGTCTTGACTAGCTGTGTAGACAACAAAGTATACTCTCTTAGAGGTCACGAATAACCTCAGAGAGTTGTCTGATTTGCTCATCCTTCACACTTTTTTTTTTTCTTTTGTTTGCTGGGTTCTTTGTCATGGGAAGTGTCAGTACTCAATAGGGGCTACCAATTTACCATTTGCCCATACTCGACCCTCGTGTTCAAAAGTACCCAACACGTGAGTTAGAATATCATTGGGTCAATTCAGATCGATATTTAGCTCCCCAGCAACTACTTTCTCCCGCAAATTAACCTGTAATATTTATAAAACATGAAAATATTAATGCAAATATTTTCTAATTAATTAATAAAAATGAAATATTAAAAAGTTAATATTCACAAAATGATTTTGCTTACAATCTTTTCTACAACTGCAAAAGCTTCTGGTGTAAGGAATTTTTCCTCCTTATTTGCATAGTCCAACCTCCATGGAGCATCTCAGGAAAGTGGATCATTGGTGCCCAATCTCAACTTCTACACAAATAGGAAACAAATTAAATTAAACATATATATTATATTTAAAAAATGAATTAAAACAATTTAACCAAAATGTAATGTAGTTAAACATTCACCTAATTGTACTCTGCCCTAGCAAATCCAATACATGCTAGACGATGATTGTACATATTTCTTTGTCTTAATTATGAGCATTGCTTATGAAGTTCTTGCAAGATTGAAAATGAACATTAATTATATAACACAATAATAATAGTTTAATTTAAAAAAAATTCACAAGTTAAATTTCTACTTACCACCCACTCCAGTGTTAATCGCTGCTGTACAAAATCCTCTCATTGGTCCTATGAAATAATTCTTGAAATTTTTTCTGGGATGACATCAAAAGATTCAATGTCCCATAATTTTTGGTAGGGGTGAACAAATTTTGTGTACATGAAACTCTTGTATCTCTTCCATTTTTTAGCACAATCCATCAAAGTCTTTTGCTTCAATGAGTCGTCCTTTCCAAAAAGCTTCTATATAAAAAATTATTAATTAGTAATGTAATCATAATAACAAAAAATTAATTAACCCAAAAATTTATTTAAAACTAAAATGTATTATTGCCTTTACTGCCACCCATAGTGTTTCTTTCAATTCAAGTGGCACTTTGTTCCAACTTTTGTAGTTTACCAGTATCATACGTTCGTATCTAGATTGTGCTTGGCCGACTTTATTCACTCCAACCCCGTGCTCGTTATATACAACTGGGCCAAATTCTCTACTAGCAATTTGTTTGCGAACATCGGGTAGTTTTGCCGGTCCTCTACCCTTTTTTGCTTCATACTTGAGGATGAGTCTTGATCATTAGGGTTGTTAGTTGGAGCATCATTTGGATCCATATCTACAAAACATAACAATAAATAAAATAAAAATTAACAAATTAACAATTAACAAAAAAACAAATTGATTAATATAATAAACTAACATAAGTTAACATAAAACAAATTAACAAAAAAAGTACCAATATCAATTCACACATTTAAGTTAACAGCAAATAAAATACAAAAACCAAATTCATATACAACAAATAAATCCTTCAAATTCACAAAACGACAAAATCATAATTATAACATATATAAATATCCGTCATTTTTAATTGTGTTAGGTCCGTTGTTAAATCAAATAATTCAAAAATCTAAAACAATTCATGTCATACTCAAAATTTCAAGTATATATATAAATTAACCTACAAATTTTAATGTGACTAAGTTTGACAATTCATAGCCGGAATATTAAATTCGGCTCTAACCTATACTAAAACCCCAAGATTCATATACAAATATAAATTAACCTACAAAAGTAAACAATTCCAAGTTTGACAATTCATAGCCCGAATATTAAATTCAGCTCTAACCTACACTTAAACCCCCAGATTCATATACAAATATTTTACTTCAGATTTTTTGAGTTAAATCTAAAAACTCAACAATTGAATCCTTTTAATTTAAATACCACAAAACCGCCTAAACCACCATTCCGATTATATACACAATTTTTTCACACAAAATATTCACAAATTAACATACAAATTAACAAAATAGGTTGCTAAATCAATTAATATACAAATTAACAACCAAATTAATAAATATATTCAATATTCAAAAACAATACAATGACTCTGAATTACGCATACATCCGAGTTCATACATATGCATTCCTAATATTTCAAAAAACAACTTAAATAGGTTGCCGAGTACTCACTTTAAAGTTTTCGGGTTGAAATGAAGCAGTATTCCGTGGAATGAAGCAGTATTCCGACCAAAATGGAGAAGAGGAAAAAATGGCAATAAATTGGGTGCATAAGGGTTTAAGAGAAATGGGGAAAAATGGAGAGGAGGCGGTGTGTAAACCACAAAACATGCTCCAAAAACAATGCTGTTTGGTTAAAACCTTTATAAAAACCGACAGGCCTTCAAAGGAACTGTTGTTTTTTACCGAAACGCCGCCATTTTATCTATGGGTAATATATACAATTGGCCAACAATAGGAACCGTTGTATAAATACCTAACGATGCCCTATTATTATAAACAGATATAACTTAATTATTTTAAACAATTTCAATTAATAATTTCAAACAATTATTAATATTTTTATAAACAATTAATAAATTTAAAATTTGACATTTCAACCTTAAACAATTAATAATATTTTATAAACAATTAATTCAACTAAAATTAAAATATTATAGTTGAATTTCTTTCTATTAATATAAGAAATATTTGATATAATTTAATATATAACAAAATTTATAAATAGTATATTTATTAAATAAAATGAAACATACAAAACATTATTCTTTATTGTTAATCCATATTTCGGAACAATCATTACGAACACAAAACTTCTTCATAATCTTCATCATCTGCAGCGCTCTCTTCATTAGGTACTTACGAAGCAAATGGAGTGTGAGTCAAAGCAATGTCTCTAAATGCATCTTCTGCAGAAGATTCGATATGTGTGTGATGAAGAGTGCTTAATACCATTGACCATTGTGAATCACAAGGATCCTAACATAAAATACTTATTTTGCTTGCGAATTCAAAATAAATGGATCAGATTTATGACCAGGTTTGTTGAAGTTGACACATGTGAATTCGTAATCATCTTTCTTAATACCTTGCTTTTTGTCAACCCAATCATATTTGAACACCGAGATTCAAAATTTAATGTAATCCACATCCTATATTTCAACCACTACACCATAGAAAGACATATCAGTGAATTTTGGGTTGTCATCTTTTGCACATTCATACTGCATCGTCTGAGCCACCAAGCTTACGCCACTATTCTGTGTAACGTGCTTATTGTCTCTTTCAACTGTATGGTATCAAATCCTGTTGATGTCGTAGCTTGAATAATTCATTATTTCAAAATATGGTCTCGATGCTATCCATCTCAATGTTTGTGACACACTACTATCTCGTTCACTCAACTCCTTCTGAATCTGCAAAAACAAATTTGTAATATTAGTAAATGCGTCAACTATGTAATATGTAACAATGTGTATCTAGCTTTGAAATCGTGCAATAAAAGTAATAATATTAAACTTACTTCATTTCGGAACCATGCAATGAAAGTGCGATTTTGTTCATCTTGAAACCATTTTGCATTTTTTGTTTTGTTACGAATATCACACCTCAAACTTTCCATATATTTTCTAAAGCAAACCAAATTTATTTCAAATGGTCAGACTCATAATGTTAATGACTATAATAAACCAATATTTAAATAAATATTCAATAAAAAATATAAAACTTACTCGAAGTAAAGTTGTACTTCAGATGTATTTGAAAGTATGTAGAGATGTACTTACTCCCACAATGAACGGGTAACATTGATTCTAGTACCACCTTAAGAGGATCACCAATATCATCTTTCACACATTGTAGTTCATGAACGCCTTATTGATACTCGCTACAAAATTCAATTGCTTCCTCAACGGTGTAGTTCTCCGCAATCCATCCCTTTGGATGGAAATGATTGCGAACATACCCCTTCAACACTTTCATGTATCTCTCAAATAGATACATCCACCGAAAGAAAATTGGCCTACACAATCGCACTTCTCGAACCAAATAAATAGTTAGATGGACCATTATACTAAAGAAAGATGGAGGAAAATATTTTTCAAGTACACACAATGTCTTCACAAGATCTATCTGAATAATGTCTAAATTTTAACATCAATCTCCTTTTTGCATATAGCATTGAAGAATAAATAAAATCTCATTATCACATGTCTGATATGTTTTGGGAGGACTGATCATATTTCAACATGCAGCAATTGTTGCATCAATGTATGTAAATTATGAGATTTCATGCCTTTCAACTTCAAATCATTCATTGACACAATATTCCTAAAATTTAAAGAGTAGCCATCAGGAACCTTTAAATTCGCCAAACACTTGTAAAAAAAATTGTTCTCTTCCTTGGATAATGTGTAACATGCAGGTGGTAGATATATCTTTTTCTCTTCAACAACAAGAGCCAAATAACTTCTTATGCCCATTCGACCAAATCTAGCCGAGAATTAAGTCCATCTTTTATTTTTCCAAGAATGTTAAGCAAAGTGCAAACAATGCTCTCACATACATTTTTCTCAATATACATGACATCTAAGTTATGTGTCACATATAATGACTTTCAATATTCAAGCTAAAAAAATATGGACTTTTTTTCCAGCAATCTCGATCAACAGTAGATTTTTTTCTTCTTATTACCACTTTCAAATGACTTAGAGTCAAGTTTTAGAAGTATAACTTCCCCCATCATAGGTAAAGGAGTTGGAAGAAACTCTTGAAATCCATTGAAAGTCTTCTTTTGCTTTCGAAAATGATGATCACTAGGAAGAAATCTCCTATGTCTGCAATAACTCATTTTTCTACCATTTTTCAAACTTTGAGCACACATGTTCTCACTGCAAATAGGACAAGCAATATATCCCTTGGTGGCATGACCAGACAAATTACTACATGCGGGGAAGTCATTTATAGTCCACAATAATATTTCTCGCAATGTGAAAAATTCTCGCTTACATGCATCCCAAGCTTGGACCCCCTCACCCCACAATTGCTTCAAATCTCCAATCAATGGCTATAGAAAAACTTCTATATCATTGCCAAGTTGTTTTGGTCTATATCTCAACACTGTCAACATTATAAACTTCCGCTTCATACACAACCATGGTGGAAGATTAAATGTAACTGTAAGCACATGCCAACAACTGTAATGAGAACTCATATGCTTATGTGGGTTAATGCCATCAGCTGCAATCCCAAACCTTAAGTTTCAATATTCATTACCAAACTTAGGCCACAAGCAATCAAGTAGCTTCCTATATGGTTAATCAACGGGATGATTTAACTTGTAACTGCAACATTTCGTTCATTTGCATGCCACAACAAATTTTTAGTTGTCTCAGCACTTTGAAACATCCTTTTGAACCGTGGAATAGATGAAAAATACCACATGACTTTATGAGGGACATTTACACATTTACTTCCATTGTCAGTTTCCTTCCACCTCGATGCTCCACATTTAGGACAACTTTCTTGCATTGCATACTCTTTTCGATAAAGAACGCAATTGTTGCGACAACAATGTTTCTTCTCATAATCCATGCCCAATGCTATCAGAGTCTTTTTCACATTGTATATAGAATCTGGCAAAACATTATTGTTTGGTAGCATTTTCTGCAACAACTTTAATAATTCAGAAAAACTTGTGTCCGAAAGATTGTACTTCATACAACTTGGATACAAAGAAGTTTCTACATCCTCTAACGACCTCTTAAATTCACCAGGATTATCCATGAACTTGTCACAAGCATCATTCACCATGTCAATATTATTACCCACCATATCTTCATCATTTGTATTTATGTGGGTAAAATGACTTTTAGTTATTACTTTTACTAATTCTACTAACTCTAGAACAATCTCCACGATTTTCTTCCAACTCTTCTCCATGTAAAATCCACTTACGATAATTTGTATCAAACCCCTTAAAATATACATGTCATCTGATGTTCTCAATAATGCTAAAAAATAAATTCTCACATTCCATACAAGGACATTGAATTTTACCATATTTATTTGCACTTTTCTCACTAAATTCTAAAAAATTTCAAAACCCTTCTGAAATGTACCGGTTCTCCTATCCATCGTTATCCATGATTTGTCCACTTTATCTATTTGAACAACAATTAATTGGAACTAATTTAAACAATAATTATTTTTCAATAGATTATAAGTAATATATTCCTAATAATTTAAATTACATTTAATAATTAACAAATCAATAAGAAATAAATAAATAGACAACAATAAATAAATAAATAAATAGAGACAACAATAAATATAAGACAAATCATGACTACCTAGATAATTTAATACCACATAATTAAATAGACAACAAATATATAACAAATAATATTATTTACATGATTAAAAAACGATTATTTAATATACAATCAAAAAATCAATANAAAAAAACGATTATTTAATATACAACCAAAAAATCAATATTAATATATTACTATATTCTAAAATTAACTACAACAACATAAATATGCAATAAAACAACAATTCTATATGAGATTAACTTATCAAATATTTAAACAAGCAAAATAATTTAATAAAAACACAACATATATATATGATTGTGGAATTTAAATATAAAATAACCTAATAATTCATAAAAAAAAATGAAAAAAATTATATAACTAATTAATTTAAATGATAATGCAATTAAGTAAATACTTAATGTAATTAATTGTATAAAATTACTTACCTCAATTATGAACTTTTTAACGACAATCAACTTGAATCTCAACAAATTGATGGCTAAAGTTTTGAATGGTACTATTTGAATATTTCTAATCACCGCTAAAAAAACTTGAAAGAAAATTATGAAAAGAATTTTTCTTAATTATAAGTTAATTTGATTGGGAAGAAGATGCATATATAAGCACAAAAAATTACAAAGGCTATATTTTTTATAACGGCTATTTTTACAACGGTTTGATCTACAAACCGGTGTTGTAAGCTCAATCTTGGATCTCTAAGGAACCGACATAAATAAAGGTCAATCAAGACACGTGTCATTCATGTGTCTGATGGCATTATAAAAAATGGTTCCTTAAAGGAACCGTTATTTATAACCTACAACAACAACGACGATTCAGTAAGAACCGATGTTTATAATTGCCTATCAAGACACGTGTCAAGTGGCAATATCAACGTTGGTTCTTTACTTAAATCGACGTATTTGTTTACATGGTCCATCGTTTATACTTTTTTTATGCGACGGATTATTGTATTTATTACTCTCAAAGTTAATATCTATCGTTTTAATGGATTAACGTCCGTGATCTCGAAACTCCGACATTTATATAGAATTAACGGACGTTATATATGACATATTTATGTTATAGGGCATTACAGTTTATTAATTTTATTTGGCTTGTGAAGCTCATTCATTTTCTACTATTTTAGGACCTTAAGTTAGATTGTTCATCAGTAAGTTTTGGTCGATCAGTCAGTTTGTGCACCGACACCTTTTTGGGGTTTTAGAATGAAACATTTTTTGAAGTTTTAGCACCGACCAAATCCGACCCATTGGTTTGGGGTTTTGGAACTGACCAATCGGTTTACTGGTGATGTAGAATAAAGAAAAAGAAGAAGAAACAGTCGACGTTCGAGACTTAGGGGGGAAAGTGAAATTTGAGGGAGAATGGGAAAGTTAGGAAATTAAGGTTTTTTTTTTCATTTTTTTAATAATAAGTAATAAAGTAACTAGATAAATAAAAGTAATAAAAATACATATTATATACATATTCCATTGGTTTTGGTTAACTGTGGGAGAAGTGACAACCGGCCACTAACCAAAATACACAAATTTTCTTGGTTAACCAATCGAACAAGTAACAGTGACCCGAAAATTTTTGTCTGGTCAGTTGGGTTTTTGGTTGTAATTATGAACAACCCTATCTCAGGTAATTGGTGATACCAATGGTTTTCCATAGCTCTTTTGAGATCTTATTTACTAAGCTAGTTAGTTAGGATAACAAATTATGCAATTTTATATTTCTATATTTTAGTCTTTTGTTTAAGATGCGGTGGGCCATCTAAAGGAGTCCATCCTTCTACCCCATTAAAACTCAATGTCAAATAATTATTGCATGTTCCTTGTTGCATAACCTTATTAGAGGTGAAATGGTTGTTGATCCAATGGAGGATGGGGCAAGTAACATTGATGGTAATCCAATAAGCCAAGAAATCGAGGTCATTGGCACAATTGATTCTTCAAATGAATGATAGCTTGGAGAAATAGCTTAGCAATGCAAATGTATGATGAGTGGAGAGGGAATAGGCGTCAATAATTATATTTCTATATTTTAGTCTTTTGTTTGAAATGTTGTGTTGGTATTTGAGAATGACATTGATGAAATTATGTATTTATTATATTTATCATATTGCTATTTTTTTTCTAACCTTTTGGATGGTTATTATATTATGTTGTGTTGGTATTTGAGAATGACATAAATGAAATTATGTATTTATTTTGTTGTGTTGGTATTTGAGAAAATAGGCATCAATAATTATACTTCTATATTTTAGACTTTTGAACAAATTTATGTCCATATTTAGGAATGGATAGTGGACAAAGTAGTCAAGCAAAATCAACTCGGCAGGTATGGACTAAAAGTAAAGAAGAGGCATTACTTTCTTTATGTGAAAGTGTAGTGGAAAATGGAGGTTGATGTGATAATGGATCTTTTAAACTTGGAACAATGACCTAGATTGAGAAGGCTTTACAAGAGTTATATCCTTACTTTGGCTTAAAAGCTAGCCCTCATATAGATTCAAGGATGAGGCATTGGAAATAACAATATGGAATTGTATATGACATTCTTAATATAAGTGGATTTGCATGGAACGATGTTCTAAAATGCATTGAGGTGGCTAGTGATGAAGCATGGAACAACTATGTCCAGGTTTAACTTAAAACTACTAGATTCCATTTTTTTATATATATATCTAATATTTATCTTATACCAATATTATAGTTTACCTTTGTATTGTAGAAAAACAAGGATGTTGAAGGATGGAGAGGGAAACATTTTGCCATATATGACAGACTGGCGAATAGTTTTGGAAAAGATAGAGCAACTGGGCAAGGAGCTGCAACTGCAATAGATATAGTTGAAGAGTTAACTAGAGAAGAAGAAAACTTNGAGGAAGAGCTCGAAAAGGAGATGACATCGGACATGAAGCTTTTTTACAAAGCCTTCAAAGGAGAATTTTGGAGGTTGAACAAGAAGATGGATAAGCTAAATGATAAGGTAAATGAAGTCTTTTTGACCGCATCTCCAAGGAGGGAGGAACCAAGAGCTTGGAGACATGAGCATAATGAAAAGAAAGTCACACTTGCACCTTTATCTCCAATGGAGGTGTATTTTGAACAATTGAAATTATCCAAAAGTTCATATGGGGATTTGGGAAGTGAGACAAATAAAAAACTTGAGTGTAAAGAGGCCAAAAGTGAAAATAATATAAATAAAGGCCCAATGGTGAGTGATTGCACTAATAAGAAAAATAAAGAGGAAAGTGCAATAGAAAAAAGTGAGATGAGTGAAAAGAAAAAGAGTTTTAATGCAAAAGAGAGAGAAGTCAATAGTGCATTCTTAGGCAAGAAAGTAATATTATTAGTGAAGTTTTGAGAAGTTTTGCTTTGTGAAATTAATCTTAACCCCAATTTGCCTAGTGTTTTTATCTCTTTATTGCAGCACTTTGATGTGAAATCAAAATTGCATGGCGTGCCTAGAACTATTAAATATGATAACGATGAAGAATTTTTGAGTCCCTTTGAGTTTTATGTGATGACACGTGGAGGATATTCAAACCAGGAGATTGGGATTGGGTATATCTAAGGAAGAAAAGGTTTCCAAACCTTAGGAAATCAAAGTTCGATGCTAGAGGAGATAAACCGTTTCAAGTGCTTGAAAGAGTCAATGACAACGCATACAAAATTGCCCTTCAGGGGGAGAACAATGAGTCCGTTATTTTCAATGTTTATGATATTTTTGCTTTCGATAAGGATTCAGATTCGAGGATGAATCTTTTTGAAGGGAAAGGGAATGATGCGGGCATCATAGAGTCATATTCTAGCATTGAAACAAAAGATGATGACATCATCTTACCTAGTAAACCAGTGATGCGTTCTCGAGTTAAGAAGATCAAAGAGGGAATGCTTGGACTTGTGAAAAGAATTATGGATGAAGATCGATTCAAGTTTCCAAATGATTTGAACACTTTTTCCAGGCCTAATGATGATTTAAGCATATTGTCCAAGCAAGGGATGAAAGTCGTAATGATGCTCGAAAGTTGCAGAGACGAAACAGCGTCATTTTAAAAAGAAACAACATAGAATGGCAATTTCGTAATTTTAGCTATTTTCGGATGATAATGGCAGTTTTGTAATTTAGCTATTTTCGGATTATAATGGCAGTTTCGTAATTTAGCTATTTTTGGATTATAATGGCAGTTTTGTAATTTTGGCTATTTTTATTTTTAGAGTTAGTTTTCAACCTTAGGATTACTTTCTGAATATTTAATGGTTTAGATTGATTCTTGATCTAACCCTAGTCCTTATATAAAGGGGGATCAATTCTTTTGTAATACAGATTTGAGTTTTTAATCAATTGAGAGAATTAATTTTCCTATTGCTTCCAGGAGTGTTCTTGCAAGGTGAGGAATCAATTTCTTCTTCTTGTTGCATTAGGAGTTGAATTATCTTATCAAAGTAGAAATACTTTGTGGCGATTATTCTTCTCTTTCCCTAGCCTTCTAATTCACGTTTTTAGATACAAGTTATCTAAGGGTTTGGTAGGGCGGGTTCTTATTTCCAATTACTGTTCAATATTTCTTGTATGTTTGGGGTTTCGGATTCTTTAATCTTGGGGTTCCGCATCAAAAAGTAATAAAAATACATATTATATACATATTCCATTGGTTTTGGTTAACTGTGGGAGAAGTGACAACCGGCCACTGACCAAAATACACAAATTTTCCTGGTTAACCAATCGAACAAGTAACAGTGACCAGAAAATTTTTGTCTGGTCAGTTGGGTTTTTGGTTGTAATTATGAACAACCCTATCTCAGGTAATTGGTGATACCAATGGTTTTCCATAGCTCTTTTGAGATCTTATTTACTAAGCTAGTTAGTTAGGATAACAAATTATGCAATTTTATATTTCTATATTTTAGTCTTTTGTTTAAGATGCAGTGGGCCATCTAAAGGAGTCCATCCTTCTACCCCATTAAAACTCAATGTCAAATAATTATTGCATGTTCTTTGTTGCATAACCTTATTAGAGGTGAAATGGTGTTGATCCAATGGAGGATGGGGCAAGTAACATTGATGGTATTCCAATAAGCCAAGAAATCGAGGTCATTGGCACAATTGATTCTTCAAATGAATGACAGCTTGGAGAAATAGCTTAGCAATGCAAATGTATGATGAGTGGAGAGGGAATAGGCGTCAATAATTATATTTCTATAATTTAGTCTTTTGTTTGAAATGTTGTGTTGGTATTTGAGAATGACATTGATTAAATTATGTATTTATTATATTTATCAGATTGCTATTTTTTTTCTAACCTTTTGGATGGTTATTATATTATGTTGTGTTGGTAGTTGAGAATGACATTAATGAAATTATGTATTTATTTTGTTGTGTTGGTATTTGAGAAAATAGGCATCAATAATTATACTTTTATATTTTAGACTTTTGAACAAATTTATGTCCATATTTAGGAATGGATAGTGGACAAAGTAGTCAAGCAAAATCAACTCGGCAGGTATGGACTAAAAGTAAAGAAGAGGCATTACTTTCTTTATGTGAAAGTGTAGTGGAAAATGGAGGTTGATGTGATAATGGATCTTTTAAACTTGGAACAATGACCTAGATTGAGAAGGCTTTACAAGAGTTATATCCTTACTTTGGCTTAAAAGCTAGCCCTCATATAGATTCAAGGATGAGGCATTGGAAAAAACAATATGGAATTGTAGATGACATTCTTAATAGAAGTGGATTTGCATGGAACGATGTTCTAAAATGCATTGAGGTGGCTAGTGATGAAGCATGGAACAACTATGTCCGGGTTTAACTTAAAACTACTAGATTCCATTTTTTTTATATATATCTAATATTTATCTTATACCAATATTATAGTTTATCTTTGTATTGTAGAAAAACAAGGATGTTGAAGGATGGAGAGGGAAACATTTTGCCATATATGACAGACTGGCGAATAGTTTTGGAAAAGATAGAGCAACTGGGCAAGGAGCTGCAACTGCAATAGATATAGTTGAAGAGTTAACTAGAGAAGAAGAAAACTTTAATAGTCATGATGCAGCATAGAGCACACCAGTGACATTGCAAAGTAGGTCAGCTGCTATTTCCACACAACAAAAGAGAAAGAGAGCTAATTCTAACAGTTTTGATGATACTTTATTAACTTCATTGTCTCAAATGTTTAACAAGTCTATTGAGCAATTGAAGGTGGTAACAGATACTCTTGTCAAAGGTCATTTAGATCATGCTGACATTGCTAAAGAATTAAAAACTATGGGATTGTCTACGAAGGACCAACTTGATGTGCTTGCTCTTTTGATTAAGGATCTTCACATGTTAACAACATTTAGGTCTACTGAAGGTGCAATTAGAGAGATATTTGTGACGAGGTTACTTAAATAGTTGAGAAGTTCATGAACTAAATATGAAGCCACCAAGTTTGGAGGACTAATTTGATACTTTCTTTAAGTCTTTGTATTTGTGAACTTTATTATGAATATTGTGAACTTTTGTTATGGATATTCAGTGTAGTCACTAATGATAATTGTTATGAATATTGTTAACTTTTCATGTTGTAAGCTTTGTTATGGAGAGCAAATACTCTTCTAAATTCTAATATTTTTTTTCTATATATTAAAGTAGCAGTAACGAGTGTAGTCATCAACGATAAGTATTAGAAATTTAAATACTAAAAATAAAAAACTTTAATAAAATTGGAATTAAAAAGTTAAAAATTAAAAGTTTTAATAAAAGTTGAAATAAAAATTTAAAAGCTTTAATAAAAGTTATGAGTGGTATTATCTAATACATTCCAACACACAATACATCACAACACAATCTAATACAATACAACGTACCAAACGAGCCCTAGGTGTTGTATTGTTGATTGATTTGGAAATTTTTGTTCAAAAATTTGTTGAGATTTGTTGGAAAAATTTGTTTCGCTTTATTATATATTTAACTTCAATTGATTACCTTTTTTCTACACTATCTGAACACTACAAAAAAAAAAAGAGCTTTCTGTGACGGAAGCAAATTCGTCACAACGTATAGTATGTGTGACGGATTGGTCACACAATCCACAAATTGTGATGGTAACTAACCCGTCACAATGCTTTCGCAATAGGCCCGACACAAATTCTCTTTAGTGACCGTTTACTGTTTATCGTCACAAAAAATGTAGTTTAAGTGACAGCATCAAACCGTCACTTATATGCCAATCCATTATGGATTTCCGGCGAGCCACTGCCGGCTAGGATTAAGTCACGACTCCTCTTCCGTCGCAATCACGACATTTGTGACAGTAGTGTGACGGCTAACCATCACTATTACTTAATTGTGAAGGCCAACTAACCGTGACAATTGTGCGGCTTAGTCACGACTTTGTGACGGATTTCCGTCACAATTGCCCAACTGTGACCCTTTATAATTGTCACTGTTCGCAACCGTCACATAAACATTGTTGTTGTGACAGTTTTGTGACGGTTTCCCGTCACGGAAAACCAATTCTTTTTTTTTCCAGCTATATTTTTTCAATTATTTTTTATTTCAGTAATTTTTTATTCACCCATTTTAATGTTAATATGGTCTCTTCCATTCAAACATAGGCCATTGAATATGATTAGTAAGTAATACAATTCAAATAGAATAAGTAGTCAAACAACACTGTAAAATTTATTGAACATTAAAACATTTGATATAAAGTGTTCAAAAATTATTCACTAAGCACTTGTCCTATTACATGCTTCATTGAAAAAGGTTCCAATACATCACACTACCATGTTCCCTCAAAAAATAATCATCTACATACCAAAACAGCATATGAAAGAATTGTGTTTTCTTTTTATACTCAAAAAACAAATTCATCATACAAACAGATAAATAAATATATACAAATATTTATAGTTTAAAGCATCCCTTATGAAGAATACCAGTATGAAAAGAAATCTTGGTTTTTATGTTATCCCTTGGATAATTTGAAGCCAATGCCATAGGCACTTCATGACTTCCCAAATGTTTAACCAACCGATTGGCACCTGGAAGTGCTTTAATGTTGCATCACCTACAATGACAATTATGAACAATCAACAGTTTGCCATAGAAGCATAAATATGAGGCATATGCCTTCATCTATCAAAAATGCATCTTGTAATACAACAGAAACACTCAAGGCAAGTATTGCAGACATGATAACAATAAGATATCCAATAAGAAAAAAACATTGTATGGCTAGGTAAGGGTATTATGTTTTTCGGGTAATAGAAAAGTAAATATTCTAAAAAGTGCTTGCTTCTGGCTGTTGGACTAAAAATGGCTAGGCAAAGTGAAAATCCAAAATTATGCATCTCATCCACTAAAATCAAAATTGCAAACTCCACAACATCATTGCCTCCATTATATTGCAAAGTTATAATATATTCAAAATTACCTAGTGAGTAAAAACGATTTCAACTACCTAAACCGAAGACCTAGGGTAAACCCATTAAGTGGAATCAAAGAAGCTGGCTAATACCAAACAAAATCATAGTTGGACGATTCTTATTATGAACATGATCATCTTTTTTGTCAGCAGAAAAATCATCTCCCACAACATCAACATGACTTTCTTCCTCATTTACAGCACAAACATCAATTTTCTCAATCCTATCTCCCACATCATCAGAATTATACTTAGAATCAAAATATCACACCCTGCAAAAACTATATCTTCAAAACCAAGATAGCCCATCAGCAAATTGACCCACCGGTTAATTAGCCATCAAGAACACATCCAAATCCACATAAATTCCAGCAGCAACATAAACAAAATTAAATTGCCAAATTCCTAATTATCAGTTATTGTCAAAACTGCTCACAACCGGATAAATTCCAATATTTATCTATAATACACAAATTATATATCAAAACGAAGCTCGTGAAATATAGAACGCAACCGTGAACTTACCTCGTCCAACCGCCGCCGGTGGTGGTCGGAAAGTGGCCGAAAAGTGGCGGCCGAGCCTCCTCTAATCGCGCCGTCCTCACAAGCGAGCTTCAAGACGAACGGACACCGGAATGGGCTTCAGGGGGTCCAAAAGAGGGGGAAAAGACCAGTTTCACCGCCGGAAACCGCCAGGATCCGGCGACCGGAGGAGAATCGGCCCTGCCGGATCCTTCATCGATTCCGACGATCCACGGCGTATCACGGCAAGCCGACGTTGGGGAAAGGAAGAGGAGGGCCCGACAAAGCTTCCCCGAGCAGTGGGCCGGCCAATTTCTGCCGGAATCTGGCGAATTTGAAGTGGGGGCTGACTGGGCTTCCTTTAAATTCCGGTTGTCTGGACCTTTCCACGGCGAGCCACCGGCGCCAAGGGAGAGGAGAAGTCGCTGGCGTCCTTTTCCGAAGAGTTCCCGGCCTGATTTTGGCCGGAAAGCCCCCGTTCCCGGCGAGGAAGGCAGCGATACGGGGGGGGGGGGAAGTGCACGGGAATTGGTTGGCGCCGAGGAGAGGGGGGTGCGTGTGTCTATGTGTCCCCTTCCATACTCTTCTAACATTATTTAAATATATACTTGAGGGCATTTTTGTCATAAATTACCAAATTACCCCTCACACTTTTTCGGCCATAACTTCTCAGTCTTAACTAGGAATCGAGCGTACTACCAGTCTACGAACTCGTATCGATTAGCTCTACGCAACGGTACCACCGTCAAAGACAAAGCATATCCACACAAAAAGTCAACCCTGGGCCCACTAATAGTCAAACTTGGTCAACTTTGAAAATTTGCAGTATTTTCTTAAAACGGGATGTTACAAAAACTATCAAACCCAGACCTAATTGCAACAAATAACGAATACCCATTAGCCAAAGAACCCTGAAAGTTTCAGAATAACACCTGGATTCCTGAGGCTAGTGGATATCTTCTTTCCATAAATCCTATGTTTGATTGCCTAGAAAATCATTAAAAAAACAACAAACCAACTTCTATTAACCTATCAAACTTAAACCCCACAAATTATAAAGAATACCTTCGGTGCCAGATATAATATCATAATTAACAATAAATTCAAATGTTACAGATAATATTGTCACAGAATCATTTCTAATTAAATAATTATTTTTTTTCATGTAATTTGTGACAACATTTGTGATTTCCGTCACAGATAAACTCAAAAAATTCAAATTTTTTTGGCTCCAAAATTTTATGACAATTAGTGACGGCCTATTGTGACGATGTAGAATTTGTCACATTTAATGTACTACTTGTGACCATCCATATATATCCGTCAGTATAGGCTCTATTTATTTGACAGTTAAGTGACCATCACAGTGATTTCAATTACAGAAAGTCTTTTTTTCTTGTTTGGAGCAACTATGACAGGGTAGTAACCGACACAGATACAAAAATAATGTTCATCTGATTTTTGGAAGGCAATTTGTGATGACATTGTCATTTTACGTCACTAAATACAAACAAAAATTCAAAATTTTGTTCCCGCTCAGCTGAATTCGTGACGGCAATAAATTTGTCACAAATAATGAAAAATGAATCCACAACTGTGACGGAATTTGAAATTTCCGACACAGAAAACTGTTTTTTGTGACGGGTACATTTCCGTCACAAAAAATCAATTTTTTTTGTACTTCGAAGTAAGGCACCGAATATCCAAAAAACAGATATGTTTAGCAACTGTGCAGGTGACCAACAGTGCCAATTAAATGTTTAAAGCAACTATGACAGGGTAGTAACTGTCACAGAAATGAAAATAATTTTTTTAATATTTTTGGAAGGCAATTAGTAACGACATTTGTCATTTTACGTCACTAAATGCAAACAAAAATTCAAAATTTTGTTCCCGCGCAGCTGAATTTGTGACGGCCAAATATTTGTCACAATTAATGGAAAATGAATCTACAATTGTGACGGAAGTTGAAATTTCCGACACAAAAAATATTGTTTTGTGACGGGTACATTTCCGTCACAAAGTT
Source organism: Ochetophila trinervis (assembly GCA_003254975.1). Lineage (NCBI taxonomy): Eukaryota > Viridiplantae > Streptophyta > Magnoliopsida > Rosales > Rhamnaceae > Ochetophila > Ochetophila trinervis. The sequence goes on along the minus strand of QANX01001813.1, from coordinate 90,335 downwards.
TTCCGTCACTAAACGTCGTTTTTTTTTGTAGTGTCTTTAATAAGCTGTTTGTATTTCTCTAGCCTAGCTGATTACTACATATTTTCAGAGGTATGTACAAGTGTATATATATATATATATATATATATATATAATTTTTTCATTCGATCTTTATAGTGCCGGATTGTGCAAGAACCGTTACTACATATAGTAACTATTAATGACAAAGGTGTCACTAATATTAGCTATTAATGATGGTTTCAGCACAAAACTTATCCACAATTTCTGGATGAGAAAAAAAAAATTATATACATATATTTATATATAATAAATTTAAGATGTAGAAATTAATATATCATACATAAAAATAATCAACTTACTTGGCGTCCTATTTTCATGAACAGCTGAATTTTTACTTCATATACCATATGATGAAGACATTAATGCTCAAATTGAATTAAAGGTAATTTATAATAAATTAACATGTTTTTATTTTCCTTTTTTCGTTGATGAAGAGGAGAACTTTAAGAGCTTGAACGCCTTTGCAGGAATATATATATATATATATATATATATCATTATTGCAGTAATTGTAAGTTTTTTACAATAAAACAATGGAGACAATAAAGCATAATGAAGATGAAACAATAATAAGACTATTCGAGGCTTCAATGGAAGGATCTACAGCCATCTTGGATTCATTGTTCCAAAATGACCGTTTGATTCTCAATAAGATATCACTTACCCGTCATACTGATTTTCCTCTCCACATATCAGCTTTGCTTGGCCACCTTAATTTCACCATAAAACTTCTTTCTCTCAAACCCCAAGGACCTAAACTTGCAGCTGAGCTTGACTTGCTCAAACGATCACCCCTTCATTTGGCTTCTGCCGAGGGCCACGCCGACATCATTCGAGCATTGCTTGGAGAAAATGAGGAGATGTGCTTAGTTAGAGACCGAGATGGGAAAATCCCTCTTCATTATGCAGCCATGAGAGGACGTGTCGAAGTTATTAAACTTCTCATCAGCTCGCAACCTGAGTCAGTTTGGGAGAAGCTTAACAAAGGAGAAACAGTTTTACATTTGTGTGTTCAATATGACCAACTAGAGGCTCTAAAGGTGTTGGTCGAATCACTAGGGTATGAAAATAACGAGTTCCTCAACTCCAAGGATGAAAATTTTGGCAATACCATTTTGCACTCAGCTGTGATGCTAAAGCAAATCGAGGTATGTAATTAATTGAATACAAATATTCATGAACTTTTTATATATCATTTGATATATATGCTTGTGGACATGGATGCGTACACGTACGTTGATTTACTATTACTTGATTAGGAAGTTAGGGTCATTAATTTAGAATTTGAATATACCAAAAGTTTAAATCTGCACAACAGGGTTTTAATTTTATACTAACTTCTTTTATATATCAATTTTTTGAGCCTAACATCAAGTCAACCGGATAATTTTTTGCATCAAATTAACGTGATGATTTTAGAATTAGATTTTTCTTTATAAATTTTGAATCGCGTCAAAAGCTGAAATTTAAAAATTAATAAATAGCTAATTGTCAATCAAATTAATGAACTTATATATATATATATATATATATATATGAAATTTAATTAATCAGTCCGGATCTCCTACTTGTTTTTAACTTAATTATCTTTTTTGAATTTTTTATTATAAAATGATATATTATATTATTCACAATATATAACGGTTAGACTTAAAAAAAAAAAAAAAAAAAAAAAAAAAAAAANAAAAAAAAAAAAAAAAAAAAAAAAAAAAAAAAAAAAAAAAAAAAAAAAAAAAAAAAAAAAAAAAAAAAAAAAAAAAAAAAAAAGAAGCAAATGATCCTAATTTTTTAATTAATATAAGAAACTCATAACTAAAATTGAATTACTAATATATGTAACTTGGCTTTATGATACATATGTTTATGTGAAAAATGGTAAGAATCTCATTCATCAATTATTAATATTATTATTTTGTATAAGAGTTATATATATTTGGCAGGTATTTAGCTAGATAGAGAGTAAATAAAGAGCTTAGATTGTTTTTGCTGTATGCTTAATGCTTGTGTATGCTTATTTTTGGAACACTCGACAACAGCGATGATGATTAGATGTAATCCTGCGAATGCGATGGTTTTACATGTAATCTCGCGAAGAGTGATAATCGATTAATGAACGGTTAAGATTGAAAGTTAACAGAGGATCCTTCTAGTACGTACATAAATAAAATGTTAAGGGCATGATCAGTGTTGTGTGTGCAGACTATAAAATACTTGGTTTCAATACCCGGAGTGAAAAAGGGAGCGAGCACTTTGAACAAGAGCGGTTATACGGCCTTTGGAATGACAGAGCAACTTCCAAAAGACTTCAAAAGCATGAAAATCCTAAATATTCTTCAAGATGGACTTGGTGGAGAAAATGCACAGAAGCATCATGATCATGATAATAATAATCATGTACCTGCATCATCAATAAATGGTAAGAAATCAAAGGAATCAAGTGCAAGTGGCACAAGTAGAACTTGGTGGAGCAAATGCCAGAGGTTCATCGGTAAGTACAATGTGGATTGGATAAAAGATAGGAGTGGAGCGCTGATGATAGTGGCAACTGTGATCGCAACAATGACATTCCAAACGGCAGTTAACCCGCCTGGCGGTGTCTGGCAACAAGATACCAACTCCACCATTTACAGCAGTTATAAGTGCGGCAACGGCGGACATGATACTTGCATTGCTGGAACTGCAGTGTTAGCTTATATCTGGGAAGATGATTATATCTTCTTTATGACCTGTAATTGCATCGCTTTCCTTGCGTCGCTCAGCATAATATTTTTGCTTCTTACCGGTTTTCCCCTCAAGTACAAGCCTTTTATGTGGCTTTTGAATTTTGTCATTGCTGGCGATCTCACGTTTACGGCGCTTACCTTCATGCGAGGAATGTACATGGTGTCGCCTTTGGCTATTGATGATCAGGTACAGAGGATCTACAGCCGTCTATTTTACACCTGGTTTGGAATAGTTGGGATCGTCATTCTGCTCCATACAATCCGCTTTGTCTTCTGGGCTGTGAAAAACTTGCTAAAGAAGCTCAAATTTTGTAGATGGACATGGATGATGCCCAAACGTACTAATTTTGGATATCACAAACACTATGTTACTAATAGTTCTGCCACCACTGCTGCACATGTTTAATTAACCTACCTATTTACGTGTTAAACAGAATATATACATTATACGTACCTAGCTACCTATGCNTACATTATACCTAGCTACCTATGCTCATGAAGTTTATAATGTTATATGATCTATTTTATAGCTCTTAAGTTGGTTAATTAGATGTTGTGGTGATTAGTTTTTAATTCCTGTTTAGCCTAGCTTGCTAGCAATACGTAGCAATTGATGAAAGAACGTAGGCTCTGATACCACTGTTAGTTTTTGATGGTTGAATAGATGAATATTCTTGGTTTGATTGATGAATATGAGGAACAATTGATAATGGGTTTAATTGAAAAAAGGAAATATAGGACACTAGTAGATAGATTGAATAGCAAAGGCTTATTGCTTTTTGTAATTGTTCTTTCTTCTTGTTTTGTTTCTTGTTCTTACATATGGAAGCTAGGCTTCCTATTTATACACATCTTTGAGTTTTCTAGATTGTTCTAGCATAGTGCTAGATTACATCTTTCTAGACTTTTCTAGCTAGATACATTTTTCTAGATATTTCTAGCATGGTGCTAGATACATGTTTCNTTTTCTACGTGCCCAAACTTTCTACAGACTCTACACTGTGGTTTTCCTTTAAACCAACAGTCTTTTTCAAAATGACTTTTTCTTTTGCAAATTCCACAAGGAGGATATTTGCTATGTTTATTTCTAGAATTTTCTTGAAAATTTTTCAGTTCTTTTTTAGATTTTTGAGACTGCATATTTATTTTAGACTGAAAGGCATTCTCCGTAGATTCTTCAAATCGCCTACTCAGTCTTTTTTCATATGCTTCTAGAGAGCCCATTAGTTCTGTTGATGTTAACTTTTCTATATCTTTAGATTCTTCAATAGCAGTAATAATTGCATCATATTTTTCCGTGCAGCTTATTAAATTTTTTTCAACCATCTTCTTTTCGGAGATGTTTTCTCCATAGGCTCTAATTTGATTTACTACTTCCTTTATCCTTGAGTAGTAATCTTTAGCAGTCTCATTGTCCTTCATTTTTAAATTTTCAAAGTCTCTTCTTAGAGTCTGTAGTTTGATGGCACGTACCTTTACATTGCCTTAAAGCTCCTCCTGTAGTGTATCCCATGCTTCCTTAGCACTGGTAGCTCCCATAATTCTTGGAAAAATTTCGTCTGCCATAGCTTGTTGCAACACGAACAATGCTTGAGAATCTTTTTGTTGAATCTCTTCAAGCTCCTTCTTTTGAGTATTGTTTAGAGTGGTAATGTCAGTAGGGATAGTGTAACCCTCACTAACAATACCCCATAATTTTTGTGATTTAAAATACGTGGTCATTTTGATAGACCAAAAATCATAGTTTTCTCCATGGAAAACTGGAACAGAGATTGTTGAGCGGAAATTGTCGGCCATGATATATGAAAATAACTACGCCCAATTGATGAAAGAACGTAGGCTCTGATACCACTGTTAGTTTTTGATGGTTGAATAGATGGATATTCTTGGTTTGATTGATGAATATGAGGAACAATTGATAATGGGTTTAATTGAAAAAAGGAAATATGGGACACTAGTAGATAGATTGAATAGCAAAGGCTTATTGCTTTTTGTAATTGTTCTTTCTTCTTGTTTTGTTTCTTGTTCTTACATATGGAAGCTAGGCTTCCTATTTATACACATCTTTGAGTTTTCTAGATTGTTCTAGCATAGTGCTAGATTACATCTTTCTAGACTTTTCTAGCTAGATACATTTTTCTAGATATTTCTAGCATGGTGCTAGATACATGTTTCTAGATTGTTCTAGGATGGTGCTAGATTATATATCTCTAGATTTTTCTATTCTATTTTCTAGATACTAGTTTCTATGCTATTCTAGATAATTCTAGAAATCTATTTCTTAAGCAATTTCTATAACCTTCTAGAAATGCATATCACCTGTTTCAACAAAATCACTAAGGTATGAAAATAACGAGTTCCTCAACTCCAAAGATGAGAATTTTGGCAATACCATTTTGCACTCAGCTGTGATGCTAAAACATATCGAGGTACGTAATTAATTGAATACAAATATTCACAAACTTTGTATATAACATTAAGTCAACTGGATAATTTTTAGCATCAGATAAACATGATGATTTTATCATTAATTAGGTTTTCCTTTATAAATTTTAGATCTTTTCAAAAGCTGAAATTTAAAAATCAATAAATAGTCAATTATGAATAAACTAACATATTAAAATCAATTTGGATAAAACCATCATATCCGAGCCTGATTATATATATATATATATATTTTTTTTTTGTAGTGTGGGCATACTATAGCCTCATTCATCAATTAACATTTTAATTACTTTTTAATTTTTATAAGAGATAAATTTGGCAGCTGGAATTTAGCTAGAGCAGTATTGTTGTGTGCAGACTATAAAATACTTGGTTTCAATACCCGAAGTGAAAAAGGGAGCGAGCACTTTGAACAATAGCGGTTATACGGCCTTTGGAATGTTAGAGCAACTTCCAAAAGACTTCAAAAGCATCAAAATCCTAAATATTCTTCAAGATGGACTTGGTGGAGAAAATGCCACAGGTTCCAAAAGACTTCAAAAGCATCATGATCATGATAGTGATAATCATGTACCTGCATCATCAATGAATGGTAAGAAATCAAAGGAATCAAGTGCAAGTGGCACAAGTAGAACTTGGTGGACCAAATGCCACAGGTTCATCTGTAAGTACGATGTGGACTGGATAAAAGATAGGAGTGGAGCGCTGATGATAGTGGCAACTGTGATCTCAACAATGACATTCCAAACGGCAGTTAACCCGCCTGGCGGTGTCTGGCAACAAGATACCAACTCCACCATTTACAGTGAATACTGCGGCAGCGGAGGAAATGATACTTGCATTGCTGGAACTGCAGTGTTAGCTTATATCTGGGAAGATGATTATATCTTCTTTATGACCTGTAATTGCATCGCTTTCCTTGCGTCGCTCACCATAATATTTTTGCTTCTTACCGGTTTTCCCCTCAAGTACAAGCCTTTTATGTGGCTTTTGAATTTTGTCATTGCTGGCGATCTCACGTTTACGGCGCTTACCTTCATGCGAGGAATGTACATGGTGTCGCCTTTGGCTATTGATGATCAGGTACAGAGGATCTACAGCCGTCTATTTTACACCTGGTTTGGAATAATTGGAATTGTCATTCTGCTCCATACAATCCGCTTTGTCTTTTGGGCTGTGAAAAAGTTGCGAAAGAAGCTCAAATTTTGTCAATGGACATGGATGATGCCCAAATGTGTACTACTTCTGGATATCACAAACACTATGTTACTAATAGTGCTTCTGGCACCACTGCTGCACATGTTTAATTAACCTACCTATTTACGTGTTAAACAGAATATATACATTATACGTACCTAGCTACCTATGCTCATGTACTGTGAGGTGAAGTTAATAATGTTATATGATATATTTTGTAGCTCTTAATTTGGTTAATTAGATGTTGTGGTGATTAGTTTTTAATTCCTGTTTAGCCTAGCTTGCTAGCAGTACGTAGGCTTCTAATTTTTCTATGTAATCTAATTAGTTATTATAGAATTTGGTAATAAAAAGTCAAAGTCTACTTGGACCGTGTGGCTTCTGAAATATTTACTAATTATATATGCAGGGTGGGGACTATTCTTCATCAAACTTTTATTTCTCCTAAGTTAATTTAAAGATTATAATGGGCTCCAACAAGTTATTTTATTTTTTACTTTTTGTTTGAATGATGTAAAAATTGAGAAATTAGATTTTGAATGGTGAAAAAAGAGATATTTTTTCTGTACATACTGAAGTTTTTTTTTCTTTCTCTTTTTTAATCATAGAATTGAAGTTTGAAATGGAAAACGAAAATCTTATTTTTTTAAATCTCACCAAATAATACCCATTCCCTTCAACTCTCCTTGAATTCGCCATCACATTTGCAACCTCTGAACAAAGAATTTAAACGGCTACACTTTCCGATCACTTTCACGATCTAAGAACAAACCCAAGGTTTCCATAACTCTTTCCTCTCCTGCTAGACAGTTTTAGCACTGGAATCCTTGAATTCCAAGGAATATCAATTTTATCACTCTCAAAATCTTCCAGATCGATATCATCCTCACTCCAATTATCCTCAAGAAATTCATTATTCTTCAACAAAGCTTCTCGAAACATAGAATTCTCACCAGACACCTTCTAAGTAGCTTTCAAATTTATATTCATCTGTACAACTCTCGGAGATTCCATACCAGACTTTTCAATTCCCTCTCTCATAGAATTCAATTCCATGGAAAATCAGCAAGATTCACCTAACCAAAGAAAAACAGATGAAAAACCTTCGCTTGAAGATTTATTGTAACTGCACTTGAAATAAATGATAATTTAGCCATTCCATGACACATCAAGAGTGGGAAAAACAATGAATCTCTTTTATGCATAGTTTTTTTTCTCCAAAATTAAGCAAAAACTAATAACCAGTTTCTCATTTGAAATTTACAATTTATCAATTTCTGAATAATTAATTTTCTCATAATCTTTATAAATATCACACTTTTTAAAAGAAATTAAAATTTTTCAAAATTTTTCCATATTACAAAATCAGATTTCAGCTGAATCCCCATTTTCATTAAAAAAAATTATCTAAGCACTTGAAAATTGATTTTCTTGTCAAAAATTAAAAACGGTAGGCTCAAGATAGGAATTGTGAAGTGTGTAGACTTTCATAGTTTAAGACTGAATTTTTTTTTCTATTTTTAGTTTAAATTTTGGCTTATTTATACTATTATTCTCTAACTTTTAAAATGTGTGACAATTTATCTTTTAATTTTTAAAATTGATAAAAATTTCTCTTATTAACTTTGAACGTTATATATATATATATAGAGAAAAAATATATTGAAGTAAAGTCAGTCAACATTACCATATAGAATTAATGAAGAGATTTAAGTAGGACAAGATGGTGGTTGGATGATGCAGCTTAATTGCAGGAAAGGAATGGTCCAGATAGTGGTTTGGTTGAAAATATCAAATAATTAATAATACCAAGCCTAAGTCAACCAATCACATTAATAAGTTTGTTATGCATTGTCCATGTGCAGGCATTTTTTGTTTTTGTTTTTGCTAACAAAGAAGTTATATTAATCAAAACCAAACAATCAAACATCAACAGATAGTCTGGTAGCTTTGCCCATGAAGCTCACTCGAAGGAACAACAAAAGGCAAAACAGAAGGAGATAAAACACCAATAAACCCCGATCTAGCTGCCCATTGACAAATATCATGGGCTAAGACATTACTAGATCTTGGAGTCCAAACAAAAGCAAACCTATCAAAAAGATTACAAAGAGACTTAATAGAAACCAAAAAAATGGCCAAGGACCAGTGGGCAAGGTCTGAGTCCTCCACATTCAGATTATGAATCACACTCTTAAAGTCACTCTCGAACACCACATTTTTCCACCCTTCATAACAGGCAACTTCAGCAGCTTTCAAAATACCAAAACATTCAGCAACAGCAGGAAAGCAAAGTCTCTCCCTGAAAACATAAACCCCATAGACGATACCATTACTTCCTCTAGCAACCACAGCAACAACACTCCTCCCATCCTTTAAATCTGCATCTGAATTTAATTTAATGGCACCATGGATGGGGGGCTCCACACAGTCTTCGAAAGGCCACTCGGCTCCAAATGCAAAGAAGACTCACTAGAATTAATGAGTTCACAGGTTCTACTGTTAAGGATTTGAGGGCTGCTAACCAGACTAAACAATTTCCCTTTAAAAACAAGATCATTTCTGATTACCCAAATATGGTTAAGAAGGGAGGCAGCAAACACCAAAAATCTAACATTGTCATCTTTATAAGCAAAGCTGAAAACAAAAGGGGGCATCAAGCAAATCAGGAAATCCATCACATCATCAGAATCAATATTGTCCCACCTGATGTTCCATGAAGATGCAAACCAAAAGGCTCGGGCAACATGGCATCTAAAGAACAGAAGGATAACCGATTCAGTCGCCCCACAACCATGGGGGTAGAGAGTGTCAGGAGGGGCACAATTGCGGTCCTCCAACCACAAGAGGGTAGTTATTCATTTGTTAGCAAGTCTCCAGAGAAAGAACTTCAAACGATCATGCAGACCTGAGGACCAGAGAAACTTCCACCAAAAGCTAGAGGACTCTTCCAAAGGATGAATAAGGTGATAAACAGACTTAACAGAGAATTTTTCAGACTTCTCTGGAACCCACACCATCTTATCACACAGCTCCAAGTTGCCCCAAAACATATCTAAAATATTCTAAACAGTCCCATAATGGAAAAGATTCTCCAGCAGGTTCACATTCCATCTCCCATTACTCAGAATAAGAGAGTCCACCATGCCCATTCTATCAAGACAGGCCTCAGATCTTGGAATCGGGCGAAAGCCTGGGTTATTGGGAATCCATAGGTCCTCCCAGAAGTTAATGGAGTCCCTTTTGCCCACACGGTAACAAATTCCTTTTGAAATGAGGCTTCGGATGGAGAGAATCCCAGTCCAATGCCAAGAGCCATTCTTTTTCCTCTTACAATGGAGAAACGAAGAATAGGGGAAATACTTAGCCTTTAAAGCCTTAACCCAAAGTCTGTCCTCCTCAGTAGCCAGAAACCACCCCAATTTACACACTAAGGCTTTGTTAATACCTTCCAACCTTATAATCCCCAGACCACCATAAGCCTTAGAAGCACAAATTCGATTCCAACCAATAGGAGTAAGAAATCTGTCTTTACTATCATTTCCATTCCGGAAGAATTTACGGGCCATTTTATCCACATTGTGACACCACAGAATAGGAAGTTTGCAAGACACCATGGCATACAAAGGAATGGTAGTTAGAACTGATTTGACAAGCGTTGCTCAACCTGCTTTTGACAGAAGTTTGGCTTTCCATCCCATAATTATGGACTAAACACGGGAACAGAGCTCTTCAAAGGAACTAGCCTTGTTGCTGCCAATGAACAGAGGATTTCCCAAGTACTTAACATCTCTTTGAAGCTCCTTGAGGTTCAGAACATGCTTCACCATAGCTTTGGTTGCACCCTTTGTGTTTCGAGAGAAAAAGCATCCTGGCTTTTCAACATTAATCTTCTACCCTGTCCACTTACAGTAGTGGTCCAGACATTTGCTAATTTCAGCGACATTTTCCTCATTAGCCTGACAAAATATCATAATATCATCAGCAAAAAACATGTGAGAGAGCGCCGGCCCGGTCCTTCCAAATCTAACCTCTTGGATTTTTCCATCAGCTTCGAGCTTTAGCAACATTCTAGAAAGTAACTCAGATAGGAGGATGAACAGGTAGGGGGAAATAGGATCCCCTTGCCTCAAGCCCCGCTCAACCTTAACTCTACCAAACACATTCTCATTGAGAAGCAGAGCACTAGAATCAATCATATAGCACTCACTAATCAGAGAAAAAGCCTGGGAGGAAAAACCACAATTAGTGAGCAACACATTAAGCACTCCCCATTCGACTCGATCATAGGCCCTGTTCATATCAATCTTAATCCCCACAAGCCCTTTATCACCTTTTTTTCCTCCTTATTGTGCGCACAATCTCATTGACTAAAATTGAGTTCTCACAAATCCATCTTCCAGGGATAAAAGCTGTTTGAGTGGGCGAGGTAATTCTTTCCATGAACGGTTTAATTCTCCTAGCAATAATCTTCGAAATAATCTTATAAGCAGTTTTACACAAACTAATGGGCCAAAGATGCTTAAAACCAGTGACATGTTTCACTTTAGGAATGAGCACAATGGCCGTATCATTCACAGCCTTTGGAATAACTCCAAACACAAAAGCATTTTGGATTAGTCGAATAACTTCCTGGCCAACAGTTTCCCAATAGTTTTGGAAAAATAGAGCAAGCATGTCATTCGGTCCCGGAGCTTTGATAGGGCTCATGCTTCTGACAACTCCAAGAATCCCTTCACCATAGGGGATACTCATGAAGCAATTGTTTTCATGCTCCGAAATCACCGGTTGAATAAAACAATCCAGAGAAGGGCACTGCTCAACAGTCTCAGATTTGAAAAGTTCCTCAAATTGATCTATTAGGCACCTCCCCACATCCTGTCTGTTCACTTTCCATTCACCACTGCTATCTTTAATAGCAGGAATAAAAATTCTTCTTCTATTTGTTATGGTAGATGCGTGGAAAAATCTAGAATTCCTATCTCCTGCTTTCAACCAAAGCTCTCTAGACTTCTGCCTCCAAGTCGTTTCCAGCCTCAACAACCATTCATTTAAAAGATCTTGAACGTCCCTTTCTCTAGTAAGATTGGTTTCAGTAGGATCAAGGATGTGAACAACTCTCGACTGATCCTCTAACTCCGCAACCAGAGTCTGGAAAATTCTGAAACTATTTTTGTTCCAATCCTTCAAAGCTCTGGCAGTAACTCTGATACGATTAGAGAAAGAGATTCTGCTTCCCAGCAGACCTCTCCGCAACCAAGCCTCCTGGATGACTTTACCAATGAGTCTTCCACTCCGTGCTCACCAAAACTTTGTCCAGGCGCTCTCGAATGTTCGCCTTCCCACTCCTTTTATTACACTAGGTAAATGTGTTTCCATTGTATCCCAAATCCACAGCGCCCAACGCATTCACGAAGTTTCGGAGATAGAAGTTCGATTTTGACGGCACTCGTCTTCCCCCCAATTTCTCCTCTTGGCTAATAATGTCATTAAAATCCCCAACACAAGCCCAAGTGTCCCTTCCCAGCTTTATGGCTTCTTCTAAATTCGTCCAAAACTCTTTTCTAATTGACCTTTTAGCATGGCAATAACAGAGCCAAAGACTCCAACACACACCATCAACATCCGAAACATTCACCCCAAAAATACAATTTGATCTAAAAAAGACATTCCAGCAGACATCTTCTTGCCACAGAACCGCAAATTCCTTCGCAGCCAAAACCACAATCCAAAGCAACACAATTATTAAAACCAATCATCCTACTAATTTGTTGAACGCGCACAACACCTATTTTAGTTTCCATAAGAAAAATGCACGTCGGGAAGTATTTTCTAACCAGACCCCTCAGGCCCCGAACTGCCGAGCTCCCCCCAAACCTTGGCAGCTCCACGAGAGTAGCCTCATTTATCAACTGGGGGCAAGGTAAAGCCCGCCTCTTCAGCCATAGAATTTTCCATTTCCACTGTAAAAATTTCCTCCACACTTTTGTCAGACTCTACCATGTTGCACTCCTCAACATTGAGAGCTTTCTTTGCCCTGGCTTTGTCCTTGCATCGTTCCTTAGGAATTATGGATTCTACATAATTCTACACAATGATCCCAAAAGATAAGCTTGCATACAACAATGCTGCCACATTATTATTTTTATTTATCATGCGCAATATCATTCGATAATATATAAAATATATAGATACTACAAAATATTTATTAAATATCTATTTATAAATAATTCATTATACCACATTTTCCATTTGAGAGTTGAGTTTTTGTATGATCGCAGAGCTCTGGTCCCTATATTTAATGTCCAAAAAAAACAGAGCTGGTGAACCATTTGACAAAACGAAGGTTGTTGATTGCCGTAATGCTAGTGTTTAGAGTAGAATATGCTATTATACTTTCCTTCTTTTTTTTGGCCAAGAGAAGAAAATGCTCTTATACTGATAGTTGGATATTTTTTGCAAGTATAGGTGGGACACCGGAAGGTTGAAGGCATAAAGAAAAGCAAACCATCTAGATAATGCATTGGTGTGGATGCTATCAATGCATTAGCCAAAAGCTGTCATCATCAAGCTCCAAGCCAAACAAACGGTCAGCAATGGATGCGATCACACGTAGTTGAAACCAAATACCAAAAAGAAATAGTACCCTCTGTCTCTGGCCATCTTCCACGGGACAGACAACACAAACCCATTTTAAAAGGAAAGTAGGGTCCCTCCTTTTTACTTGACTTGTACTAGTTCAGATAAAGCATAAGTTGGCGTGCACGTTTGGACTCTATGATATACAGAATCGAATAATCTTTAACAAAGATAACAAAATCAAATTTTCGAATATTCGACAAAAACACCACCCCAGTAAAATATTGCATTCACTTGGATTGACAAATATAGCAGTCAGTACCTGATCCTTTCCTTGGCAATATTTACAGAGACCATCAAATGACAGCAAATAGATCAATTTTCGATATTGAAAGATATAAAATTTCCAACCTACAACACAAGTACACTAGGGGCAAATAATTCAGTTCTAGAAGTCTCTGTCCATTAGAAATTTCAGGAGAATTGTGAGCATGGTCGCACACAGATCTCTTTTGGCAGTAAGCACCGTGCAATCATGGACTTGTAAACAAATAAAACCATTGTATCATCATGAAGAAAAAGATTTTATGAGCTGCAAATATTCCACATTAAGTATATGCGCCATAAAATTCTTGTTTTTTTTTTCTTTTTCCTTTTTATGTTTTCATGTTGCCTCAAAGAACAAAGTGATACATTTCTTAATATTTTACTTCCACAACTTGCGCAACGACATGTTTTTCTCTGTCTCCTTCTTCATCACCTTGGCAACTGCCATCTCAAAATCTTCCTGGGTTACGTGAACCCTTCGTTCCCTCAGAGCAAACATTCCTGCTTCTGTGCACACAGCCTGCAGAAAGGAAAAAGGAAATAAGCACATATATTATATACATACATTAATAACGACGACGCACAAACCTGACTTCCCTTTTTATTCAATACATCAAAGTGCATAAAAGCACTAAACAATTTAAAAATTACATTACACTATTCCTAATTCTTAATATTATTTAACAATTAAAAATACTATAATTAGTTGATAAGATAAAATTGTTGTTTTCTTTCCCTCCATTTTTCCTTCTAAAACAAACAAAGGATAAAAAGTTATTTTCCATCCTTCATGTCATACCAAATAAGAGGAGGGAATAGATTGGAATCTTTCAACCCCTCCACTTTCCATCCCTCCCCGCCATTCCAACCTCCTTACTTTTCGTCCCTCCTACGAACCAGAGGCTAAAACTTAAAATGACAATTTCTTATCTCCTTCCATATTGAAAATTTTATCCCAAGGCCAAATTCTCAGAAAAATTTGAACTCCATAACGAGGTTGCTTATTTAGCACTTTGTAGGAATCATTAAACCTGCCTCGTGGATAGGCATGCAGAGCACACTGCCAGATGGCCAACCACATGAACACAAATGTACCAGATGGTCAAATGAAAAGTTCTGTATATTTGGCATTATCTTCACACTGTGGCTTTTGATTTGCATTAGATTATCCAGAATTGTTATTTCCATCAACTTTGATGCACCTTCCACAGGATCCTAAGAAGATAAGATGTGACATTTTTTAAACCTCTCATTTCCTACTGCTGCCAACCTAATCTACATAGCCAGCCCATGCTTCTTTCAAGTCTCCTAACCATCACAGCTGCTCCTATTTTTCGACCCTCAATTCACTATTTTGGAATCCTCACTCGTCTTTATGCATGTGCTCATCAAGAATCTATACACAATGTGGGTATGGACTCCACATGGCCAAATATCGAATTCAACCAAACAACTAGTACCACTCATCTTCCAACCACTAATATAAATCCTTCATAATACCTACGAAGGTGTTAGAAGTTACATTTTAAGATGCCAGACAAGTTCATAATTTTCCCTAGTAAATAGTTGTTCTCTTGACAAAATTTAGTAGGAGAGCATTTCAAATCTTAGCAAAAATGAATCCATGAACACATATACTGTTTGGATTGGTGAGACTATTCAAGAATATTTTAAGTGTTGAGAAAAAAGATGACTTATATGTAGAGTGAAAATACCTTGAGCTCTGCCCCAGATGCACCATTCATCTTCTCTGCAATCTTCTTCAAATCAATCCCCCGCATTAAATTCATTCTTCTTGAATGTATTTTCAGGATATCGAAACGAGACTACAATTTATTTAAGACATGAGTAAGTATTGCACTTGAGAAACAACACATACTCGAGGCAGCAATGCACATATAAAGTATTATCTGGTTGAAATTTCATTGCATTTTGATTGAATTTATTCAATATATGTACCTCCTCCAATATGAAAGCCTCACATTATCTTAATTGGATTCCACCAAAACAATGAAGAGAAAAATGTTAACCACTAACCATTTTCCATTTATGATGGACAAGTACGCCATACAGAGCAGTTAAACATAACACGTCATAACCAATAAAAACAAGTACTTAATAGATATAAAATCATTCATGCTTGTATATTGGCATGTACCTCCTCATTAGGATTTGGAAATTCAATCTTTCTGTCAATTCTCCCTGGCCTAAGGAGGGCTTGATCCAGAATATCTATACGATTTGTGGCCATCAAGACCTGTCAAAAATGCAATTTAGAGGAGGTTAAGCTGAAGGAGGTTAACTTGAAATGCTTTACAATATACAGTAACGTAACTACATTCTAAAGCCATAGGATACCTTGATCTTGTTCGATGCTTCAAATCCATCCAACTGGTTGAGAAGCTCCAACATTGTCCTCTGCACTTCACTGTCACCATTGCCACTACCAGATTCCATTCGAGCAGATCCAATACTGTCAATTTCATCCATGAAAATGATGGATGGAGCATGCTCCCTTGGGGGAAAAAAAAAAAAGGATCAATTAAATGGTACCATAGCATAGTACACATGCTATGCAATCAACCACAAGCATAATCTTTCATATCAGTCATCATGAAATCATTTCTAAGCCACTAAAACCTGCAACTGAAGATTATTATATTATTAATAACTTTTTCAAAATAAGCACAAAAACGCAATGTTCAATCAAACAAATGATAAAAAATTTGCATAACAAAATCCAATGATACTTGAACTTTTCCACATGCACTAGCTGGGAGACAGGCTAGATACATGAAGCATTTTATTCTTTTTTCTTTGAATATACTTCAAGTGGATCATCAGTTATCACCCAGTACTACAATTATAGACACAAATCCTTCAAAATAAAAAGCAAGAGGAAAAAAAAATAGTTTTGCCTTGACAAACGAGAACATCATCACAACATCCATTAAACAGAGTTGAATAAAATTGATAACAGATTTCAGATTTTAATATTAAAATAACGATTGAGAAAGAAGAAAGCAAAGATCAACATATCAATGAAAACAAAGACAACAAACCTGGCCATGACAAAAAGTTCTCTGACCATTCTGGAGCCTTCTCCAATGTATTTCTGAACTAATTCAGAACCAGAAACTCTGATGAAGGTACAATCAGTGTGATGGGCCACAGCCCTAGCCAAAAGTGTTTTCCCTGTACCAGGTGGGCCGTATAGCAGGACACCCTATTATAGGAGAGATGATGGATGATATTAGAGCAGCAACAGTGTGAAGTTAGTAATCATCAAATATAACGACTTGCAAATTGAATCCTACCTTTGGTTGAGCTATTCCAAGACTCTCAAACAATTCAGGATGTTTGATAGGAAGCTCAATGACCTGAAAGAAAATTACAAGTATAAATGGATATGAATAAAATCAATAAAAATAACCTAGCATAAAGTTAAAAGTGACCAAACCACATGATCGAAACCAGAAAAAAATGGAGCATAGAGACAGAGTAAGAACGCAAAAAGCAAAAAAAAAAAAACCTCTTTAATTTCTTTGATTTGCTGATCAAGGCCACCAATCATATCATATGTAGAATCAGGAACTTTTTCGACTTTCATAAGGTTGACCAGAGGATCTACTTTGCTTGGCAAAACCAAGTGGAGAACATAGCTGTCATTGCGGAGAGCAACCCTTGTTGATGGTGTAATCTTTGTGATATCTATATTTTTATCAATATCAACGACATATTTCCCTTCAGGATGAACCTGGAAATAAAAAAATTACAAAGGTACATAAATACAACAAAAAATATCTAGAACCCAGTGATGACTTTCAGATAAGGCAATTATACAATTGGTAAATTTCTGACAAACAATAATATAAAGAGTGGTCTGATATTGTCGTAATTAGGGTACAAATAATATGAACTTTTCATTAATCAATACCCTAATCCCATGTATTAAAAAGAAAAGAAGTATCTTGTTCATGTATGGACCGAAATTTGTTAAAAGAACGAGCTTGCTTTAGCAGATTTTTATGTTAAAATAATTCATATTTAAAGCATCAACATAAAGTACAAAAGCATAACAAATATATAACACTTTGAGTCAGAAACATGATATTTGGAACTCTGATCCACCATTTATATACAGAGTGCCAACAGATTATTACTTGCACTTCTAACTATGCAAGGACACGAAGGGAACCAATGTAGGATGGGGAGCTAAAACAAAAATGTTGGTATAGTAGCAAAGATTGTATCATAGCTTACCTTGACTAAAACCTTATTCTTTCCCATTACTTTGACCACTTCACCAACATAGGATCCAGGCTCTTGAAGCAGCTGTAGTTCCTCTCTTAGCATCCTCACTGTATAATTTACATACTTTGAACATGTCATTGATCAATAGCGATGCAGTTATATTAAATGGATAATGGGGCATAGGCATTTATGAAATCCTTCGTGAAACAATAAAAAAGATTCATCCTTTTATCATCTATATTTACTTAGTCTGATAAATTATAGTCACCAACGAAATTTGATTCTCATCTTCCACATCATCCACAAATACAATGTAAATATAACTAAAGCTTTGTTGACAAAATATGGCCAGATTGATTCTCCTAGCAATTAAAAAGGATATACGTTCTAGGTACCAACAAATACGCCAAGATCACACCAATTAGTATTCAGTACCGAATCTCAGTATTCAATAGATGTTTTCTCAAGCCAGAGAATCAGCATCAGAAAAAGTACCAAACTTTTTTGTATATTTCTTTCATTTCCTTTACTGAATGCCTTATTTCAAAAACTAAATACCAATTACGACTATTTTATAATACTAAGCTATATAAAAATTTCAAAATCCAAAACCTAAACATTACTATTAAAAACTAATAGGATCGAATCGGCAAACCTAGACCAAAACAAAACCAAAAGAGCCAAAAATCGAGCCCCTAATCTATCGTATAAAAACACATCAAGAAATCTAAAACCTGACTCTAAAACTAGCCATAAATAATTTCCATCCAGCCCAAAAAAAAAAAAACCGTAAGCCCTATCATAAATTAGGGTTTCTGTTACAGATGAGAATTTTAAAAAAAACATACTTTTATTTTGTCCTCCCCCCAAGAAAAAAAATAGTTACCTCTGGAATTGAGTTCATTGCGCTGAGCTTCGAGGCGATTGAGGTTATGGGTCTTTTGGCGGACCTGTAACTGGAGCTCGTGGATGTGTTGGAGATAGTATTGCCTAAGTCCCTCTCCTTGCTTCACCGCCTTGGCCGAGCATGTCTCCTCTAGCACAGCCTCTGGTTGCTTGGTTTCCACTCCGACTGTCGCCATTGCAAGCCCTCTTCACTGCGTTCGAGCTTTTGGAATTTGCTTTAAACCAGATGTGAATGAGATTTCAACCTTTCCGATGCTTTCTTTCCTTTGCCTTGTTGATCAAGTCGGTGGTGGTGCTATATTTTGTGGGCTATGCCCGACTCCGAGCTCTCTTTGTATGAATGCGTTATCCTTCTTTCAGCAGGATATAAGGCCTTCATAATGGGCCTGGCCTCTTTCCAAATGGGCCTCTTATCTCTCATAATCTGCCTTCGGAAATCTAGACCCATAAATATTTTAGTGATCCTATATTCAAACCAAAAAAAAAAGTCAATACACTCGCTCTATTAATTAAAAAATATCCAAAAAAAAATTATCTAAATTTATTTTCCCATTCTTTTTTTCTCTTTTAGAAACAAAAATAAATAAATTTATATTGTGATTACAAATTTCAATCATTTACACATAAAGTCCTTTTTTTTTTAATGAATTACACCTATAAAGTCTTGATATATGAAAATCAATGAAGATAGAATTATCATTTACATTTCCGTTATTTGCCCTATATTTTAAAGTTATGATTGATGTGTGAAAATTGTTGTACATATATTGTAGGTCCCACTTTTACCAAAACATTAAAAAAAAATTATAAATAATAAATGTTAATATAATTTTGTTCCTCTCAAATTTAGCTTAAATTCAATCAAATCTTTTGTCATTTTAAAAATATCATCTATTCTATTGGTTTCAAAAAATTTATGATAATGATAGATTTACTAACATATTTCCTAAATTTGTTTATTAAAGATGTGGCAGTTGTTTTCTGACAAATGCCTTCATGAATGTTTAAGGTCTTTTTCTTTTTTCTTTTTTCTTTTTTGTCGTGGGGTGGGTGTGGGTTTTTTTTTTTTTCAACGTATATATAGTATTGCTAATTTGCTATCTTGTCTTGAGTAGTACCGCTGAGCACTTAATGCGCCACGTAGTTAAAATATACCGTTTAGGTATTAAATGGCAAAAGAGTCAAGCCCTCTTTGTGCTCTTTTTTGTACAGTCTCTTTCAGAAAGCTCTTAATTTTTTTTTATTTCTTTTTTCATTTTTCGTAATTAGGAGGTTTGTGGAGAAAACGACACAAAAAAGGGCAAAGAGGCCAGAGTACACATTTGCCATTTAATCTTTAAACTGTGCGTTTGGTTAAACGAAATATTATTGAGGGCCATTTGTTTTAACTATAATGCGCATTAAGTGTTAACCGGTACAGCTTAGAATATCAGTACTATATATCGTATTTTTTTTTTATGAAAAAAATACATATTAAAAAAAAATACATATTTGTAGCGGGGTTATGGACTTAAAAATGATATAGCGAGAGAATCAAAATCAGGCGTCTTTACAATTTCATGGGAGCCTCGTACAGTAGTAGAGGAGAATAACATATAAGTCATATGGGGCTACCAAAATTCAAACTTACAACTCTTAAAAAAAATTGTGATGGATGAGCTGGTTCCTACCAAATTAACTATATCTTCATGTGTTATTGAATTTCTTTTTAGACGATGTTGTATTTATTCCTCAAATATTATCTTTATTAATACTATGTTGTTTTGTGTTGGTTTATTAACTTTTGCGGGTCCAAGCTATGTTAGCCAGATCCGTTTTTGCTTTGTGTTTAGGCAGCGCCATATTGGTTGGCACATGACTTTTGTGTGGCTTGCTCATATATAATATATTTTTCTTTAAGGTTAGCTGATTAGTGTATCCATGTGCAAGGCTTGGTAGCGTTTTCTCTCTTCTTTTTCCCTTTTCTCTTTGTGTAATAGGATTAAAGTTTTTTTTTGAGTGATTTACATAGAAAAGCTCTGTAGCTTTTTCTCTGTACCGTAGAAAAGTATTAGATATATAGTTTTAGGCTTGTAATATATTAATAAATTAATAACTGCTCTTTATTAAAACTGAAGATAGATGTATTTTTTGAACTTCATAAATTTTGTATGTTCTTTTTTCTTCATTTTGACGAATTTCTTAAACTTGTGTTTTCTTTGTTCCTCATTTTCTTCTATATTTACAAGTTTTGATATTAAAATTGTAACATATGAATTTACATACATATATATAATATATCTTGGTTCCTTCCTCTCCTTTTGAGAGTGTCTATCTTTATATTTTTTTCTTAACAGTTAACAATTTTCACCAAAAAAGGCAACATAATAATTATATGTGGAAATTTGGAGGTATAATAAGATATACAATTGTGGTAATTTATGTCGATAATATAATAAGTTAATTAGATAAATCCATTTAAAATTTTCACTATATAAATGATTTATCTCATATAAATCACTTTTTGAAAATAAATAAATAAATAACATTATAAATTATATTTATTTTATTAATAGTCGTAGATCAATATTCTATTAATAGTCGTAGATCAATGACTTTCGGGCCACCTAATAGCGTATCAGGTGGCCCGAAAGTCTGAGTCATAAAGAGATGAAGAAGGCTTTCGAGGCACCTTGAACACATGCTTTCTATGGAATTATCTGAGGCATTTTAAATACATGTCTAGGAAGCTCAAACGCTACTTCTGAAGCGTTCTAACACGTGCTGAAAAGAGGTGAAGCATCAGTCGTAACTGTTCCGAACACAATTAATTCAAAGACAAGGCAATAATGAGAATTAATCATCATCACAGACATTCAATGGACAGTTATAAGTTCATAAACGCATTAAACACCAAAAGTATAAATAAGAGGTGAGAGCTTAAATGTAAACTATTTTGAAACACACATAAACTACTCTTTTAATTACAAAATACATTCTATTATTTCGAAAACTGACTTGAATATCAAAGTGTATTTAGCATGTACCACACCAATGTTGTAACTTTATTCATTTTCAGGAGAGATTGAACGAGAAAATGAGGAGACAGAAAATTGCAATTACAGTTTGGCACCTCAGAAAGGGGGTATTTCACACTTAATATGTGATTATACTTCCAAGTTGGAATCTTTTTTCTAGATCAGAAATTCAAAAATTTATCTAGTGATTGTAATTCAATATCGAATCTCAACAAAAACACTGACTCCCGTAATTGAGGAAACTATAATTTCTCATATGTATTCAAGATTCAATTCGTGAAAGTCCTTTCACAACATTAGCAACAAGCATAATTGGAACCAATCGTGAATTCAATGAATCAGCCAGGTAGTTGGTAAACAGTCTACTCTTCGTGATAAAACTTCACATTGCTTTCACTTTCTGTTATTTGTCTGACATTTTTATAATTTATTTTAACGTTTATAACATCTTTTATGTATATATAGAAGAATTGTATTTGTATTTTTGCATGAGATTTATATACACGTCAAACTACAAAAAATCATGTGGAGCATCTAACAAGACAATATTAAACACACTGAAAAAGTGGCTGAAGAAGTTTAAAGGGAAGTAGGCTGAAGAATTGCCAAGTGTTCTATGGGCTTACATAACGACCATTTGAGAACCCACATGTTCTAGTCCATTTTCTTTGGTGTACGGGAATAAAGTAGTCATTCCTGCAGAAGAAGCTAAGAAGACCATCCAGACTAGCAAACAGATGGAGCCTTTCAATGATAAGATGATGCAGCAATCTCTAGACAATAAGAAGGAAAAGTGTAAGGAAGAGGCAATAAGGCTCAGGCATTACAAGCAGCTCTCAGTACAATACTACAACTCCACGATTCATCAAAAACATTTCCAAGTTGGCGATCATGTACTCTGCAGGGTCTTCTAGAATACTCAAGAGCTAAATGCAGGAAAGTTCAGACCTAGTTGGAAAGGCTTTTACACAGTTATCTTGATCTCTTGGCTTGGAACATATCGGTTGCAAGATGTACAGGGCAAAGAGGTCCCGCATAGCTGGAACTCTTAGCACTTGTGAATTTCCCACACAAATTTCTTTTTTACTTGATTTGTAGTCTATGACATTTGCATTTTTCCCTTTTCGAGTCGAACTAGTCCGACTGAAGGTAAATCAATTGGGTTTAGTCTAAACTTTTTTTGTTTTACAAGTATAATAAAGAAAAATTTCCGAACTTTTTTTCATCTCATTGCATGCGAATATTTTGTGGAAATTCTTGCATCGGGTAAGTCATTGTCTCAACACAAAAATAAAACAAAATGTTACATTTATGTATGGAAAAACTACGAGTCGACACTGTCAAAAAAATTATGAGCCAGTTTCGCATTGGAAAAATTACAAACTAAACATGCTGGAAAACAAACCTTCTGTCGTGGAAAAACTATAAAATTAGTCTCGGACTGCTAAGCTTTGAACCTTGCACACATGCAAAGGGTGTGCTTACGGTTTTGTATGTGACCCTTGGAGTAAGGCGCCTAGCGAAATTGGAAAATGGTGGATCAAAAAATTGCCATTAAGATTGGGTCCAAATATCGTGAAGGTCCGACCTTCCAACTTAAAAGTCGGATAGACGTTTTGTTAAGGTACTATATCATTTTTATACTATGTCTATACAAACTTTTCACAAAATTGCAGGAATTCATAATTAACATGTTTCGCTAAGAATCTCAAATAGTTAAAAGGATCCAGCAAACGCATATGTGAATTCTATTGATAACTTCAGAAGTTATGGTGTCATAACACTTCAAAAAAAAAAAAACAAAAAACAAAAAAAAACACTAGAATGAATAGAAAATAGTCTTCCCTCGGGTCGTTCAGCTTTGAGGTGGCGACTGGTCTGCCATAGGAGCGTGGGGCTCTTGTCAACATGATAAGGATCGTTTCTAAGAGTGGAGGTTTAGTTGAACTACTAGCTTGAAGTTGACTACACGCTTCGACGTCATTGTCCTTGGAATTTATGCTCTCGTCAGAGAAGATGTCATCATCTGGAATGATCTCATCTCATTGTCGATAGGCTCAAAAAGTTAAGTTCAGTTCTCGTTTTCGAATGAGCTCTTCAAACTTTTCATATTGCTCTCCCTCCGTGGAAACTTTCTCAACTTTAGCTTTAAGGGAGTTAAGTTGTCCGAGTCAGTTTTTCCTTTTTTCTTCCCATGTGTGCTTCTGAGACTCGAACCTCGCAATGGTCTCAACATATTCCTTCAGCTTGGCATCACGGTTGATGACTATGATTCGAGTGTTCTGAAAGGCTTCATGGGTCTCCTAGAGAGATTTTTTTAGTCCGAAGGCGTACTCATTCAATTCCTAGATCTTGTCCAGAGCTTTCGGTGCAAGTCAACGTCATATTGGGTGACCTAGAGCCTTGAGCATCCTCAGAGGTTTTTCTTTTATATTCTCTTATGGCCTTCAGTTTTTCTAGTTTATTCTAAGACTCCTCAGCAGGATCTGGTCCGAAGCACTTTAAGACACAAAATTTAAAGATTTTATTTTTCGAAATGGAGACCCATTGCGATGAAGGCCTCAGGCATTAGGAATGATTTGAGAAATATTTTCAATCTGGCTGAGGGTTTGGATTGATCTTTTTACATCCGAAGTAAAGAATATATGGTTTTGATTTTGAATATTATAACTAACTCCATGAACTGACATGTGGAGCTAACTTTGAATATTATTTTATACCCGAATGATAGTCTCAGATGTTTTCCGAAAATGAGCATCAACTGTGCATACTAATTTACATTTGAAGGGTAATCTCAGATGTTTTCCGAGTTGTTTTGAGGGTGAGTCATGGGCATCTTCCATAGTACACTCGGACATTCGTACATTTGAGATAATGACACTAAACATTATGAGAGTGTAGAGACACTAAACTTTTCAAGGGAGTAAAGATACTAAACCTTCCGAATGAGTGAAGACATTAAACATTTCCGATGAAGTGATTAAGATTTCAGACATTTGTAGTTATTTCGAAGTTTCGAGCGTATCAGGTGGCCTTAAAGTCCGAGTCATAAAGGTTTCTGAGGCACCTTGAACACGTGTCTTCTTTAGAACTATCTGAGGCATCTTGAATACGTGTCCAAGAAGCTCAAACGCCACTTCTAAAGCGTTCTAACACGTGCTGAAAGGAAGTGAAACGTCAATCGTAACTTTTCCAACATAATTAATTCTAAAGCAATGCAATCATGAGAATTAATCATCATCAAGAGCATTCAATAAATAATTATAAGTTTTATAAACGCATTAGACACCAAAGGCATAAATAAGAGGTGAGAGTTGAAAGGTAAATTATTCTTGAACTATTTTGAAGCACACATAAACTACTCTTTGAATTACAAAATGCATTATATTAATTTGAGATTTGATTTGAGCATTAAAGTGTCTTTGGCAGGTACCATAACGGTACTGTAATTTTTATTTATTTTCAAAAAATATTGAATGGGAAGAGGAAGATATAGAAAATTGCAATCACATATATTATTAGGATTTATTTAATAAATCAAATATATATTTACATTATAATTTTTTTTTTGTAAGTAACTGTCTAATTTTATATGCAACAAATATGAGATAGAACTAAATTTAATTTTGTCCAATCTTATTATACTCCTAATATCAAATACTGTTCAGTCTTGTTATGCAAACCAAATTTACTTTATAATTCACTCATCTATCTTTTTAATTATTTGAATATATTAATCAATAATATATTTAATATATATCATTTTAATAAAAAGCTTTTAGTACGAATTTTAATGTCCATAGTGATACTGTTTTACATTCAATTTAATTCACCAAAAAAAAAAACCATTAAATTTAACACACCAGAAGGAGTTATATTGAAACATAAGGAAATCGCATAGCACTAGGAATGAATTATCCCAAAAACAATATTTTCAAAATATCCAGTATAAAAGGGTATAGCAAAGGAACACAGAGAGCTGGCTAAGGATTGAATTCTTAAATCAACTTTTTTTTTTTTTTTATGAATAATTCTTAATTCAACTTATAAATCACAAGAAAGCAACACAAAAAAAATATTTATATAGCATAAGCGGCAACGCCTTAGTGGCAAAATTTTATTTAGGACCTTTCAATTTTATTATAATTATATTTAAATTGTATGCTTTTGAAAAAATTTGTTTAACTTTTATTTAGTTTTTTATATCTATTAAAATAAAATTATTTGTTATTTTTTACCATTTTAAAATTAAAAAAAAATTGAAAGGCATTATTTTATGATTAAATAATATTGTAAAAAATAATTTTAATTATAACTGTTAAATTAATTGATCAACACAAAGTGATAAAACATTAATTATAATTTAAAAAAAATACAAAATATAAATATAATTAGGATATAATGAAAGAGTCTAAAATGAAATCTGTCCTTCATTAAAAAAAATTATAATAATAAAAAAAGTCAAACACAGCCGAAGTAGTAGTCCGGCTTTGGTCCTTGGAGTGTGTAGTGTGCTGACGTGGAAGCTTGACAACCTAAAAGCCGGTGGCCTACTTTTAGACCCTTAGACCGATTTGCCCCTGTGAAACCTACCCTTTCATGCCTTTTAAGGATTATGCCCCCAAAAATCACCAACCATCACCAATCTTTCTGCTGGCAATGGCATCACCATATATCTTCAGCATTTTATTTTTCTTTTTATTTTTTTTACCCATTGATTTCTCTGTAAAATCTATTTATTTTTCAATTTTGACAAAATAAATTTTAAAAAATGTCATTAAATTTAACTCTTTTTTTTAATAACTATATTACTTTTTTTATTTTGACTTTTACTACAAAAAAAATTACATTGCAGGTTAAATTATTATTATAAAACAGTGTTTAAACAAAATTCAGAGCTGTGTACTGTAAAATAATAGTTTTCATAAGCAAAGTAAGAAAATGGTAGTATAAGGATAAAATGAAAAAATAAAAATATAGTCGAATGAACAAATTATCCCTTTAAAACTTCACAGAAAAAAAAAAAAAAAAAAAACTATCCTTTTAAAATACTTCAAGAAATAACTTTTTAATTGTTTTTGATTATTTAGTAAAATTATTAAAGATATATTTATGAATTTTGAATTTAATCAGACCTAAATGAATCGTTCTTTTCTTTTTAATTTAGAATGTATCGTAATTTTTGAAAAAAGAAAGCATTTTTTGGACAATTTGCTTTTTTTGGTACCACTTTTTGATTCTTTTATGATATTTTAAAGTGAAAAAATCGAATCCATACTCTTCGCACATGTGTTGTATGGAACTCGCTAGCATCGCATCTCACATGGACCCTTACACCTCACCCCTCAAGGAACCTTATTAACTCTTTTTTTTAATTATTATTATTATTTTTCTAAATTTTGTCATACACTCGGATAATTTATTAATTACTATGTCAATATATTATTCTTTTTAGTTTCAGATTCAGATTTATAATATATAGAAGTATAATTATAAACATAACTTCTTCTTTTTTCAGCTTTTCTAATAAATTTTATTCAGTTTTTTCTAGTATTCATAGTACTTTCAATTATTATATTTAATAAAAATTTAATTATATGTAATCTCATAATTATATACAACATCATATATCAAAGTAAATTTGACATTTTCTAAATAAATACAAATTTTAAATAAATATTATTATATATTTAATAATAAATCATTTGTTTACACTTATCCACCTAAATATTGCATATAAAAGTTTTTACATCGGAAAGATCAGAGCCATGTGATTTTCAGAGGTGGACCGGCCGGGCTGAATAATCAGACTCAAAAAAAAAAAAAAAGGCAAAAAGCGCCGCCTCCAGAAAACGCGTAGGCTTCGCCGATATCGTCTACGGCTTCCCATTATCTTCTCCTCGGCTTATATACTCTTTACACTCGGTATATATTATTTATAGCAATCTTTTTTATTTATTTGAATTTCAAATTTCTTATTACCGTTTTTAGTCTCTCTCTCTCTCTTGTTGTTTGGTATATATATATATTCCACTCTTTCTCTACCTCTCTCTCTCTTTTGCTTCTCTGGCAGCATTCCTTCGATCTTTGGTGGGATTTGTGGTCCTCTAAAGGTTAGCTCTTTGACCTGGGTTTTGCCTCATTCTGAAATTCTCAGCTTTAAGCGCATGGTGGGAAATTATCTTTTTTTGTTTTGAGATTGTCGAGATTTGATCGTTTTATGTTTTCTCTTTTGGAAAGTTCGATCCTTGATTTTATTTTTTTTAAATTTTTTTTTTTAAATCTGGGTTTCGTTCTGTCATCCTCATTCTGCTATTCTCGTTTTTCTGTGGAAATTCTGATCTGGGATTTTTAATGAACAGCTAATTTTGATACTAGAAGATATAAAAATAAGAATTTGCAAGTCTTAAAAATTGGAAAAAGGAACAAATTTTCTACTTTCTCTGCCTGTTTGTATTGCGTAGTTTTAGATTTGTATTGCTTTGACTTGTTTCATGTTCTGAGTGATGTCTTGCTGCAAGAGACGCAAGCGATGAAAAAAAAAAAAAAAATTTCCCAACTTTTTTGCTTTTATTATACTTTGACTGGTTGTATTTATTGAAAGTCAATTTCTGCAATTTCGATATGGCCCATGATTTAGATCTTTTACATTAACTTAGATTTTCGTTTTAAGTGATTCTATACTTGTGTTCCTTTGATGTTTGCCTGAATTTCAATAATTTGAATGTGTTGTTAGGGAAACAATGGCAGAACCAAAACCAGATACCCCCTTGATCGCACCAGATACATCATCCCGAAGCCTCCCTGATTTCAAAAAGTCTATCAAATTAAAATATGTGAAGCTTGGATATCATTACCTCATAACCCATGGAATGTACCTCTTTCTTTCCCCTCTTGTGCTTCTAATTGCCGCTCAGCTTTCATCATTTTCTCTCCAAGATCTTAATGATCTTTGGGAGCATCTCCAATTCAACCTGATTTCAGTGGTCGTATGCTCAGCCCTCCTTGTTTTCTTATGCACCCTCTACTTTCTTACCCGTCCTCGACCTGTATATCTTGTTAACTTCTCCTGCTACAAACCAGACGAAGCTCGGAAATGCACAAAAAAGATTTTTATGGATCAGTCCCGGATGACTGGCTCATTTACGGAAGAGAATCTTCAGTTTCAGCGTAAGATCCTCGAGAGATCTGGCCTTGGGGATTCGACCTACCTTCCAGAGGCCGTGCTCAATATTCCTCCCAACCCATCAATGCAAGAAGCTAGAAAAGAAGCGGAAACAGTGATGTTTGGTGCAATTGATGAGCTCTTTGCTAAGACCTCTATAAAAGCCAAAGACATAGGAATACTGATTGTAAATTGCAGCCTATTCAATCCTACTCCATCTCTTTCTGCTATGGTTATTAACCATTATAAGCTTCGAGGGAACATAGTCAGTTACAATCTAGGAGGGATGGGTTGCAGTGCAGGTCTGATCTCAATTGCTCTTGCCCAAGATCTTCTTCAGGTTCATCCTAACTCCTATGCACTGGTTATCAGCATGGAGAACATCACATTGAACTGGTACTTTGGGAACGATCGATCAAAGCTTGTTTCAAACTGCTTATTTAGGATGGGAGGGGCCGCAATACTGCTTTCAAACAGGAACTCTGACAGAAGAAGATCTAAATATCAATTGGTGCACACTGTTCGTACCCACAAGGGTGCTGATAGTAAGTGTTATGGCTGTGTTACGCAAGAAGAGGATGGCAATGGCAAGGTGGGTGTTACTTTGTCGAAGGATCTGATGGCAGTGGCAGGCGATGCTTTAAAGACCAACATCACCACATTAGGGCCCCTTGTTCTGCCAATGTCCGAACAATTGCTCTTCTTTGGTACTTTAGTTGGGAAGAAACTACTCAAAATGAAGATCAAACCTTACATCCCAGATTTCAAACTAGCTTTTGACCACTTCTGCATACATGCTGGAGGAAGAGCTGTTTTGGATGAATTAGAAAAGAACTTGCAGCTATCCGATTGGCATATGGAGCCGTCAAGGATGACACTTTATCGATTTGGAAACACTTCAAGCAGCTCACTTTGGTATGAATTGGCTTATGCAGAAGCCAAGGGAAGGATGAAGAGAGGAGATAGAACATGGCAAATAGCTTTTGGCTCTGGGTTCAAGTGCAATAGTGCTGTCTGGAAAGCTTTGAGGACCATAAACCCTGCAAAGGAAAAGAACCCATGGATGGCAGAGATCCATCAGTTCCCAGTGGATGTTCCAAAAGTTTCAGCGATCTAAGCCTCAAAAATGGTGCTTTCCAATTCTTATGCCACTAGATTCAGGTGGCCATTGCTGGCTTTCATCTTCTAATTAAGGTGTTAGAACGTATTCTTGCTTTTCCATTTCCAAGATTGTAGGACAGTTGCTGTGCGTTTCTCAGAGAAGATTAGTGGTGGTTTCTGGGATGTGGGTGTGACATTCTACCTTGCACGGTATACAAGATTTATTAGACATGAATTCATGGCTTTCTTCAGGGAAGTATTTCGAGCGTTTTAAGTAGAATCAGAATATTAGATGGTGGCTGTAACTTTATTATTTTTAGCCTTTTAATTAAATATTAATTTTTATAAAAATAATATTAATTAATGTATGTTTACAACATGCTTTATTTACTTGTCTTTTTTTAGTGATATTCAAGCTCTTTGTTGCTTTTACTCCTTTTTTTTTTCTTTTTAAAAAAAGAAAAAGAAAAAGTGAATGCCGATTAAATGCAAAGACAAGAGCCTAGAATTTTCTTATCATAAAATTATTTGTACATGATATTCGAATGAGCTATTCAATAAAAGAAACAAATTATTATTACTATCAAGGAAAGAAAAGAAAAAAAAACGGTGAGCAAGAATCTGTGTAATCTTCACATTCAAAATTTCACCAAACTGTAGCAGATAGTTGTCCCCAAACATATTTGCTTCGTTTAATATGATGTCCCAAAAGGAGATACTTTCGTTGGACGTACATTTAGAACGCCCAGCTATGTATGTCCATTTCATTGAAATTTTTTTCATCCCAAGACGTGAAACAGAGTAATTCACAACGAAAGCTTAACAATTTTCCCTTTCGCCAACATGGTCTGGGACCATGGAAAAATACCGACAACATACACTGAAATAATGCAATCCAACACTACATACTTTTTTCATGCTCTGCTGCCAAAAAGCTCATCTTTTTCGTGTTTTGGCTGGTGAAATACAAATGTGGGGCACATCCATGGTATGTAGCAATTGAATTTGCATTTGGTTAGTTTTATGGTGGCTGAATAACATAAAATGCGATATGTTGAGTCAAAGAGTGCAGCTCAGTAAACTTGTGATTTCTGACTAGAGGCATACAAATAGTACAATAAGAACCCGAAATTTTAAATCCTAAGTTTAAAATAAATAAATAAAAGGGTCATATAATGACATTATCCACAACCATATAATCTGAAACAGATTAGTTCAGAAACTACAACATCAACTACAAATAACAACAAATTAAGCACATCATGGTATGACCTTGCTCTAATACCAGGAAGAGAACTAACCCAATGATGTTAGTCATAGGAAGAGTCTCTGTTCCTGCAAAAGAGTTGGCACACCTCTGCAGCCTTAGTTCATATGTAAGCAAGCTACTCCTTGGACGACTTGTTGATAAGTGATTTGTGAATGTGCGGGATCACACCTCCACCAGCGATGGTTCCTTTAATCAGAGTATCAAGTTCTTCGTCACCACGGATAGCAAGCTGCAAATGCCTGGGTGTTATACGTTTCACCTTCAGATCTTTGCTTGCATTGCCAGCCAACTCCAACACCTCCGCAGTCAGATACTCCAAGATTGCTGCAGAATAAACTGCAGCAGTAGCTCCCACTCTCCCATTAGCTGTGGTCCTTAATTTAAGAAGACGGTGGATACGACCCACCGGGAACTGCAAATTGAAAGTCATACAACAGGTTAACAAATGGCAGAAAACTTAGCAGCTTCCTAAATTGCAGCAGCCCAAGAATATGGTTTAGAAAAAATGTTAGAGCAGAAAATTGAATTGCACCAGATTCAATATTCAATAACCAAGAAAAAAATAGCTAATATTCAATGACTGGTTAATGAAATGAAGTCCATTTCTTTCCCCTTCCATCATTTCATTAGTCATATTGGTAAAGATGCATTAGGAATTGAAAGGTTTTAATACAGTAGATGCAAAATAACAGCATACTAAAAAAAGAAGAGAGTACAATACCAGACTTGATAAATTCTGGACCTTATAGAGGTATTCATTTTTCTTTTGGCCAACTTTTTCAAGGTATCATAAATCGTAGTAGACATTTTTTGGTTTAATCCCACCTATTTAAAGCATTAACAGTAATCTAATCTATGAGACTATGAAGAAGAACAAAAATTATATTTAAGCTGCAATTCAAACTATTAGCTACTGTTAACTAGTAAAAGTATTTCTAGCTTTCAGAATATTCTAATGGCATCTCTAATCCACTTCGGTATAAACCAACAAAACTTAAAGAATACAATTAAGACATACCACAGCACAACGTCAGGTAAATAAGGATAATGGTTAAAAATCATAAAAATAAAAAGTCATAAAAAATTATAACAGGTTGGTCCTTCTAGGTCACAAGCATAGATATATTTGTGAAACCTTAAATCACACTCTCTGCTCGGCTAAACTCCTAAAAAACCAAAACAAGCATAGATATATTAATAAAGGGTTAAGAAATGAAAACAATGTACATCTTAACATTACCATTTCTTGATCATTCAATAACTTCAACACAGTTAACAATTACAACCTCACATTATTCTCTACGGATCTCCTAATTACATTCGGAAACTTCTATGGGACCAATGAAGAAATCCATTCAAATAAAGAAAAATATAAAGATCTTAAACATACTCTTCAATTTCCAAGGAACAGATGAAACTAAACTATTACACGTCGAAAATTGTCTTCAGCTATCAGAAGGGCTGTCTTAAATAAAAATTTACTCAAGTGTACATGTACTGAAACTTAGGTACGCCTAACATATTGAACAACTTTAGTCAAACAATCTAAGATATTATACTTGTACACTTCTAAGGATCAAACCAAATACCACGTTGTCTTAACGAAGCTCATATTCCAATAAAAGAAATATAATTTTAAGAGAAAAATATTGGCTAAAAATCAGGGAGCAGAGCCTGGTTTACATTTACAAAGAGTTTCAATTAAGCAAAATTAATGCTTTTTAGCCAAAAAAAATAAATTTTTTTTTCAAGAAAACAACTACAAAAAGGAACATTTCAAGTAGATATTTTTTTAGCTTTCGACCAATAAGAAATTGAACGAAACCCCTTTCAAATCTGTGATGTAGTACAAGGTCCCCTAATTCTGTGGGTATTATTTTCCAAAATATGAAAAACTCATTCAAATTTTGCTAAATCGCTACAATGGTTAGTTAGCTGAAGAATTTTCATTTTCAAAATAAAAAATAAACAAATCCAGGCTTTATCCTGTCCTTCCCTCGTCATTTTTTCCCCTCTTTCTTGTGGCGTTCTCAATATTGAGGCAGAAACAAAAAGGAAGAGAACAGACACAAACCCAGTTTTCAAGAAGTAAAACCCACAAATTTCACAACCAAAAATCCACATTAAATAACGAATAAATAAATAAAAGATAAATAATCAAAAGCCAAAAAGAAGAAAACCTGAAGACCAGCTCGGGAGGAGCGAGAGATGGGTTTCTTCTTGTCCTTGTCCTTGTTAGCGTTGTTGGCAGTAGAGGTCTTGCCCATAATCAGGCCCTTGGCGCCCTTCCCCGACATCTTTTACCCGCCAATTAAGAAAACAAAAAAACAAAATTTTGCAAAGATTTCAGGTTTGATTTCCAGGTACAAACTGAGAAAAACACACACTCTCGTACTCAGACAGAACACACAGCGATAAACAGAGAGATAGAGAGCTCTTGGAACGAAGAGATACAAGGTCGCTTGGCTGAGGATCGAACTGGAAGGGTTACTTTACTTGTTGGAGACTTGGAGACTCCCACACCAACTTGAGTGACTAAAGTAACCTTCCTATCACTGTGAATTTACGATACTGGTATTTCTCTCTTTTTTATGTATCGGGAAACTAGCCACTTAAAAATTTCTAATACTTTTCAGACTTCATGGTTAAAACCGATTAAATTTAAAAATAGTTCATCTAATTAAATTAATAATTCTTAGTTTTTTAATCTAAATTTAATAGATTTATGCATGAATTTAATTTGTAATTATATTAAATGGGTTTGAATAATCAATTTAAATTTTATCTTTTATAAAAATTTAAATTTTTTAAATTCAAATCTAATTTTATTATATTAAAATAATCTATTTAAATAAATTTAATTGTATTTAATTGGTCTATTTTATCGATTGATTGATTTTTTTGGACATTTTTACTCCAAATGGAAAGCAAAAATTTGAACTGAAATGGAAATAATTGGAATATGAAATTTATAAGAAAAAAATAAATAAATAAACAAAAACAAAAAAATGATAAATACATATATTTCTATGATAATTTTTTCTTTTTTCTTTTTTGTTGATAAAATGAAAATTTTACGTATTGAAAATATGGATATTTTCTTATTTTTTTATGCTACATATATATTTATTTTCTTACAGATATTCTTAATGTAGTCAGAATGCAATCTATCATATTAGATATTTACAAAAATAAAAATTAAAAGAAATCTATCATGTTAGATTCATATAAGGATATTGTGAATGTAGATTTGTTATTTATGTTGTAGTTGATAATGTTTATATTTTAGAGCATTTTTAGTGATTTTATTTAATTGCTATTTTTTTCTCATATTAAAAATATAGTTAATCATTTAAAATTACCAAATTAATGACAATACATTTTGGATAAGTAAAATATCCAATATAAATTAATTAAAACATGACCACAATAGGAGAGAAGATTAATATCACGGCCAAAAGGGCAGGGCAGACGAGTCGAATTCCTACTATCCATATCCGCATCCGGACCTTAACCCGATTGGGTACGGCCTCGTACGGCAACGAGTCGACGGAAAGCAGTGTTGGCCTTTTGGAAGATTCATTCAGATAGATAGATCGACCCATTGACTCACCCATGACCCACCCACCCGAATCCAAAAGTGATACTATATATCGAAGCCACTTCCTCAACGTTGTCTCTGCGCCTAGCCCTTTTTTCTAACACTAAGATACACAGCGCCTCTGTTCTTCAACCAAAAACGTTTTGTAATTACAAAAATTGAAACTTTTTTTTTTGGTTCTTTTTGGTGTGTTTTTAGACTGTATTCTACAAATCAGAATCACTTACTGTATAATAAAAAGGGTTAGGAGGTGCGGATTATCTTCAATTTCTTCAAATGAATTCGTCGTTTCCCACCTGTGTTTAATTTACCGCCAATTTTTCTTTGTTCTGAATCGCTCTTTGTGTAATCTTAATTACGTTTCTAACCAGCAAACACTACCTTACTAATCATTGCTATTGTCTTCCATTTATCCTTTGGCTGTTTAATTGCTCTTAATTTTTTTTTTATACAGATTAAAAAAAAATAAAATCAGAGGATTGTTGGGGCCGGGTTAGGGCTTTGTTTGTTTGCTTTTTTCTTTTTAAAAAAACTTCAGATCAGGGAAAAAAAAATTGTATTTTTGTTTTTGGGTTCGATTTTGTATAGTGATATGGATAAGAAAAAGTTGGTGATTCCGCTTGTTTGCCACGGCCATTCCCGTCCGGTGGTGGATCTGTTTTACAGCCCAATTACTCCTGATGGGTTCTTCCTTATTAGCGCTAGCAAGGGTAAGTTTTTGATAACTTATATTTTTGTTTTTAATAATGTATTCTGCTATCTATGTTTAGGTTTATGCGTGTTTAAACTAAATGATTGTTGAAATTTGATTTAACACCGAATTCAGATTCTTCCGTAATTATTATCTATAAATCGGATAAAATTCATATGATTGTTTGAAGAATTATTTTCAGCTAACCGTGAAACTAGTAAACATTTGCAAATTTGAGATCAAATTTTTGACCCGTTATAACCATTTTGATCGATATGCATCGTACTTGTAGCAATAGAAAGATACTGATGTAAAATTGTAAATTGTCATTGAGAATGGGAAATAGCAATAATAATAAATATATATGCCACTTTTTGTCCTTACTTCTATATGAGCGCGCCCACACACACACACACACACACACATATATATGTATTCTGTGTAATTTAATTTGAGCGTTTTGTAATTTGTTGAATTCTTTTAGTGGAAGAAAGTGTATCCATGTTTTACTTGTGTGGTTTAGATTCTAGTCCCATGCTGAGAAACGGTGAGACGGGAGATTGGATTGGAACTTTTGAAGGGCATAAGGGTGCAGTCTGGAGCTGCTGCTTGGATACCAATGCTCTTCGTGCTGCTACTGCTTCTGCAGATTTCTCTGCGTATGTTTTTTTCTTCTTCTTTTTACCTTCTATCTGTGTTTTGTAGCTTGATGATTGGTTTTCTTCTTTTTGGTTTTGAAAAGGCTGTGCTTTGTCATCTAGATTGATGGGATCTTGTACTAAAATATGCATGGAGGCATTTTAAAAATCCACAAATACAAAGAGTTAAGAAAACTTGAATTCATTAATCTTAGACTATCAGTGCAATTTAAATAATTTTGTAGTAGGTGGAGGTCTTCAATCATTAGTCTCAGTGTTGTCTTGGCCTTTGCTAGACACATATTTATAGGTTATGGAGTGCTACCTAGCAGGTCTTCTTTTTTCCTTCTTATGTTGTACTTGGCGCTGCATGTTTCATCCAGATATGGAGCACATAGATTAGGATGAATTTCTCCTTTTTGCAAGCTATGCTCAGAAGATAAAGAGTTATTGTGGCCAGACCAACTATTGAGATGCAAAATATTTCACATAACAATGTCAATATTCAGATCAGATTTCTTTCCAGCTGCCATATGATTTGACTTCAAGACTCATATGGCAATTTGTAAAGTTCTATATGGTTTTAGATGTCTCACCAAGATATATGACACACATCAACAAAATAAGAGTGACAATTGATTATATTAACTTCATCTAAAAAGTTGATATATTATGTGCATTAATTTCATTTGCAGGAAAGTATGGGATGCCTTATCCGGGGATGTTCTACATTCTTTTGAACACAAGCACATTGTTCGAGCCTGTGCATTTTCAGAGGTTGGTTTTCCTCCTCATCCTCTTCCTCCACAATTGTTTCTATTTGGGATTGCTACCTTATTTGTGAAGTTATTCTCTCTCAAGTTGGGTTGTTATGGAGGGTAAGCTCTGAAGAAATAGTTTTCCAAGACCTATCTGAGGATAGTTGTGATGTAAAAGACTATTTTTACTTGAGTCATCAAAATTTCAAGGTTTGACATTGTAGAAGCTCCATCATTAGTTTGCTTGTACTTATTTTTATGGTTGGTTATGTATTTCAATATTTATGTATTGTTATTGTTTCTCAATAATGTCTACTGTGGAAAATGGTGGACCAGTATCTATCTGTTAATTCCTTTATATAATGGTGTGGCTAATTTTCT
>QANX01001813.1:0-53210 GCA_003254975.1 Ochetophila trinervis | reverse complement strand
GCATTAGTGGCCCCCCCCCCCCTGTGATGTTTATTAAATGAATTTGGATTAGGATACACACCTTTTACTTACCGGAGGAATGGAGAAAGTTATACGCATATATGATCTGAATAGGCCAGATGCTCCTCCAAGAGAGGTGGATAAATCCCCTGGTTCAGTCAGAACTGTTGCATGGCTCCACAGTGATCAGACGATATTAAGTTCATGCACTGATATGGGCGGTGTCAGGTATACATATCTTTCAACCATCTGATTTCAACGCTGCTGTTTCATGGTTTATATTTACTTGCCCATTCTTTGTTATCATTTTATTTTTAGTGACTTGGATGCCCTATTATTATTGTCTTGAATTCCAATAAACAAAGTAATGATTGGTGCTGTACAGATTATGGGACGTAAGAAGTGGAAAAATAGTCCAAACTCTCGAAACCAAGTCATCTGTGACCAGTGCTGAAGTGAGTCAAGATGGTCGTTATATAACAACTGCTGATGGGTCTACTGTTAAGTTCTGGGATGCAAATTAGTAAGTTATGAGCTGTATAAGTTTTTATTTTGTACTAAATTTTCTGCTCACTTGACTTATGATGATCCTCATTTTACTAGTTTTGGGTTGGTCAAGAGCCATGACATGCCATCTACTGTAGAATCAGCTTCATTAGAACCAAGATATGGAAAGAAGTTCATCGCTGGGGGAGAAGACATGTGGATCCATGTATTTGAGTTCCATACTGGCGAAGAGATTGGTAAGCATCCATAAATCCTTTGTCATTAAATTAATTTGAGGAATAAGTAAGTTTTATATCCAAATAAACTGTAAGTTTTGGCTGCATGCTATTTGGCTGGGTGCCTCGGATGCAATTTTTCACTGACTCGTTACATCTGGGTGCAGCATGCAATAAGGGTCACCATGGTCCTGTTCACTGTGTTCGTTTCTCACCAGGAGGGGAATCATATGCCTCAGGATCCGAAGATGGAACCATCAGAATATGGCAAACTGGCCCTTTGCCAAATGACGAAACCGATGCACTCGCAGCAAATGGATCCGTCGGAAAGGTGAAAGTGAATGCAGATGAAGTTTCTCAGAAGATCGAGGGTTTCCACATTGCTAATGCTGATGAGGAGGGCAAGTCTGAAGAGAAGGAAGAGGTGGCGGGTAATGAATGAGATATGAAAGAAATACTTAGATATAATTACGTTATCATACAGAGTAGAGACTAGAATTTTTGTAAAATGTTCAGTCATGACTATGCGCATTGCTTCCGGTGGATAAGAAGATGAGTCTTGTCTTATTATCTTGGTATGTTTTGAGTCCGAGATGTAGTTAATTTCCATCTAAACAGTCATCCTAGAAATATAAAAGTTAAAATTTCTTCAGATATTATATATATTTTTTGTTGAGGTTACAGAATTACAATCTCGTACTAGAAATATAAAATTTAAAATTTCTTAAGATATAATATATATTTTTCTGTTGAGGTTAAAACTAAACATTACATTATTTAAAATATTCGTCCAGGCCGAGTTTGTACTTTCCCTTTTCATAGCTGGTTAGAATGATGAGGGAAAAAAACCAAAAGAAAAAAGGTACAAAAATGATGAGTAGGAAAGAGCCTTGATTCTTGTTGCTTTCGGCGATTAATCAAGTTTGAATTAGTTTTAAATATTCTCAGAAAAAGAAAAACTAAAAAACTATAGGAACGGTACCCTCCTTTTCTTTGTGGTATTTTCACAATTTTATTTTATTTGTTTAAATTGATAATTAATGCATTCTATACATTTTGGATGCTTTAGTACCCACAAACAATTACATATATTTTATACATTTAAAAAGACATTTATTTTCTATAATTATTTAAATTTTCTTTTATATTTTTCTTTTTAAAATTTCAACTTTTTTCCAATATGATAAGTGTTTTTTCTTTTTTCTTTTTTAATTAATGTTGAAATGGATGGGGTAAAAGTGCGAAAAAATATGTTAGGAAATTTGACTTAAAGATGGTCGACCACTCGAGGGCTAGCTTTCCCAGGAGATGAACGTTGTGGACGAACCACTCTACTTCGGATTTCACGAGCTCTTCTAATTGTTGTAAGCTTTCAATTTCCCAATTGAATATCAAAATGTACTACAGGTGTGACTAAATACACCCCAAAACACTATATACACTGCACAGACGGAAAAGTATAAATTAAAAACCCGAATGCATACAGTAATTAATAGTGCATTTAGAAAAACTTAAACATCAAACTATTTTAGGCGTTATGTGAAATAATACCAAACGAAAAGTTGGTTTGCTTCCATTTTCAGTGTCCAAAGTCAAGCATGCGAACAAGTACTAATAAATAACACTATTCTATACTTTTTTAAAAATTGAACTAGAATTAAGTACGTGTCTGAGCATGATTTGCAAAGGGAGATAAAATATTACCAAAAAAATAATAATATTAAAAAGGGGAGAAAATATAAACTTCAATGGGTCACTAAAAATAAATTGAAAGATGATCGCAAAATTGACAATGTGGGATCACACTTTTTAAAATGGTTTTCTTGAAATGACATGCTTCCTAAAATTTTCATTGCCAATAAGATTTCTGAAAAAAAAAAAAATCTGCCATGTTTGCAAGATTATTGTGGATTTCATATCAATCAGTGCCATAAATAGTGAAAATTGAATTAATTAGAAATATTTGGATTTTGAGTAGAAGTTTGAATATAATAGCTAGAGTGATAAAATGGAAGAAAAATGTAGGGAGAGAGAG
Organism: Ochetophila trinervis; assembly: GCA_003254975.1. NCBI lineage: Eukaryota > Viridiplantae > Streptophyta > Magnoliopsida > Rosales > Rhamnaceae > Ochetophila > Ochetophila trinervis. Next base: position 50,453 of record QANX01001813.1, on the reverse strand, counting down.
AGAAGGTTTTGATGCTTCAAAGAGGTGAGACAATCCATGATAGGGAGGTCATGATGGATGTCTAATAAAGGGGGGAGAGGGCAATCTCAATGAAAAGAGATTCCAGTTGGAGAGTGAAATCCCAAATGCTTTTTTGAAAATGCAATGTTGGTTGCTGTGGTCATTAGGATGACAATCTCCTAAAGTGCCTTCCCTACACCATCACTCATGCACATGCCATTGCTGCAATGTGGGGGAGGGTGGAGTCTTGTCCTTTTAAACTTTTTATTTTTTATTTTTATATATATAAATAAAAATAAAAATAAAAAACTGGGTTTGCTCTTAATTTTATAGTAGTAAAAAAAATTTCAAACTCTTCAGATACAATCATCAAAATTTTATACATATTGTAGATCTCATATGGTTGTATTTGAAAAATTAATACTCCAAGATTACTGTAGATTTCCTTTTATTTTGCTTCTTCCTTAGTATTGCAAACATGAATTTATTGTTTTCTATCTTTATTAATTTATTTATATAATTTGGAGGTGGGCTGTCTTTGTATAGGCTTCATTCAAGTTTAACATTTATTTGCAACTAGAAGTCCCATCTCCTTCTTATTCATAATAAAGGTCTTCCATTTGTCTTTTTTTTTTAATTATTATTTTATTAAAAGTTGACATCCAAGTTTGCTTAATTATGATTATATGTTGCTTGGAAATATTCTAGTCTAGCCATGCCTTTCTTTGTTTAGAGTAACGGTACACAAAATTATGATTTCTGCTACTAATTCCCGCAAATTTTCTTAGTTGTATGTACTACTTTAAAGCTAATAATTACGGTATAAACAAATTATTCATAATTTATAAAGGGGTCACCGTCTAAGCTTAATGTGTAACATTTAACTATAGAGTTTGAATTTATTTAATTTTTTTTCTTATTTTTTTGGATGAAAAATTTGACCTCCGAACCTTTAATAGAGAAAATAGTAGCTTTGTTTTTTTATTTTTATATTATATTTCAAGTTGATGTCCTGAAAGATGGCAAAAGCTTTCCCATTTGTGTTTGTGTATATATATTCTGTCCAAGTATTAATAAAATTGATGAGTAACTAAAAGGCTTAAAAACCATCTAATGATTTCATTCCCACCTCTTCACCCAACTAATTTAGTTTAATACATAATATATTGTTGTTCGTACAACACCACACATAAAAGAAGTAGATAACAATTCATCAAAAAAAGAAAAGTAGATAACAGTACAAGTACAACACATTACACTTCATCAAAAAAAAAAAAGTACAACACATTACACAAAAACAATGGACAACTCTTCCAAACAGTACTTTTATATATAAATATTATATACATATTATGATGTTCTCGTCTTTTTTTTTTTCTTTTTTTTAAATTGTTATCCGATTTATATCGTATTGGATTTGTTTGGTATATTGTATAAGAAAGTATAGTGAATTATTATTTAGTTATACTGTGTTTGGTGAATACAACGTATTGTATTAAATAATACAATTTTACATTTTTAATACAAGTTTTGATATATTAGTAATACACTAAAAATTATATGTATTAAATTATATAAGTAATGCAGATTCTGAGTTTGTGTGATTTTTTTTCTTTGGCCCTCTAGTATTTATTATTGTTGTTATATTTTATATATTGTAAGCATAAAAATAAAAATTAATGAAATTGTTAATATGAAGAAAATTGTATTTTTCTTTAATATAAATATATATATATATTTTAAGAAATTTTTTTTTTAATAAAATTAGAATTAAAAAATTAAAAATTAAAAGTTTTTATAAAAGTTAAAAATATAAATTTAAAAGCTTTAATAAAAGTTAAAGTTAAATTTTTTTAATTCTAAAAAATAATCCAATACAATATAAAAATGTACCAAATATTAATTTAATACAATTTTACACTAAACACATAAGTGTATTATATAATACATTACAACACAATACAATACAATACAATCAAATACAATACAACGTACCAAACGAGCCCATATATAGAAAATTTATTTATGATGCATATATCAGTACCATTTTAAAAATAATTAAAAATATATTATCATCAATAATTTTATTGATAAAATAATTATTGTTGATAATAAATTTATAATGATAATCTGCATTTTAAATTGTGCAATATTTAAATTATAAAATTATACTATATATTAATCACCGTTATGATTTCATTTTAATAACAATATGCTTCAATTCCCACTTTCATACTAATTAATTAATTTATAGGTTAAGATATTTCAGCAAAATCATTCTGTTTGTTTTTAAAGCAGTAATTTTAGGTGAAATTGTCATCCTTTCTTTTTCCAAGGTTAGATCTTTGGTTTGATCCAGAGATAAATACACTGTACAAAAACAATTACAAGCAATTGAAATGCTCTTTAAAATGGACAAAAAGATCAGCACAGGATATAGTTCTATATGTAATGCTAATTTTTTTTTTTTTTGTTTTGCTGAAAAAAGGCTTATATTAGAAACCAAAAGAAAAGCTTACAAACAGAAAAGCCAGCCCAACTCAAACCGAGGATAAGCTCTTCAAGTCATTTGTCAGGCATCTTAAAAAAGACATAGGATATAATTCTTGTCTCAAAAAACTTAAGAAATCATTCTCAGCTCTCTATTTTGCAGTTTCATAGGCAAGCTGGTTACTTTTTTTTCTTACACCAAGAAAAGCAAGCAGATTCAAAAGAAATACAAATACTGCACATATCCTTTAAAACTGGTTTTAAACACTAGTGGAGTTTCTCAGAATTTCAATCCTTTAAACATTGCACAACAAACTTGGCGTCAGTTTCGCAAATAATATTTTTTCATCTGTTCTGGAGGTTAACCATGATGACTTTCTGAACTGCCATGAATTCTGCCACACTAGGATCTGATGTCCCAAACTTAAACACCCGAGCTTCAATAACATTGCCCTTTTCGTTTCTGGCCACCAGACCCAAAAAACTATTCTCCCCTTTAACTGCTGCATTTGAATTAATCTTGATGCACCCCCTGGGAGGCTAGATCCATTCCCTAATATCATTAGCATTTGACAGCATGTCTCTCACACTATCATTTTTCCTGAGAGCATTTTTGAATTTCCGAAATCTGTTTCTCATCAATTGTATTGATTCTTCAAAAGAGACTCCAACTTCTTTGAAACAAATTTCATTGCAAACCCACAAGAGGTGCTCCAAAACAATGGCACAATAGAGATTCAGGTCCTTGTGATCCTGCTTGGACAAGGAGGAGAAAGGATCCGGAAACCCAATTAAGTCTAAGTAGTCTTCCAGCTCCAAATTTGATTGTTCCCTCCATCGAATGCCCCATGGGGCGTAAACCATATTCCTTTTGCATATTGGCACATAAAAAATAGATGAATCTCATCCTCCATGCAGCCACACCCATGAGGAAACAAATGATCATTGATTGGAATTCCTCTCCTGGCCAAATTCCTTTTAAGATTGAGTCCTCTATGAGCTAACTTCCAAATTAGGAATTTCTGCCTCTCGTGAATGTTGCTTATCCATATATTTCTCCACCACATATGGGGAGTTTCATTTTCCCAATTATCAGCCCAATAAAATGACTTGACCGAGTTTCATCTGTAATGCTAATTGGTTTGCTAAAACCCACCATATGACATTAAATTCTATAAATGTGCTTGTGTGACATCTTTAAGTTGGGAAAGAATACGCTTTTTTAAGGAATATGTGGTATTAGAGGTGGGAAAAATTAAATTAAACTGTTCAAACCGAATCAAAACGCTGTTTTTGATTCAGTCTGAAGAAGGTAAATGATTTTAGTTTAGTTTGTTATGTAAATAAACTTAACTAACGGTTTTGTTTGCAGTTTGAGTGATTTTCAGATTGAACCAACTCAAACTGTCTACTAATATATAATATGTTTTTAATATGTTTTATTACTAATGATAAATATTTTTTATGTTTGGGATGTGTTATGCATTTTTTAATTCGGATTGTAATATTTTTAATTTGAATTTTGAATTGTAATATTTTTAGGTTAAACGTAATACTGTAATATTGAAATTAGTTTGGACTTTGGAGTTTGCACAATATTATTAAATTAAGTTTGAACTGTAGAAATAAATGATGGATCATTGGTTTATATTTTAATTAGAGTTTGGATTATAATATTTAGATGAATAATTGAATTGATGTTTCATTAATGACCATGTTATTTAAGTTTTAGTTGGTTTATAATTTATTATACAAATGGAAGTGCAATGAAAAATAGTTTGCAAGCCTGCAATAATAAAAAATGGATCAAGGTCCAAACTGTTCAACCGAACTAAACTGAACTATTTATTAATGATTTGATTTTGTTTTGTTTGAGAGATTCTAACGGTTTAATTTTGGTATGTTACTAAACTAAACTGTCAACTACAATTTAGTTTTAATTTTTATAAAAAAAATTATTCAAACCATATTGTGCTCACCCCTACATGGTATGTATAGTGTCAAATAATTATAATAGTGTATATTAGAGATGGGAGACATGCATGAACCAATTCTTTTTTTTTTGGATGAATGCATGAACCAATTCAAAGGCATTTTTTATGAGAGCCTAAATGACTATAATTTCTTATGCAGTCAATAGTAGGATGCTACTCATGAATCATGATGTTATCATCACAATTTCTTTTGATTTTGGTGCCATCCAAGATTGCTTTACAACCATCACATTAATAAATCCCATAATTAGGTGCCAACTTACCCAAAATGAACGCCAATTTGCTTTACCTTGGAAAACCCCTCAACTAAATATTCTTTCAAATTGAGATTTTAAATCTCTAGTGATTAATTTGTTTAAATTAACCGTTGCACAAACTTAATCCGATTCAGTTTAGTGGCAAATCTGCAAAAAAGAAGAAGAAAATAATTCCATTTACTTTGACGACAAAAATAGTTAAAAAAAAAATTAAAATAAAACAAGGAGAAAGAGAAACACATTGAGAAAAAGAAAGAAAAAGAAAAGTGGTATAAAATCATTACACCTCAAATAAAATTGAGGGTTAAGGGGTTCCACTGCAGCATGTACATGGTTGTATTGTACTATTCCATGTCTTAACAATCCTAGAAATTATGCACAATTCCCGCCTTGATTTGAGTTTCTTCTTCTTCTTTATTATTTTTAGACTAAAGTCTTTAGTACCTAAAAGGTGAACTATAAATTATGATACCAACATTCATAATAAAATAAGATTCCATTGATAAATTCACACTCAAAGCTCTTCATCTTTCTCTTTCTCTCTCTATATATTATATAAAAATTGATTTTTTTTCATATAAAAACTGAATTCTGATTGCAAAGAGTGGGCGTCAGCATTTACCCTAGTCAGCAAAAAGTGGTAGAGCTAGGGTACCTATGATGTTGTCTCTGCTCTTTTTAACCAAAGTTGATGCAGAAACAGAAGATTTTTCAGGCTGGGCAATGTGAATTTACCACTTTTTTCATCTTTATATCCTTTTGTATCTCTAATGTAGATATAAATATCTAAATATAAAATCAAACCCACTTTTTTTTTTTTTTTAATATGGTGACTAAAAAAAGTTGGAGCAGAGGTTAGTGTCTTTTTGGAATTCTAAATAACGAATCTATCTAGCTACATTCATTTGATAATCCACCTACATCTAAATTTATAATTCAGCATAATTGTGGAACTTAAACTTTTACTCTTTTGATGAAAGTTAGAATTCTTTACCAATCCATATGTTAGCATCCGTCTAAAATCAAACTTTCCTAATAGTTTTATTATCAAAATTTGAATTGAAAAATTAATTCATATAGGCTAGAAATATATTTTTAAATTTAACCATTGAAATAAAAATTAATTTCAACTCTAGTATTTAAAATTAAATTAAATTAAATTTAACCATTAATTTTTTTTTAAATTTAACCATTGTAATTTTTATTGACATATATATTTATATTTTTTCCAATAACAGTTAATAAAAATACAATAATAATGATATATTTCAGTAAATATATTATTAAAAATTTTAAAAAAATTAAACGAATCTCCAAAAAATTAACTTTGAAACAATAAATTTTTTGATGATTTTACTATTAAATTGATTTGTCGTAAATCTGGTTGTATATTACTATATTTTAGAGTGTATAGTTCTTGTGGTCAGCTTTATGTGATACAGCCATGTCCCTACTTGTCTGAGAGATGCCAGAGCCATTACCCATTAGGCCATTACTAGGGTCCCACAACCCATATGAAATAATTCATTTTGGCTCCCCTTCTCTCTTTTTGTTTTTGAAGGCGAATTGGTGGACTTTCAATGGCCAAGAGACATGACACTTCTTCAATAATTCACAAAGTTACAAATTCCTCACCTCTAAAAGATTTATGCTTTTACTTCATACATTTTTTCTTTTGGCTTTCTGGAAAATATATAATAGACATACTTTATATCAGCTAGTTTGAGTAGACGTTCTCTTGGCTGGCTTCTTCTTTTTCAATTTCTATGGAATTATTTATGGTATTTTTTGTTCTCTTTTCTTTAGGGAATTATTCTTAATAATAGGAAGAAAAAAAACTATAAAAGGTTCAAAAGAAAAATAAAAGATAAGATAAGAATAATTTCAAATATTCTCAAAACTTTCTAATATTTATGAATAATATGTATGGATTCACATCTATATGATTATGGTAATTTGTGACTAATGAGTAATGACAACTTGATATTTTAAGACTAGTCCATAATTCACCCTTCTCTAGTCAAATATATTTTTGAATATAAAATTTTACTTAAAACTCTATGATTAAATTGAAGGATTAAATTATCCCCTTTAGTTAAACAAAGAAAAAACCCACACCCCACTTTTAAAATCCATTGAGCACAATGACATTGATCATAATTCTACTTTTGCTGAGTTAATTAACAAGTAATGAAATAAGAAATAAATAAAAAAGTACATTTTTTTTTTATTACAAAGGAAGAAAAAGAAAAGAAAAGAAAAGGTAGAGGTAGAGGAATGATGGCACGGATGGAACAATTAGAAGACAGTTTGATTTCCAAAGTGTAAGTTTTTAAAACGAAGACACAATACAAATATGGAAAAAGATAAAATAAAAAATAAAAATTAAAAANAAATAAAAAAAATAAAAAAAAAGCAAGCATTTCTAGGGTAACACCGGTGCCCTAGTGAAAGAGATTTAGACCGATCAACTACAGCAAGGTGCAAGAACTTTGAACCCTGACACTTTTTGTTAGTCCCTACAAGCTGTCACATCTTTCCTTTGGACAGCTTTGTCACCTTGACATTTTTTTTTGGGTACAATATTATATGTCTAAAACAAAAATATGGTTTTCTTTTTCCGCTACCACTGTCTCCATTCAAGAGATGATTGTCTTTCCCAATATGTGCTGTATATATATATATATATTAGTATTCTTATGGGAAGTGCACATATATCGTCTTCTACTATGAGAATAAGCACTCTAATTGCAAGATTCACCCAAAAAAATAAAAAAGCCCTCTAGTTACAAGAAACATGAGGTAAAAGTGGAATCCACAGATAAAAGATTTTGAAACCAAATACTTAATTAATTTAGTTAGAATTTTTTTGTGGTAAAAACCCATATATATATATATTTAATTTCCTTGGTGAAATTGCTCACTTGTTCACTTAGTGGGTTCACATGCAACTTGTGAAGGAAAAAAAAGGTTGTCATTTTGATTGTTATTGGAAATAACAATAATAATAATAAAAAAAAGCAATTATGAGGAGGGTTTAGATTTGGCCGGAAGCACACCCATTCAATACAAGATGACCAAGATTTATTTTGCTTAGTACAAAGTTAGTTGGTTTATCCTCGTTTGAATAGAGACTTGGTAGAATTAGATAGTCATGCGAGCACCTAATATTTTTTTTCTCTTAATTAGCTATTGCACCTTTCATTTTATATTTAATTTTAACTGTTTGACTTAAATTAAATTTTATTATATATAATTATTATTATATTTTTTTATTTAAAAAATATATATATTTAATAATAATTAAATAATAATATAATGATAATTGCATATGACAATAATCACTGCAAATGTATTCTCATAAATTTAATTTTTTAAATTTGAATTAAATCAACTTTTACAAACTCCAATTGAAATTAACTGTTCATTCGAGTGTATTTCATTAATACATAACCGAAAGCAATTAAGAGAGAAAAAAAAATGGAAAAAAACGAAGAAGCAAACTCAGCAGCTTTAAAATTGTTCCTAAAACCACTAATATTTTCAGAGTTCAGACAACAAAACTAGTGATGTTCACAGATCGCCAGATACATGAGGATGTACTTAATTATCCTGTTATTTGTTGATTGAGACCATTTGATTGGTGCAGGGACCCTCTTGAATGGGACAAAGCAGCACAAATAAAAAAGCAGGTCCCAGAATTTCTGGATAGTTATATTTTATTTTATTTTATTTTTTTATTTTACAGCTTTGTTTAGACTCATTTAGCTGGGTTTTTTTTGGTAAAGGAAATTTAGCTGGTTTGTAAAAACAGAATCCAATCTAGATATGAAATTGTAAAAAAGAAATAAAAAAGACTGAAAATGTTAACCAAAAATAGGTGAACCTCATCTGGATTCTGGGAAACATATAAAAATACTCACATGGAGAGAATCCTAGGTTTTTTGAATGCTTTCTTTGTGGACAAAAATTTGTTCCCTTCTCAATTTAATAATAATCTTCCGAATGGTCTTTCAGATTTTGAGAAAAGAGGATTGATTTTGCTCCCAAGGGTGTCCCAAAATTTTAGCAATAAAGACCTCAAAAAAGCTGCCAATGGGTTTGCTCNGAGAGAATCCTAGGTTTTTTGAATGCTTTCTTTGTGGACAAAAATTTGTTCCCTTCTCAATTTAATAATAATCTTCCGAATGGTCTTTCAGATTTTGAGAAAAGAGGATTGATTTTGCTCCCAAGGGTGTCCCAAAATTTTAGCAATAAAGACCTCAAAAAAGCTGCCAATGGGTTTGCTCTCCTTGCTCAATCAGTCAAAATCCAAATAATAATAAAAAATGTTAATTATCCAAGGCACTTAAATATGTATTAAAACAATAAACTAAATTAAACCATTTAAAATAATCAACAAGCTTGAACTCAGTACTCCTTTGCAAAGAACTTACTGGGGCCTACATCTTCTTTATTTTGGTTCATGGCCTACATGTTCTTGAGTAAAGAACATAGCATTCTTGACTAATGAAGTGACACTTTCAATATTTAACAATAAAATGGAAGCCAAAAAATGGGGATGTAGTAATTTTCTCCATAACAATTTATCCCAAAAATTTTCCATGCACAAGAATTAAAGTATAGTTTGATTCTTTTAGGAATCCAAGTTTGATGTACCTCTAAATCTGCGGATTATAAGGTTTCCAAAATATGTGGGCTCTAAGCTTTGATTGTCCGAGTATATAAATTTACATCTACACTATATGTATATGTATTCTTAGCAAAAAAAAAAATGTTTATGTACATGTATATGTATATATATAAATAAGGTTTTAGTATCAGATCCCATAATGCTTACATTTACCAAAAAAAAAAGATCCCATATTGCTTACAGTGTCTGAGTTATGCTTATTAGCTTGTTTTTTGGTAGAATAAGCTTATTAGCTTGTGCGAGTTCAGGCTTTATTCACTCATGACTGCCCATTTCTCGTGAAGCCTACGTGAGAAAGAATTTTCTTTTTCCCCAACTGATTCAGACCCACAAATCTCTCTCTGTGACAGAAAAACACCTGGTCCGTGAAACCTGTACCAAAACATTGTACTCCCTCCTCATTTTTTCTTTCTTTCTTTCTATCTTTCTTCTCTTCATCTCTTTCATTCACAGAAGCCTTGCCTCTGAAGTCATTTTCTTGTTTTTGGCTCCTGCAATCATGTTTTGTTGATAAAAGAAAAGATATGGGCATTCCATATTACATCCCATGTTCCATAATGCAGTCCTTTTGTTTTCTTCTGATTGTTTTCTGGTTCTAGTAGCTCTTCCTCTTATATGGGTCGCTCCCAGTGTCCATTCTAAACCTTTGATTGATGTGTACTTCTTCTCACTGGTATACTCTGCAATCCCCAGGTTTCAAGAAACCTCAGAGATGGGTTTTCTTGAAAAAAGTTTGAGGAAACTGATTTGGGCTTTTTGAATATTGTACTCTGCAATCTTCTCCGTGAGTGAATGCCTTCAAACTTTGTATCTCCATTGAAGTGGATATACAGACAGTGATTCTTTGTTCGAGAAAAGAAAAGGGTGACGGCTCAGTTGCGAGATTTTTTTTTTTTTGGTCACTCACCAGAAGCTAATAAAGATTGAAGGGAAGAAAAAGGTGTTCTATTTTTGTTTTTTGTTTTTTTATGGATCTTTGATATCTGTTTGAGGATTTTGAGAAGAAAATTTTGGTTTTTCTGTTACTGAGGAGTGTTACAGTAGCTAAAGAAAGGGAGCAGAAAATGGCGTTTTTGTTGTTATTGTATTCTTTTCTGCTATCTGGGTTTGTATCAAGTTCTCAGTTTCTGGGTGCTCAGCTCCATGATCAAGCTACATTGTCCGCCATTAACAAAGAGCTTGCTGTGCCTGGGTGGGGCGTCAACAACTCAGATTATTGTACCTGGCCAGGCATTACCTGCGGTTTGAATCGTTCTATGGTGGAAAGGCTCGATCTTTCTCATCGTGAACTCCGAGGTAATGTGACTATACTTTCTGACCTCAAAGGTTTGAAGTGGCTTGACCTATCTTATAATAATTTCCATGGTTCAATTCCTTCAGCTTTGGGAAATTTATCTGAGCTTGAGTTTCTTGATTTGTCTTTGAATAAGTTTGGAGGGTCTATTCCACCAGAGTTGGGTAGTCTCAAAAACCTTAGATCATTGAACCTCTCCAACAATTTACTTATAGGAGAAATACCAGCTGAACTTCAGGGCCTAGAGAAATTACAGGATTTTCAAATTTCTAGTAATAGATTGAATGGTTCTATCCCAATTTGGGTGGGAAATTTGACCAATCTGAGAGTTTTTACAGCCTATGAGAATGATTTAGGAGGTAAAATTCCAGATAACCTCGGGTCAGTTTCTGAGCTTCATTTGCTGAATCTGCATTCCAACCAGCTTGATGGCCCAATACCTAAGAGCATTTTTGCTTTAGGGAAGCTGGAAGTTTTGATTCTCACCCAGAACAAACTGAATGGTGATCTACCTGAAGAAATCGGAAATTGCAGAGGTCTTTCCAGTGTCCGAATTGGGAACAATGATCTTATAGGTATCCTTCCTCATTCAGTTGGAAATATCAGTAGCCTAACTTACTTTGAAGCAGACAATAACAATCTGTCTGGTGAGGTTGTCTCAGAATTTGCTAAGTGCTCTAATCTCACACTTCTAAATTTAGCTTCTAATGGATTTACTGGACAGATTCCTCCAGAGTTTGGACAGCTTATGAATTTGCAGGAGTTGATTCTTTCTGGTAACAGCCTGTTTGGAGATATCCCAGAATCGATTCTCGAGTGCAAAAATCTTAATAAGCTGGACCTGAGCAACAACAGAATCAATGGGAGCATACCCAATGATATCTGCAACATGTCAAGATTGCAGTACTTGATTTTGGGTCAGAATTCAATAAGAGGGGAGATACCTCATCAAATTGGAAATTGCATCAAATTACTCGAGTTGCAATTGGGAAGAAACTATTTGACTGGTACTGTCCCTCCTGAGATTGGTCATATTAAGAATTTGCAGATAGCTTTAAACTTGAGTTTTAATCATCTGCATGGAACACTTCCTCCTGAGTTAGGGAAACTTGACAAGCTGGTTTCTCTGGATGTTTCTAACAATCAGCTCTCTGGCAATATTCCATCTGCACTGAAAGGCATGTTGAGCTTGATAGAGGTTGATTTCTCGGATAATCTGTTCACTGGACCAATTCCAACTTTTGTACCATTCCAAAAGAGTCCAAATTCAAGTTTTTTGAGGAATAAAGGGCTTTGTGGAGAGCCACTGAACTCCTTATGTGGAAACTCTGGTGTTGCTGACCACCAGAGTTATCATCACAAGGTCTCTTATAGGATCATATTAGCAGTTATTGGTTCCGGTTTGGCAGTTTTTCTATGTGTAACTGTAGTTGTTTTACTGTTCATGATGAGAGAGAAACAGGAAAGAGCAGCCAAAACTGCAGATCCCGAAATTGATGAAGCCAATAACCATCCAACAATAGTAGCAGGAAATGTCTTTGTTGAGAATCTCAGACAAGCGATAGATCTTGATGCTGTTGTGAAAGCAACTTTGAAGGATTCGAACAAGCTCAACAGTGGGACTTTCAGCTCCATTTACAAGGCAGTAATGCCATCTGGGCTTGTTCTGACGGTGAGGAGACTGAAATCTATGGACAGGACAATTATTCAACATCAGAACAAGATGATTAGGGAGCTTGAAAGGCTGAGCAAACTCTGTCATGACAACCTAGAGCGGCCCATTGGATTTGTCATTTATGATGATGTTGCTCTTTTGCTGCATCATTACTTACCCAATGGGACATTATATCAGCTTCTTCATGAATCTACGAAGCAACCTGAATATGAACCCGACTGGCCTACAAGGCTCTCCATTGCCATTGGAGTTGCCGAAGGATTGGCTTTCCTCCATCATGTAGCAATTATTCATCTTGATATTTCTTCTGGCAATGTTCTTTTAGATGCAAACTTCATGCCTTTGGTTGGGGAGATTGAGATATCGAAGCTCTTAGATCCATCCAAAGGCACCGCTAGTATTAGTGCAGTGGCAGGCTCATTTGGATACATTCCCCCAGGTAATTTATCAAATTTCCTTCAGTCTCACTAATGCTTATTGCTTATACAAGGCATAACTGTATATAACACCTGCTTTTCCCCTTACTTTCCATTATACTTGTTTCTAATTCTTTTTCTCTTTTCCATCTTCAATTCAGAATATGCATACACGATGCAAGTTACAGCACCGGGAAATGTTTATAGCTATGGTGTCGTTTTACTTGAGATACTTACAACTCGATTACCAGTTGATGATGAATTCGGTGAAGGTGTAGATCTGGTGAAGTGGGTGCAGAGTGCTCCTGCAAGAGGGGAAACCCCTGAGCAGATACTGGATTCAAGGCTTAGCACAGTTTCATTTGGTTGGAGGAAGGAAATGCTTGCAGCTCTTAAGGTTGCATTGCTCTGCACTGATAGCACACCAGCTAAGCGGCCTAAAATGAAGAAGGTAGTGGAAATGCTTCAAGAAATAAAGCAGAACTGAGGAAAAAATTATCATATGAAAGCGTGCAAACAACACCACTGGATCAAAAGCTTTAGTAGATTGGAAGGGAAGCCTCGTCCAGAGAGGAAGTGGTTTTTGTCCACATTAAAGTCTGTTTAAGACTAGTTTGTGTTCTCGGATCAACAACATGATTGTTCTGTATCAAAGGCACTAAGTTAACGGGCAGCTCGAATCTATTTTGCATTGGAACAGAAAATAGGTGGTGGGTTTTAATCCAGAAAGAGTTCTCCAATAAGCAAAAGGAGTACTCAGAGTTTCTCGTTACATATTAGATCAGCAATTATAGTGTTCTAATTTCTGGGTTTTTAGACTTTTATATGCTGAGTTATATTGTCAAAAGATCATTTACAGTTTCTTTCTTGATGAAGTTCATATCCTTCCATACAACAAAAGAACTCATCAAATTTTCTATGTGATCTCATATCCTTGCAAGCTTACATTTTGTGTTTCCATTTATGTGGAAAACTAGGATCTGGGGATTTCTTTATTAGTTTCTCTTTTATGTAAACTCAAATTTAAAATAATACAAATGAATTCATGCGTGTTAATTTTAATATTGTGTTCAAATCAATTTTTTTTAATTTAAATTCAATCCGTTAAATTTTCGAATTGAAATATGCAAACTCAAACCTTTAACATACAGACAGATTTGTATCCTATTGAGATTCACCAGGTCTAATTGAAATCATGAATTAAGCAACTCACAATTTAAAACAAAGCTTCACATGGGTATGCGCATGCCTAACTACTATATCAATGCATGGATACTTAAGCAACTAATATAATGACTGGTTGACCCCCAAAAAAAAAAAAAAAACCCTAATAATTTATTTAATGATCATGGTCCAACAAAGGAGTTCCAGATTTACATCAACGAAATTCTGCATATGTTATGGATGGCCATTGGGGAAAAGGTGTCTAAGGCAAACAATAAATTGGTAAGATGACATGCCATAGCGACACCAAAAACAAAAAGAAAAAGAATTTTGTAATACCTTCATAAACGAACATTCAATTAATATTTTATAGAATTCATTTGCTTTGTTTTGAAACGTGGATCGAGCGTGTATAATTTTTTCTCTAGCAAAGGTTGCAGCTAATGGGAAGGCAGTTTATTGCAAACCACCAGACAGGTGGAACTTAAAGGAAAACAGCGCCATCATTAGTTGAAATTGTATCAGAATCATCTTTCATCCCCTACCTTCCGTTAACAATATCCGCAATTTACTGAAACATTATTAGGTTCCAAAACTTATTGTGATTAAACTAATAGCAAGCTATCAAACACGAATCCTTAAAATGAATGATTTCAACACTTATTAATATGTAACAAGGTTCACAGCATTATCAAACCAACCTTGACCAAGCAGTTCACACAGATAAACAGGGGCACAACAGACATTATAATCTGAAATAGCATCCCTATCTTTAAGAATACTCTCCAGGCTAAACACAATGTTTATGAATCAGTGTAGAAGCAGAGTGATCCATTTAAGTACGAGTAAATTAACAAAAAAAATGAGGAAAACTTCATTGTTCAGTGCTGGACTTGACAATGAAATTCTGACGACTGATGGGATTCATTACCACCGGTGGACCTGCAGTGCGAGGCCATGCCTGAAACTTCTTGTCAGTTTCTTCCCACCATTCTTTTCTTTCGACAGTTGATGGGGTAGTACCTGAATGAAAAGTTATATACTTAGAACAAGAAACAATTTTAAAGTCTTTAAATGACAGCTAGTACTTGACTTGCCTCCGAATATCTTCCTGTCTGCAATAAGGTAATCACATGCCCAAGCAACTGCAGCTGTTCCCACAAGTGCAGATACAATGTATTTTGCTGTCATTTTGAACTGCAACCAAAATATGCACATAAATAATAATCCAATGCCATGATGACCCGTGCAAGATGGTTACCAGTAAAGAAGAATGCGTAATCAATCCCTACAGATATACCAAATGAGATGTCCACCTATCTACCAAAGGCCTCTCAACCACAAATATCCAGACACCTAAATTGGAGTACTAGGTTTAGCATTCCCTTATCAACTTCAAGGAATGGACCAGAAGCGTAGGCTAGGAGTGGCCTTCAGCTTTAATACACACATGGAATGTGCAAAAGGTGGGATCAATTTCTGTTCTCTAAGGATTAACTAGACGTACCAACGAAACCATCTTCAGACAAATAGGAACATATAAGTTTTAGGGATAAGAAGAAACCAGATTAATATACCAAAAGCTCAAAGAGTACAATTTTGGTAAAATAACAATTTTCCCGGCTAAAAATAATGTTTGTCAAAATAAGGCTGGCAATGCACAAACCTATAACTAACTCACAACAATTATGATATAGAGGCATGGATTTTTCTTCTAACTAGAGAAGATGATAAGTACGATATAAGAATAGATCTGTAAATGTAAAACTTAAAATGATAGTTCAAAGGGATGATGGATTGAAATCCTCAAATTAACCAAAATATGACATAGAAAAACCACGGATGTCCCAGATAGGAGCATCACATAGATGACATAGGAGCAAAGCATCCTTATTCTAATTATTCAAAAAATCATGGACAGGAATTTGCTAGAACTAAATATACAACAAAATTAATCCCTAACCAACAAGTTTTAATTGGAAAATTCAAGTGTTTATCAAGAAAAAGCAGAAAACCAGATATATCCGATAACCATGCAGTATTTCCTTGATGGTACATTAGGTGTTCCGCAGGCAGTAAATTTAGGGACAGCGCTTGACCACCTAAATAAAACCCCCCCTTGATATGACAAGCAAAATAAAAGTTTCAAAATGAAGGTTAATAATTCAAAAATACCTAAACCTCAATACGTAATAAACTCTGAAACAGTAACATTTCTCTTTGAAATCTGAATTAAAATTTCCATGATTTTTCACTGCATTTCTACATATCAATTTCTTCCATGAAAAACCCATAAACCTTTCCCACCAAGTTAAACCATGCGATTCGTAGCTGATCCAGTTCACATTTTTGTTTGGTTGACAAGAACATAAAAATAGAGAAAAATTTTTATAGACCCAAATAATAAAAATTAATCTAAATGCACTAGGCTGAGTTTCAAATCTAGTAGCTTTCCTCGACATCATTACCCACTGAAACAGAATATACATATATATATATATATATCCATGGCAAATACAAAAGATTGAAATCAAAGATAATGAGATCACGATCAGAAACCCTAAATTACCTCTGGAGCCGATTTCGAACAAGTCGTTTACTGTGTGGTTCTCGAACCTTCAAAGACCTTAATCCTCTTTTTACCAAGCCAAACACGACGCAATTTTTACGTGCCAATTATTTTCCATTTTATCAGATAGTAACTCTAGCGCTTTGATCTTTTAGAAACGACCGCGTTTTACGCATCCTGAATTCACATTTCAATGACTTATTTACGCCTATGCCTTTTGAAACGTGAGATATTTTACTTTTTAATTTTTAAAATTGATTGCTATGTTTTTATTAATTTTAAATATTATTTCAGTACTTTTTGTTATTAATTGTTAAAATTTTTTTTTTTTCTACGTGGCTTTTACGTGCAATGCTAATAAAAGTAATTTTATTTTTTTTGCTCTATCTAATTGTTTTTTCCTCTAAATGATTTGAAAAAAATTAAAAAAATAAAAAATCAGAGAAAAATCTAATTTATTGTCATATAAAAACGATTTTTAAGTCTAATCTCAGTTAATAAAAAAAAAAAAATGGTACTTAATAGGGATTAGACTTTGGAATCGTTTCTATAAGTCAAGAATTTTATAGTTTCCTATCATAGAAGTCTCTAAAATCCTCTTTTCCTTTTCAATTTTTCTCAATTTTTTCAAACTTTTTAGAAAGAAAAAAAGTTAAACCGAGTGAAAAAGACAAAAATTATCATTGTTGGCATTGTTCGTGAAAGACAAGTGAGAGAGAAATCAATATTATTTAATAGTTAATGATGATAAATGAGACTAGAGCAATGTTTAAAATTAATAAAAAGCATGATCGTCAATTTTAAAAATTAAAAGATAAAATGTCACACACTCCAAAGTATAGATGCAAAAAAACCTATTCCATATGGCTTTTATTTTATTTTACTGTTTTTCCACTAAAAATAGTTTTAGGCTAAATAAATAAATATGATTTAATATTATTACTATTTTCGATCTATATTGTATAGGGTGGAGAAAACAATGAACATGTAGAATTTAATAGAACCACCAAATCTGTAAATTTGAAAATTGCAGTCGAACTTTAGTATGCTCTACTATTGTTTTAAATGGTTTAATGTTACAATGCTGCGTTGCACATAACTTATGGTTTGCGTTGCACATAACTTATGGTTTGAGATCTATGATACTATAGGATACCTCTTTTTTATTTCTATGATACTGACATGAGACTTCTTTTTTATTTATAAAAAATAAATAAAAAAAAATAAAAAATAAAAAAAACTGCAAAATCCTCAGTCATTACCAGAAAAAAAATTACAAAATCCTCAGTTTATAAATAGATAGTTAAGTTTATGTTATTCTTTTAAAAAATATAATAAAGACCCAAATAATTAAACAAATTTTCCTTCTATATCGCGTAAAAATTTCCAATACCACCATGATTCATCTTCTTTTGTTTTGCTTTTCTTCTCTTTATTTATTTATTTACCTTTTGTATTTTCTATTAAAAAAAAGAGAGCAGAGATTTCAAGTCCCCAGCATTTTTATTATAGTATGATTGGCATTCTAATTCTAGGGGCAAATGTTTTATGTGGGACATATATGATAAATTTCACTAGGCCTCTTTATCATGTTTCATAAATGGAAAGCAACTCAAAGACTAATCAAATTTTTGAATCTGAGAGGGCAAGAAACAAGGCAATGCCATTAAGAGGCATGTAAAAAAATATTCATCTCTATTGTATAGAAGAGTCTTGAATTACCATATATCCCAAAAGATCAGCTCTTAGGCTTTATACACTCAACTCCATAGCAACAGTGCAGAAAACAATAAATAAATATTTTGTACATCTTACTACAAACACCTACAGAAACTTCAGATGACTAGGAAGATAGCGGGGTTGAAGATGACTGTCCTATACTTGCATTCATGTACACAATGTTGGGAATTAAAAAAAAAAAAATGAAAAGATTGCAACTAGTAATAAACGTAGCTGTACTTTGTTCACAACAACTCTCCCTGCAGATTACTAAGAAGCAGATTCGCAAGGTAAAGAAGTTTTCTAATAAATCTGGTGAGTCTTTTCATGGGTTTTTTTTAACAACCAGCAGCTTTTAGGAAGTTATCATATGGACTCGATGCTGGTAATCTGAAAAAATTTGGAGGATGCTGGTACTCAATTGAACACTGCATGGGAATGGGGCTCAAGGGTGGTTTGCTTGCGTTAGCAGTGAAGTTCTTGCCAACAGAAGGATTGCGTACCTGCATTGTTAATCAAGTGCACAAATTTTAGATGTTTCACTCAGAGCCATCAAATTTATAGTTAACAGACAGAGGCATTTGATCTGTACCAGTATTTGTACTTATATGCATGAACTGATAAAAGTGTCAATAATTTAAGAAACCAAGAGCCAAAGAAAGTACCGCATTGGAAGAGGATGCTATCTTTCTCACTTCATCGTTTTGATCTTGTAAAGAGTTCATTAGACTTTCCTGTATCTGATGGGCATGCATTAAATCGGACATCTTCTGCTGCTTTCCTCTAAGAAGTGTTTCACAGTGGCTGGCCATTTCCTTGTAAGGCACATCTGATGTTGAGACAGACATCCTTCCAACTTGATGTGCAGTTTCCAAGACCTGTGCATTATCACAATATTGTAAAGCAGAATATTTGCCACTCAAAAAATTTGCTTGATTACTAAATACCATTCTACATCGAAGCAGCAAAAATTAAATAAGAGAATGTGCTGGCTAACAAACCGATTCCAATAGTTGATTGACACTCAAAAGATTGGGAAGTTCCATGGAAACTTCAGACTTGTGCTTTATCTGATGGTCAAATGAATCTACAAAAGAATCATCATCGACAGAAAAACGTGGACCAACCTGCACAGCACCAATAAATTATGAGCCCCGAGTACTGATAAAGAAAACTGGAAGCTATGAAAAGTAATTACCTCATTAGCAGATTTACTATCTGTTGAGCCAGTTGTATATGCTTTACGTGGAGGATCGATCAATAACTGTCCACCCAGTGGACAGACATCATCAGGTATGAAGTCACAAAGCAGCTGTTCTCTTATAGTTGACAACTCAGACTGCAAAAGGATACAACTACTTTCCGTCACTACATCAAATTACAATGCTTATTAAAGGTGGTCAGGATGCTTATATGTTAAAAAGTGTACATCTGACAAATTTTCCAAGCTCTTCAGAATTTCAGAAGCGAAGCATTCCCTAGTTTGATCTTCAGTAATCATTATTTTTGAAAGAGATTTTACAGCTAAACTGTCATCTTCTTTAGATCCATAAGCATTTGCATTGGATCCACAGCTAACCGCCTGTAATTTACTTTTTTCAACTAGATGTAGGAATGGATCAACCTGATTCAAGCATACAAAGGCATTAAGTTAAAACATAACTTTATGAACTAAAGATGTTTGGTTACCACAAGACGTGCAAGGAAATCAAAAGTACTGGTTGACTTCTTGTAAGCAACTTTTAACAGAAAACTTGCAATGTTGACCAATGTGAATGTAACTTATCAACATTGAGTAATATACCATTTTATTTGTAGCTGCCTTGGCACTATGAACAAGAGAAATAATATTGTATGCTTTTGATGAAAAGAGAATCATTGAAGTTGCCAAGGTAAAGAGGGACCGACGACGAGATGGTGGCAATGGCTCTGAAATAAAAGAGGCCAAATATTTGAGTTGAAGTTAAGACATTCTAATGACACCAAAGGAAAAGAAAATGGTGGTTAAAGTAGAACCTAAATAAATCCAGTCATTTCTTCATACTCATTATCTCAAGTCTTACTTTAAAAGACAGAAAAAGTTAAATGAAAGAAAAGGGTTTCTTGTTTTCTCTATTTTCTTGCCAAATAATTTGTTGAAATTGATACATATAGAGCCTATTTATAGACATTCTCAAACACCAATTAGGTCCATGTATCAGCTAGTTCAACAAAAACAGAATTTCTAAAATATTCCTGACATGTATCTCAACCACAAATAATCACATACATAATGCTCCAGTTTATTTGTATAACACTTTCATTGAAAAGTACAAATATGGGACTTTCACTCATCATTCATTCTCTGATCCAAATATTATGGAAATACTAATAATCATATACCAATATCACTTCAACACAATGATGCAACATATGCATATCTACTAGTTCAGATTGAATTTGGTTTTGGTAGCTCACCTCCTTCATTAAGAGAAATGTTTCGCAAGGAAAATGCTAGCTGAAAACTACGAACTAGAACCTCATGACTGGAATTCTGCAAGACATGATGTTGGTCAGATCAAAGAAAAATAAAATGAATATACTGCCCTTGCCAACTACTGTATTTCTCTTATGAAAAGTACCATATAATCGGTAACACAAGTAAAATTCCAAGAAAATAAAACTAAAATCCCACGATTCCATTAAAGAACTACTAGAGATTGAGAAATTGCAAGCTGATAACATACTAAATTACATTCCATGATAACCTAGGATGCTGGAATTACACCTAATGATCATAAAGCAGAGAGTAATTTAGTAAGTACAGAACAAGTGTCTAAACAGAAACTGAAAATATAGTTTCCAACTTTAAAGCTATTATTTAATCATAACTTTACATAAAGTGGGTTCCATAATAATATGAATTAGCATGTAAAAACAACTTCTCCTTGATGCAAAATCTGGATAGACATATATAGCACCAAGCACTAACAAAAATATGATAGCAAACATGCTATGAATGTGGACTAACACAAGCATCATCCAAGAAAGGAGGAAAGTAAAAAAGAAAAAGGAACCTGCCAGTAAAAAATAAACACCAACTTATACAGAAGGAAAGAGTATATTATCCACTCTTAATGCAGCAATTACCTTGGCTCGAGAAAACAGCAATACAAGGCTATATGTATGTGCAATTGCTTCATAGTTCTCAGGCAAGTTTTTAGGAGAGAGGGATTGTGCCCAAATTGATGATAGCAAGAGAGTTATCTGCTGGCTACTCAGTCTGAGGGAATTTGCCTCCTGAAGTTTAATATGCATAACAGTTACAGTCATTAAAAGTTTTCAATAATTTGACATAATTACCCTGCCTCTAACAATTAGCAATAATAGTCATTAACACTTACAGGTTCTTTGGTTGAATTATATATATAATCTCCGTCTGCTGCCGAAGGCCCAGGCGGGCCTTCTATACTGTATGACCGACTGTAAGATGACATCAATCTACTCATTACCCCATTATTAGTATTTCTTGGTTCTCCATTGCAAACAAAGTTTTCTTGATTTCCTTGAAAAACATTTTCCAATGATGGGAATTTCTCTTTCTTTAGCTTCTCAAAAAGAGCAGCTGAAGAGGAAAAGACAGAGACAGTTCTTGAGAGAGTCCTTGGAAAATCCAAACCCTTCTTTGTCTCAGGCATAGATGAATATGGACGAGGAAAAACTGAAGTCGGCACGAGAACAACAGAAAAAATGCGGTGGGCCCCAACTCGTGTTTCATGGTCTGGATGAACCATTGCAGGGAGTAGCTGATGAAACAAAGTTTCAGGAAAAGCCTGTGCAAAAGAAAAATACATCGATAAACACTACATTTTAAGGCTTATAGTATCTAAAAAGAAATTCAAAGCATGACTCAAATTTTGCTTCTTGCCTTGCTTTGATAGGATAGATTAGGTAAAGAGGCTACAATCTGAGCAGTACGGTAAACTGCAGAAATAGTAGTTCTGGCTATGACAGTAATAGTTGAGATATTCTCCAACATCCCAGCCATAACATCAAGAACTGGGCCTGCTTCTCCAACCTGTTTATCAAGTACAGCTTATTCTTTAGCCTTGGAAAAATTCGATAACAATCACAGATGTCAAGAGAATATGTGCAAACCTAAGAAGATCATTGAGCTATTTGAAATGGAAAGACAAATAACAATGAACTATAAGCAAATTTTAGCTTACTATTTATAAAGTAATAAAATTTTGAGTCTAAAGTTAAATCCACCTTATGTGTCAATTGTACAAGGCACTCATCCACTGCCTCTCTAAAGCTTTTATTCCATTTTATAACATCAGCTCCCAGATTTGCATCATCCAGTGAGCAATGTATGCTCTTCCGCAAATGCCTAACTACATCACTTACAGCACCAATTATTGCTACAGAAGACTCAACTTTTGCATGCTGAGCAAGGGAGGTGGTAACCTCAACAATATCCAGCTGCATGTTGGGTTGCTTAAGAACATTCTTATGATCTAAATGCTTAATTAATATAGACAGCAAGACATGTGTATTTTGCCCTGAAAAAGAAAAAGTTGGACAAATATTGATCTGTCAATCATCTATGCACAACCGACAGTTAGTAACAGGAATGAACCTCATAAATACTGAAAAAGTTCAGATAAATTACCAAAACTGTCCATTAAAAACTGCATATCCTTCAGGACTGGAAAGGCAAGCCCATGATCAAGAGACCATAACTTTTCACTATCAAAGTAACGGAACAAAGACTCCAAAACACGTCGCATGGTTGTAGCCTCCTTGGCAAGATTGGCCATGTTCCTAAGGCAAATCCGGGACCAAAAGCAGGGGTTCCTGGCATCTTCCCTGTGAGAAGAAAAGAGCTATAATTTATTAATAGGTAATGATTTAAACAAAAAATTCATACACATTTAAACAAAAATACTCAAAGAAGCTTGTGAAATGAGAGATTACGATGTCACATTTACTTCGCCTTTGTCATTAACAATGGCCCTCCAAGAAGGTACTCTTGTTAATGTCTCTGGTGAAGGTGAAACATGACCCTCATTCTTTTTCACTTCTTGGACCCACCTACTCCCGGAACCTTCAGGGTTCCCTGATTTTATAGAGCCTCCATAGTTTTCTAATACTACTGAAACCACCTGTTTATGAAAATTAAGAAAAGAAAAATTTATCAAAAAAAGATACTAAAAGCCTCATTATATTTCCAAAATTATTTTCTTGTTACTCAACTAGAAAAAATCATATTTTAACAAAATAGAGCGAAAATATAGAAGGAACATAAAAAGCAAAAGACAGAAAAACATAAATAAGACATGAAATAAGTCCAAAAATACTTACATTATCAAATTCGACTGAAATATGACAGTTTTCACCCATAAGCCAAACCTATAGAAATCAATTTGCACTAAAAATTACAGTATGAACATACCTACTATTAGACAAAATCTAGGACACCAAATGAAAATAGACTCTTTTTTTTGGTGAAAAAAATGAAAATAAACTGGTAATGTCATAATGGGAGCAATAAAGTCATTGAAACATAATGGGAGCAATGAAGTCATTGAAAAGAAGAAGACGGAGAAGAAGAAGAACATCAATGATAAGGCCTGTTAAAGAATCCCAAAAAATATTTTCATGATAGTGATAGATAATAATGATGGCTAAATTCCCAAACAGTTTTAGGCTCTGTTTGGCATAGCTTTTGCTTTTGATTATGTTTCTCTTCTGCTTTTCCAAAAGTGCATCCTGAAGAAGCTAGTCTTCATTGACTTTGATAAAAAGGGCTTCTAGAGGCCAAAAGAACTTTTAGAAAATTATTCAAACACTTTCAGAAGCAGCTTTTGAGCTCTAAAAGCTACTTTTGGCTTCTTAGAAGCTGTGCCAAACAGGGCCTTACTTTTAGCGAGTTTCCCATTAGACCAACCATCCCTTTTTGGGGTCCACTTTACAAGACAGAGAAAGCCATGTACAAGTAAATTGTATAAGATTATTGGGCCCACAGAAGTGTTCAATAATCAGGCTGTGAACGTCATAGGGGCTATGACTGTCAGAGGGAAGACAAGACTTGTGGGAGTACACTGTCATGCAAAGAACCTCCGCTAGTTCCTCTCCATAGGCAAAAGTCCACAGAAAGTAGGCCATCTTCTGGAGAGTGTTTTTTTAGTCTTTCTAGAGGAACATGATGATCTTGATTCTCATGAAGCCCCAAAAAGAAAACAAAAA
The DNA here is from genome assembly GCA_003254975.1 of Ochetophila trinervis. NCBI lineage: Eukaryota > Viridiplantae > Streptophyta > Magnoliopsida > Rosales > Rhamnaceae > Ochetophila > Ochetophila trinervis. The sequence goes on along the minus strand of QANX01001813.1, from coordinate 25,951 downwards.
GGAACCTAAGATCTTTATATATTGGGAAGTGTGGGTGGAGAACCAGATGGAGATATATGATTCTAAGACTAAGTTAATTTTTCTTTATGATCCACCAAAACTGATAGGTGTTTTAGATAGTATTGTTTTTGAAGAGACTGCAACAGAAACATAAAAAGGATACCATAGAAGAAAGGGCTTGCAGCCCAGCTGAACGTAGATTGCATGCCCGTTCATCTTCCCCTGCCTCTTGAGCTAACAAACAGAGTTTTGGAATAAAACCTTCTAAATTAAACATGTTACTCCCATCTGCCTGCAAAATTCATAAAGATGAAATTGAGTTTGTAATAGTAAGTTACAGCTGAAGCTGACATCTAATATTCTATGAGTAACTATAAGGTCTATGATAAGATATACCACTGCAGGTAACAACCTGATTATTTACGAAGTTGTAAAGAGTCTGGCAGCCTATAATTCTCATTTCATCTTGTCGTGTTTGATCCAGCAGAGCGTTCATGATGCTTAGTAAGCTATTTGCAAACAGAGCCCTGAAAAAAGCATGGAGAGCTCATGATACTGCTTTAAATCTTCAGTGTATAAAATGATACATTAGTACTTCTATTAAAGGTATTCTTACCAGTTACCAGTTTGTAAAAGTTGAGAAATGTTGATACTATCAGTGGTAAAATTGAAAGTGCTCCAAACAATAAACATAAGCATCAAAGACAAATAATCACATAGATCTTTTCAAACTAAATATTATAAGAGATTATTGGAACTTGGTTAGCTAAAAACATAAAAATAAATCTCCCATATATTCTTCCCCTTGGCCCACTAACTAGATCACTAGGCGATTGTGGCTTTAGAAAATTTTAGGTAATTTCGACATACATGATCATCACATTCCATATAGTTTATCACTATATCATTAATATGGAATACATAAAAAAATAAATAAAAAATAAAAAAGTGTAAGAAATTGCTAATGCTGTAAAATTTCTCAATCAACAAATCAAGCAGTGAGAGGTTCCAAATGAAGAAATTTCAAACCATTTAAAAGACAGAATTGGAAAAAATCAAAATCCAAATGAGAGGAACTTACATTTGCTCCTTGCAAGAAACCAACAACTTCCTGTAAATGCACAAGACGATTTTAACAGCATGAAAATTCTCATTTCTCAATTCCTTGTAACACCTTTGCTCAATAGAATTTGTCATCTGATCACCATATATGCAACTTCCGTCAAAAGTGTAGCAATGTTATTTAAATAATTCTTAATTAGATGCTTGTGTAGGGTACGCAGTCATGGAGAGCTAGACTGATGTACAAAGTGGGCATGCTGCATAATGTTTTATCAGTTCCTTCATTTCTTCTAACATGGTATTATAGCCATCAACAAACATCACATACACATAAGTACTACCAGTATTTGCAATATATCATTTTTTATCATATCTCAACTCCATCATAGCATTTGCAGTACTACCAATAGAATAATCCACAAAAATCAGTATTAGATCACAATTGAACTATTGAAGAATCTGATTACATCAAAGACATTTGGCATTACTTTTAGATATGACTCGTTTTCCATGATTACCACTACTCATTGGATATGGCCAATCCAAGGCTTCTTTCATTTGGCTAAGACAATGCCGAAGTATCTATTTGTCATTAACATTTTGCAGTCTAACCACCCAAGTCTTAAATCGAAAAGTCAATTTCAAGCTCAAAACCTTGCTTTCACTCAATAAAGGTAACACCTTTTCTCTTCAGAAAGTTTATAATAATAAATCTTCCATTGTCCTTTATTTGTGACCCCATCTTTCTCATTTTCTTGGAAACAGCCCTATATTCCATTTGTAGCATAGTAGTATTCAGGATTTTCAGATGCATAATTAAATCTGAGGATTTATTTTGGATCTGGATATTATTTTCAGCTAAACAGCTAAAAACTAGACAAATTGAAACTCTTTTCAAGTTCAATACAGTTTTTTTAATAAATTAGAGACTTATGACATCACCCAATGGATGTACAATTTTCCACTAAGAAAGAAATCAGGTAATTCTTAAAAGCAATAACACCAGCTGACTTTTCAAGAGGTTTGAAAAGGGTCATTGACCTCTATTTGTAACTGGACAGTAGCTTCAGCTTCATCTAAATGGCTGCTAATTTGCTGCATGGCTATTAGAAAATGTGTGTGTGTGTGTGTGAGAGAGAGAGACACACACACACACAGAGATGCAAAGACAGAGACAGAGAGGGGCTTTATATTATAAGAATGAAGGTCCATTTGAAAGTGGGCACACAGGACCAGAAATTGACCAAGTAGATTTTGAGGGAGCTCATTTTTTAATTTTATTTTTTATTTTTTTGCTAAAACGATTTGAGCACAATCAAATCGTTGAAAAGGTTACTAAAAAAAAAAAAAAAAAAAAGATATAGAATGTTGAAAGAAGCTTGCCTAAATCCCTAATGTTCAAGTTTAGTAACCCTAGGAATATAGCTCCTTTTTTAACTTATGAAGGCAATAGCCATTCCCAAGAACCTGACCATCCTCGGTTCAAAATAGGATGTGGTAACTGAAAACATAGCTTACCAGTCAAAGAAGAAAAAAAGGTTTTGCAGTTTGCATCAGTCAAAATTCTGACCATGTAAGTGAAATGACATTGTTTCATGTATGTACATGACTCTCTTTCTTGCCATGATGCATATGCCAACCTGTGACTCAAAATGCACATTATGTTGCTGTTCACTACATAATTTATACCTTTGGTATGCGTAAAGGATTTTTAGCAGCATATTCACACAGCTTTCCTATCTTCCGATCATTTGGTCCTTCTTCCTATGAAAATGTAACAAACAATTCTTGGATTAAATAAAGAGATATATAGGGATGAAACCAAAATAAAAACACACAACAAAATGTGAAAGGGAAAAAACAGAGACGTTAAAAACGTTTATACAAGCGAACCATGACTATATAAATAAAATTGATTTATACATTGAGCTTGATACCAAAATGACAAATGACAATAGCTATCATTTCAGTCATAAGGCATAAAAAAATATTGCAATACCCTGTTTTCAACCAATACCAAATCCATATAGAACATATACATTATAACTTTTTAATCTTTTATTATGTTACGCTAGTCCGAATGATGAGTTAAAGTTGATATAACATATTCAAGCTCGACTGAACCAGATTAGGTCCAATACTTTTAATAACTCACAGGCTATTTTACTGTTTAAAAGCCATCCAAATACACAACTAAAGCACAGTCAGAGTGTATTTGTTTTCATTTTGGCTTTCAATTTAAGTCCAAATGCATAAGAAGAATTACTCGGCTGTTAAAATATCAAATAGATAAGTAACAGAGGAAGTCCTAATTGGTCAATTAATGGGCCAGAGCATTCATAACATCACCCATAAAAACGTTGCGGTTTACAAATGTGACTAAAGAAACCATGAACCTACAAAATTCCCAGACAGACGAACGAACCTGGTTACGAGGAAAAATGTCGGCAAGGAGCTTCTTGTACCTTTTCACGGGCTGTCTAGACCTTGCCCTCATCGACGGGCAGAAGAAACAAAGACTGCCACAAGCAGGCAAAACTTGCCGGGAAATGACACCCTCTATGTTGCTCATTTTCGAATCCCAAATATGTAAAATATTGTCTTTAAACTCGCAGAGTTCTCAAATTGGGCTTCTTCAAAAGCCAAAGCTTTCTTTCTTTCCCTTCCGAACCAGCGAAGAAAAATTCGGATTATTTTTTTTCCGTGCCTAGAAGGGAAAGAAAGGCCGAAAAAGCAAATGGGTATTCCTCGAAATCAACAACCAACCAGCCTGTAAATAGCAATTTTTTCTCTAAGTCCCTAAAGCTTCAAATTCAATCAAAAACCCACTCGGACAAACACAATGTAATAATCAAAATTCAACAAAAGGGTTTTTGCAACAATGCCAAAATAGATAAAATGTTTCACAATTTTTTTTTACCCCGAATCAATGCCTGGAAAAGCAGACCGGAGGCTGGGAAACTCCACCTAAACCATGCAAAAAATGCACCGCAATTCTAGCATTTTATACCGGAAACAATGATATATATCTTCTTCTTTTTTCTCTCTCTCTCTCTCTCGTCTCAAATTCCCTTCTGTTTTCATTTTTAATACCAGAAAGGAAAATACTGTCCGCCCGGCGCCTGCCAATAATGATTGAGATTGTCCACACGTCCAACGGTACTGAGTTCATGGGACCCACTATGCTGGCGACGAGATTGTGCCAGATCATAAATCACATTGCATTTTCCACCGTCGGATCCGAGCTGATATTTATCTTGACCGTCGGTCGGTGGGCCCATGGTGACTTGGATGCATTAAATTATCGTTCGGTACACACATAGACGTGCTGTCCTGACAGTTATAATAACCGCCTTGTTTAACACCTTTACAATGTCACATTTCTGAAACGAACTTTAAAAGATCCCCAAAAAAACTCCATTTGTTTTCAATTTCATACCAAAAACAACCCTTTATCTGTTACTTTGGCTCCTCAAATAGGCCAAACCCAAAACAAATTACCCGAGATTTTTTAGATTGCACCAGCTAAATTGCTTTTCACAAGGGAAACAAATGAGCCAAGCTTTATGTTAGTATTTATTTCTTAGAAATTAATTTTAAAAAAAACAAATTGGTAAAAGGGTTTTCGCTTTCTGAAAACATAAAAGCAAAAAAATTGAAAAAGCAAGAAAGTAATCCCACTCATAGCCATGCTCAAGGCAGGGATGTCGGCGATACTAAGAACCCTATTTGCTTTTAATGAAATGAGAGAGAAATTGGTCAGTATGTTAGGTGTGATTCATACCCAAAAAACTCATAATACCCCAAAATTTTCTTACTGATTTTACAATATTAAATAGGTATTTCTTTAAATTAATAAAGATATTCAACAATCATTGTTCATTAGCCTCCATCATTCACGAAGTTGTGCTTGCACTGCAAGATATGTTCAATTCGTAATAAGTGTAATAAATAACTGGCAAAATGTTTTGTCTTAAAAATTTAGTATATCCTCGAATGCCACAAGAATATTGGTAAACCAACAATAATGTCACCATATTCATCTACCACTCAAACAAATTTTTAAACCGCAAATCTTATGTCATAGAAAGAAGACCCCAAAAGAAAAAAATGAAAACAAACCTTTATAGAGGAAAGATAAAATGGTATCTATGTATTCCAACAAACACTCTCAACTTTTTTTTTCCATGTCTTCGCGACCGTCCAATAAAAAATGAATCACAAGCAAAGTTTGACTTGAACAAATGATTCCAGTATGCAACAACGAATCATGTTGGTTAAATTACAATTAGAAACACAAAACAATTTGCTGGCTGCTGAAAACATTTTTGCATTTGGCAGCATTAAAACTACATATGCTATGTGAAAAATGAAGTACAAGTAACTTTCCCCAAAAGTAAACCTGTTTTGCCATCAATTTTTATGCTTTTGAGGTACCACCATGATCTCTCTCAACGTGTTCTACAAGTGATACTGGATCACGAAATCCTCGACTGCACTTGGGGCAAACATCAATTGTCACTTTCTTTCCCCCAGCTCGGTTGCCACCTCTTTCATGGACTTTCTCCACATGCTCAACCAGTGTCGTTACAGAGGAAAATTTTGCACCACATTGAGGACACTCCTCCATCTGCGCACTTCTACTCCCACTGCTACTGCTCTGCGCCACACCATCCCTTGTAATTTGCCACTTTTGGCTAATTTCATTGCTCAATTTAGTGACGCTTGCTTCAGCGGAGGCTCGAACACTTGAAGCAGCATTAAGAAAACTTGTAGCCCACTTTGGTGAAGAAGCAGTAGCAGGAGCTCTGTTGGACTTTGAATTTTCTTTCCTACTCCTACTTAAAAGGCCCATAAATGGAAAACCTGCTTCAGGTTTCTTGGGTCCGGTACATTTGTGGTCAGATCCAAATCGGTGCTTCAGACAATGGTCTACTAAGCAGTCCCTACACTTGATTGTGTTTGAGAATGTTAGGATATCCTTACAGCCAGGAACAGGGCATTTTTTCTTCTTTGTGGCTTTCTCATAATTTGATGGGTCACACTCCGTGTTAACATGTCTCTCCCAAGTAATATTTGGGTCTTCATCAGGAATTAGACGAACTCCTTTAGCACAGAGTGGACAGATGACCACAGTGACATCTTGTCTATCAGCTTTTGGACAACTATGTTTAATGTAGCCTCTATGCTCCAAACAAAATACCTGTAACAAATCTTTGAAATACAATATTAGTATAAACTAAACATCTATGTATAACAATGAAGAAGAATTACAAAAGGAACATATATCGAAAATTTCAAGAGATGAAGGCAGGAAGGATCCAAGACTGAGATCATGCATAGACCTAGCCAAGAGGGAATGAAAATGCACATTCATAATGAAGACATCACCAATCCCTTCTCTGCAGAGATGACATACATTACCCGTTGGAAAATATATACCTAAGTACAGCTTAGTAAAAATAATTTCAACAAGGAAAGTTTCTATAAAGTTGATTTTTCAACTCATAGTATAAAATAATAATTAACAATTTCCATCGTAGCAATTCTTTTTTTACAAATGAACAGGGACTTCTGGTAATGCAAGGCCAGATGGCTCAGAGAGAGAGAAAGAGTGAGGATTACATGTTTTCACTAAATACACATTTTAAAATTTTGAGGTTCCCTATAACATAATCAAACCAACAATCGAAATTATATTTTAAAGATCAGTTCAAAATATTAACACCAATTTATTGATGAAACATCAAGGCTTAAAGGCCATTTCACTTTTAAAACCCCAAGATAATAGAACAGATACCATTTCAAGGAGCAGCACAACAGGCTTCTTTAAGCACGACAATTTGTACTGGTGTTAACCATTTAACAAAACTTTAACAATATTTCATTGCCAACCAATTAACTAAAAGCTAATTAAGTTGACGAACAAATTTTTGAAGAAAAATTCTTCTCGATGCAAAACCAAAAGATTGGAAATGGCCTTTAGCTGAAGATTCATTATGATGGTTCTGTTACAAGAGCGGCCTTAATTCAGACATATACTGAACAAAGACCTTAGTATATAATACATTATATTTATGCTATAACTCCAACCCTAAAACTAGTTGTAACTCATAGCTAAAATATCTTTATAATTTTATTTTAGAGAAAAATAAATAAATAAATACACGGACACTTCGATCATCTATTTTGCAATTAGTTTGTGCAACAACATCTGAATAAAAGATCAGTCAACTTCTACAGTCTGAGAAAGTTTTGTATAATTAAGGATAACTTAAAAGCCCCAGATTTTTATTTCCAAAACATCCCCTATTCGAAGCTTCGTAAAATCTTAAATTACTAAAAGCGAAAATTAAAGTCAGTTTTATCTCCATGTGGTACCAAATTGTAAAACCCAAGGAAACCCAGAAACTAAACGGGGCTAAAGAGATTGGATTTGCTTTCGCTTTTGGTCTTCTTCTTTTTCGTCCCATAATGAAGTATACAATATTACTAGCCATTGAATTCTTCTTCTTCTTCTTTTCTAATTTGGGTAATCCAGCTTTTCCGCAGCAGCCAAGAACAGAATAAATCCATTTACAGAAACAAAAACCAAAACCAAAACCAAAATTCTGATAAAGGAATAGTAAAACCCAAAAGCAATTTGCAAACATATTCAATGCAAAAAGTAGACCATAAACCAGTACCCAGAAAACTTCATACTAGCAAATTCAAAGGATACAAACATAGATTAAAGAAGAAACAGGGTACCTTATTGCAGCGATCGCAGGTGAAAGGCAAGAAATCGATCTGTTTGCAATCTTCGACAGCGCAATGCTTTCCCAGATCTGGAAATTCCGGAGTTCCCATTGGAACCCAGTTCCTCCAACCCAGAAAAGGAAATAAAAATAAAAATAGAATAAAAGATAATTGGAGAATATTCAAAAAGGAAACCGAGCGGAAAAACCAGGAAATGGAGGGGTGAAGAATTTGAAATCCTGGGTTTTGCTCCGAGATATGGGAATTCAACGTCTGGAGCTCTATTTCTTTCTTCCGGGAATATACGAAGAGAGAGACAGAGAGGACCAAGAAAAACCGCGGAATAGGAAGTCCAGACGAAGAGTCGTTGAATGTCGCCCCAAATTCCTGTAATTTTTCTTATTATTTTTTAAATTATTATTTATTATTTTTTCTGAAGCATATTATTTATTGCACATTTTAGTATTCTATAAATAAACAGAAACTTCATTTAACGAAATAAATAAATAAAAACTTATTTTCTTTTATTTAAAAAAAAATACAAAACAACCTGCATAAAAGTTTTAAAAATTATTTTCTGAATTCAGATTTAGAGATGGGTCTGGCATCCAGTTAAACAGTATTTGTATCGTCTCAATTTTTTTTTTCAAATCTAATAAGTTAAAGTTTTTGTTTTTATAGGTGTTCTTCTCGTGTTCTATTGATATTTATTTGGTATAGAGTTATATTTTTATTTAAATTAATATATATTTAAATGATAAAATTTATTTTTTGAAAAAGTTAAACAGTTAAAAAAAATATTACAATTTTCACGCGAATAATAATTATCAATTTAAAATATTACAAATTAAAATTATATTTAATATTCATTATAGTTAAAAAAAATAAAAATGCATTATAATTTTTAATTTAAAATATTTAAAATATTATAAAAAATTAAAATTGTACATATGACATAAATCTGACATAAAATAAAATCTAAAACAAAACATTAATATTTAAATAAATATAAAGTTGCTCATTTCTAATACAAATTAGATATGGATTCCATATTGCCTAAAAATATATAAATCTTGTAATTCTTTTAAAAAAAAAACAATATAAAAAGCTAACTATAAAAAAATAACTATATAATTATACATATATATATATTCTTAAGTTTAATAATAGGTTGATAAAAAAAAGTTTAACAATGCCAAAGTCCTTACAAACTGTTAAAGATGCAGTGATGAACCAGTCCGTAGGAAATAACATGGAGGTGTGTAAATAGAACATGTTGCATAAAACCCTGTTTAGTTTGCATGAAAACCAGTAGACTTACATAATAAGAACAATGATCCTTGGACTTCTGGATTAAAAAAACCATAAATATGAAGGGAAATTTTAGGATGACCATCAAAGCAGATTTTGCGTGAAGAATAAATAAACTAACTGTCACAGTTCCTGTAATCCATTATGCTGCTTGACATTGCAATACAACTCATGACCTCAAGGCTCAGGCCAGATAACAAATGGAAAACAAAGTTATGGATTCCACTAATTGCTCACTTGAACATCTAAGTGTGTGTAAAGTACTCCCAAAAACATAACTTTACAATTACCTCACCATTTTAGCAAAAGATTTTTTTCTTAATCCATGTGTTAATAACCGTTATTCTCTGGAACAAAGATGTCTTGAGCAAAGAGAACATGTTTTGAAGATATCAAAATCGCAACTTCTAAAGAAAAAAAGATCAAAATTACAAATTCATGTTTTGGAATTTGATAGAAGTATATTGCTCTATTTACAAATGTTAATCAGTTTAAATACTCTTTAGGGTATAAGATAATAAAATTTGCTATCTAAAAAATAGATCCTACAATGTTGGCAAATAAAATTAATAGAGCCTGCTAATAAGGCAACTAAAATCCTTTTCAGCACTGCAAATCTATTGCACCAGTAAAGGTAAAATGCAATGCAACAGTTTTTACTTGTTACCCTAATGAAGTAAAGATAAAATGCAGGGACAAATAAAATTTCATCCTTTTAAATAGGCAGACATGGAATACCAAGTACGAATAAAGACAAAGAAAACCAATAACAAGAAGTCTCGCTTAATTAACACATATGAAAGGGCTGTAAAAACTGTTCATTATACTGTTTGGGCTCTTAGAAATGGCTTGCTGAGATTTATGAACATTAAAACAATTAGACATTTAATTTTCAATTCTCTATCTTTTCTTGTGTTGAAGTTCTCAGAAAAGTAACAAGCAATACTAGAGAGAATTTACATTGCATGTACAATGCTAAAGGTACATGTAAGGAGGCACATAAATAATACTTCTCTTATCCTATAAAACAAGAGAACAACAATAAATAAAATATATGTAGAATTGAAGTTCAGGGAAAAGGGTTGTAAATCATTGGATTACAGAACAAAATTATAAAATGTGTTTTAACAACTTATGAGTGGCACGTATGGAGACAGAGAACTTACACCATTAATGACAGACAACTCCTGGTAAATATTGTATGTGTAGCTATCATAGTTGTCAATAAACAATGTCCTTACAAATTCTAGCTTCTGACCATGCTCATCCGGTTGTTTCTTCCCCACAAAAGATCCTTTTAAGAGCTTAGGCATCAATTTGCTAGACATTACCATTCCAGCTTCTTGATTAGATGCTTGAACAATATCCTTTTTAATGGCGTTATCAACTCGTACAGAAGATTTGGATGCTATCGGTCGTAAAGTATCAACATAAGGATATCTAAGCTCAGAAGATGAAGAACACAGAGTAAAATTCATCTTCTTTTTTTTTCTATGAGGCAAAATTAGATATGATAGATGAAAAGCCCACTCTATACAGTTCTGCAAAAGACAACAGGTAGACAATAAGCTCACTCTGTATATAAATTTGATTCCATTTCAATGAAGCATATAAAGTAGACACCTTTGAGGTAACATGTAGCTGAACCCAAAAATCAGAAATTTCTCTATTACTTTAAAATACACAATAGCATGCATAGGCAGATAGCATAAATTACTTTGCTTTTTCACAAATAAAAAAAATATATACTTTTAAACCATAACATCAACAAACCCTGACAAACAACACCTAGTTAAAAGCAGGTCAGATTGATAACTTTCAAGTCCCAAAGATCAAATTCAAAAATACAAAATAATTCAGTATGGGTTAAAGATTCCAAACTGTTTTATCTTATTTAATTAGAGTACCAAACCATTACACTATATGGATTACAAAGGCTAAAAACAGAACCTGCCTCGTAAAAGAAAAACAGACCAGATCTTTTGACTAGCTGCAGAAGATAATAAGAAGCTCACACAAAAACAACTGTGTATAGAACTATATTTCCATTTGTTGCTGTGGATTTGGTTTAATGCTGGTATGTTTTCTTTCTCTTTGAATTCTTCCTGTATGTTTTTGGTGTGCTTTGGTGATGGTGAGCTTTTATATCCCTTAAGAAATTTTGTAGACAAATTTGTTGCCCAAGAAAGAGTAGGAAAATAAAAACAGAAATTGCTAAATTTGAAGATCTTTCTCTTGACAACCAAATGGTTTTCTCGATATGTTATTATGTTTGAAGATTAATCATTTAATAAAATCTTATATTGTGGTCTTTTTGTCATGTAATGAGACTAGGAGGTTGAACAACAATAACTTGACTGGGGCTTTTATCATTTTATGTTTTCTTCTTTCTTGTTTTAAGTTGAAAGTTGATAGAATTGTATCTTTTGCATAGAAAATGCTTCTGCCTTTGCCACTTACGAAGATACCATCATTACTGTATCTGTATGGCTGTTCCGCTTTGATGTTAGAAATTTTCGTTAAGCCAGTTAGCTTTTTAGGGAAATGAAATGTTCTTTATGGAAAGAGGCTTGGTATTCTGTACTTTGGGAGAGACACCGATCTGTTAATCCTTCTTAAAATTCATAGTTATCTCATGAACGACTATATATAAGTTTGTAACGACTTTGTCTCACATGTTCACGATGACATTGATCTAGTGGTATTATGTGAGACAAAGACAATTAAGTTACAGGTTGAACATGCCTAAAGAAATATTTTTAACACCAAAAGGGAGCAAAAATGACTAGGATACAAGTTATTGTTATATCACTTGCAGTCTTTAATAAGCACAAAACTATATTATATAACCTTTTTTACATTGTTTGAGTGAATAATAGGTAGATGTCTAAACAATGCGAACTCAAGGAACTTACAGTTGAAGTTTGTGGGTATAATTAGCGGCACTATAAGCAGAAAAAAAAGACTATCAACTCAATTACAGCATACTTTTGAACAGAGAAGAATAAAACATGAAGATCCTCCAGAACATCTTTTGTGTACCATTTCCATGATGAACATTCCAATCAACAATTAAAATACAGTTAAAACCCAATTACAGCTGTTAGTATGTATATTTTCTAATGGAACAACAGAGTGTGAGTTCCCATCGTGTTTATCCTGATTTTGTGTAACATTAATATCAACCCAATTAGCTGCGAAACATTATGCCAAGCCTATTCAAAAATTACTATTTATTTAGATTTTGGCTGTATTTATTTGTATATGCAAGTCTGATTTAAATCTTACAAATCAGAATATTCTCTTTAAAAATGTACTCATGTGAGTTAACGATTTATAATAATTATAACCAATATTAAATTATTTTTTTCCAACTGTTGTTACTGTTACACATCAAAATTTCTTTTTTTATTCTCCCTACAAAATAAACCATAAACCAAGGGAAACAAAAGTTGGTTGTCGTCGCCAAAATCAACCAGAGAGTAATAGAACATAAAGGAGTCACCCCTTCGACGAAGCTTCCCTCTTCAAAGGGAAGCAAAATTTGGTTGTCGTCTGGATATAAACCAAGCAATCCTCCCTGGTCCACTATTATGAAGTCTTCTTCTCAAAAACACCTCCATGTAGGATCAAATTATCTTGTACAAAATCAATGACCTCAAATACTATATCTTATTCAAACAAGAAGTTCAAGTGCCAATTTTATCACCAAAAAGATAAGAAGAATCCTTGTGGCATTAAAATTATAAAAACCATCCAAAAACAAAAGCTTTAAGTCATTTCCACTCAAAAACTTAGATTAACAGTAAACCCAAAAAAGATAACAAAATTTAACAGGAAAAAAATAAAACAGGAGGAAAAAAGACAATCTATCTCTTTAGAAAGGAAGCTAAAAACAACATTAACCAGGCTAAGAAATGTCCCCTAGATCAAGCAACCATACCATTGCAGTTGACAATCCAAGCTGACAATGAGTAAATCCAGTAACTCTTAATCCTCAATCCTCTCAGAAACCTCCAAAAGAAGCTTCCCAGCTGGCTTACCCAATAGGTCTGTATGCTCTTGGAATGGTGATTTTGTAAACCTGGTCTCCTTCCAAAACTCAGGTGTAAGGAATCCATAAGTCTTCAGCAAACAATCAAATGTTGCCTGCATGTGGAATTTACACTTAATATTCATATTCGACCATAGTATTGAAAATAATGAAATACAAATTGGTCCAGTGCACGAGAAACCTAATTTCTAAATATATACATATACAAACGCACACAAGTATATTCCAATTGCAATCTCATAACGCACAATTAACAAAAAAGAAAAGCAAGTTTCAAGACCAAACCTTGACAAAGTTTCCGAGAGTCTTGGTAGATCCCCTGGAGGAAGTGAAGACGTCTTCAATCCCAGCAAACTGCAAGACCTTCTTCGGAACCCTAGCCGCAACGATGCCAGCTCCACGGGGAGCCGGAACCATCCGAACAGTGACGGAACCACACTTGCCGGTGACCTTGCAAGGCACAGTGTGTGGCTTTCCGATCTTGTTGCCCCAGTAACCCCTCCTCACAGGTATAAGCGAGAGCTTGGCAAGAATGATAGATCCGCGAATGGCGGTGGCGACCTCCTTGCTGCACTTGACTCCGAGACCGACGTGGCCGTTTCCGTCTCCGACGACAACGAAGGCCTTGAAACGGGTCCGCTGTCCTGCTCTGGTCTGCTTCTGGACGGGCATGATTTTCATCACCTCGTCCTTCAAGCTGGGACCCACTAGGGTATCCACAATCTGGTGCTCCTTGATGGGCAGAGAATGGTGATAGATCTGCTCCAGGGACGTGATTTTCCCATCCTTCACCAGCCTTCCGAGCTTCGTCACTGGGACCCACTTTTCCTCTTCCTCGCGCCTTCCTCCGCCACGCCGACGACCCCCACGCCCGCGGTCTCCACCGCGTCCGCGCCCGAACCCTCGCCCAAATCCGCCGCGTTCGCCGCCTCTCTCCGCCATTGCCCTGCTCTGGTTGGAAAGTAGAGGTTGCCGCTGGTTGCTTACGAATGACACGGAGAAAACCTAATTAGTATGATTGGATCTGGGCCCTTTGCCTTTTTATTTTTATTTTTGTTTTGGGCCGAATCTTATTCTATTGGGCTAGTTAGGAAGAAACTTATTTGCCAGAATTTTAAAGGTTTAATTGATTGTCTTTTTACTCTCAAATTAATTAACCTTATGTCCTTGCCGCTGGATAAGAGATATTTTACTTTACTAAAATTAACTACTTTACTTGTATTCTTAACAATTAATTTTTTTAGAAGAAATTAACAATTTCCAAAAAATATTAATGTACTGGGCTATAATTTTTAATTTTATTACTATTTCCAAATAGGGCTATATATTTATATATATAGTAGCAATAATAGACTGGGAAAGTTTCAAGAACAAAAACAAACTAATGTACTTTTTTTTTTTTGATAAAGGACAAACTAATGTACTTGGGTTACTGGGTTTCACACATTAGACATAAACATGTGATATCACTAAGGACAACTTGGGAAGCAAAATCAAATATATCTCTACTTGAGGTGTGGCAGAGCTATTCAAAGACATATCACTCAGCCCTGACATACTTTTTTTTTTTGCTCAAAGGGGAAGTTTTATAAACCAAAAGAGTGAGAGCAGCAACAAGAAGCTGCCAGGAACAGAGGAGGCCAAAGCCATCCTAACTGACCTGATTACAAAAGAACAAAATCAACATAACAAAGGGGAAAGGTACCACTAACATGGTATTTAAGACCCCAATTACAAAACAGATGAGCTTCACTATTGCTGCATCTAGGAATCCAACAAAAGGAAATACACTCAAACAGGAGGATAAGACCCAAGGCCTTGCTAACATACACTTGGACAGACCAGTGAACCTTGCTGGGATTTTTTTGATTTAGGCTTTGGGCCATTGTTCTAGCATCAGATAAAATGCAGCAGTTAGTCCAACCTTCTTCCACTGCCTATTGGATAGCAGTCAAGACTGCAAGAGCCTCAGCTCCTTCAGGATTGTTCATCATCTTTCTAACCATACGCACATCAGCAATGCACCTCTCCTCATGTTTAGCCACAACAGCAGCACACGATGCTTCATTAAAAGCAGATGCATCACAAAACAACTTCACACAGTTAACATCATTTCTTATAATAACTGTCACATTAGGAGGAACAGCCCTGACATACTTATGTACCACTCAAACCATTTTTTTATTTTATTATAATACTAAGCTACTTTTAACTTTTTTTTTTTTTTTTTAATCCACGTTTTTGCACTTCAAAAACTACGCTATTTTAGATTTAAAAATTAAAAATATTCAAAGTAAAAGTAATCAAAATATTATAAACTAAATAATTATTGGATAATTGATGTGTCTATTTTGCCTTTTTGATTTTTGATCAATTTTTAAAATTAGAATAAAATTATTTTGAAAAGGTGCATTTGTATGGAAATTAAGGGATTTTTTTTTTTGAGGAGATACCATTTTTATTGAAAATGTGCATTGGTTTGGAAATTTGACAATTTTTAAACTCTTTGATTAATACTAAAGTGTTATATCTTTTTACAATAGACGCAATCTTTTTCTTTATTAACCTTTGTTATTTACTTAGAAAAAGACATAATTTTTTTTTAATTATTGCATTCATATGCACTAAAAAACAGTGTCCATAAAAATTATGTATTATTTATGAGAATTTAAAATATTGCTATTCAGAAGATTGTCGTTGTGGCTTGAAAAATATTTACCATCTACAAAACCATTTAGCATATGAGTGCGAGTGAAAAGATACTAATGCTTTTAAAAATTAGCATATTTTATTGGTATTTACCTTTCCATTTTATTTTCATTGATTCTAATTACAATAATTACTTCATATTAGTAAACAAACAAAAATGGTTATAATTAGCATATTAGTTTTGCATATTTTAAAGAGAGTTCAAATCAATTTTTTGGTTTGCTATTTTTAAAGTTTTAAAGTGATACTACTTTTTTTTTGGTAATTTTAAGTGATACTACTTGCAAAAAGAGGTACTAGATCATTGTCATCAAACCATAAGCACTAGTAAATTTCATCACAAAAAAACATAGATTCAAACTTTAACATAGACCTATTTATATATTTTCGTTCCACATATTTTATAAAATTTCTCAATTCCATCTCCATCTGTTTTTTATTTCTTTTAATAAACTTTTTTTTTTCTTCAAATTTTTCATTATAATATATTATTTTTCCTACAATAATCACGGAAAGAAGATCCAAAGTACGAAAAGCAAGACTGGCAATAATTTCATTGTTCAAAAACCGAACATTTTACTCTGTTTCTCTCTCTGCATTTTTTCATCTCCAATAGCTTTATGTAGTTGTTCCCCTTTTTTTCCATCTCCAAACGGTCTTCGAAAGCATTTAAGGTTTATCTCATTTTTTTTTTCTCTCATCCAACCCCTTGTTTCTTCTTCCGGCGTCACTTTGAGCAGGAAAAAAAGAAATAAAAAAAATCTAGCTCATTTTCCATAGTCATGGACACTCCAAACACAAGGCTAAACGAACAGCTTTATCCTCCACCAGCAGTGGCTAAACCAGATGCACACAGATCCATAGAAACGCTGGTGGTGGTGCTGGCAGTGATCACCATTGTTGGTGTTATTGCAGGGATCGTAGCTCGGCTGTGCGGTGGAAGACATGCTGGTGGGAATGGAGAGCATGATATAGAAGGTTGGGTGGAGAGCAAGTGTAGGAGTTGCATTGATGGTGGGCTTCCACTTCCACCTCCACCTCTTCCTTCTTCTCAAGATCCAAAACCACCAGAAGCAGAACAACAAGGAAAGAAGTAAAAAAACAAAAAAGAATTTGATTGTGCAGCTGAGAAGAAGTAGAGCTTTTAGGCCAAATTAATTTGTCAGAGTGCTCTGTTCAAACAGAGAGTAAAGCAAGCTTTAAATATGTGCTTTGCAGGTAGGATTTATATGAATTTTTTTTTTAAGTTTTTAGAATGTAGTGATTAAGGTATAAAACTAATTTTAATTTTAATTTTATGTCTTTTCTTTTTATTTATCAAATGATCTGGTATTTTTATATTATTGAATATTTTTCTGTATTTTATTTTTCTGTGTTAATGTTCATTCCAAATATCCCTTTCCCAATTTATCAAATATAGTTTGCAGTTTGTAGTTATAATCGTTTATATCAGAAATCCCACTTTTACAATTTTCTACACAGCAAATGGTAAAAAATAAACTACTATATTTACTTGTGGATTCCAAACTTGAAACATATAACTTAGTGCTCTTTCCCTCAAATATATCAATCTGAAGCTTTCTATATATCTATATATATATATATATTAATGGTATTTCATAATATTATGGACTTTGTAATTGATGTAATAGCATGTCAAGTCATTGATGACGAAATGAACATGTTGAGTTGGCCTTCACTCATAAAAATCCTTCCTTTAGAGGACTTGTTATCATAACACATCATTGCTACCAGCACTTCTTGCTGGGTTTTCTTTTTTTGGCATATGTTGTTATGCACATCTCCTCTTTGCAAAAGACAATATTAGCATCTTAATGAAAAATAAACAAATAAAATAAAAAGTGGAATATATGTTCCAATTCTGCATTCTCACTCCACGAGAACATTGCTTTTCCAAAAGCTATTCTCTTCTCTTTGTTTGTTTGTTTGTTTTTTTCTTTTGCCAAGCTTTCATCTCTTGTGTCATTGATTTCAAAGCAATCGTTGCTGACACCTTTTGTTTTTTTCCCACTCAAAAAGGATCAAATAAAAAAAATAAAAAAGAAGCAAGAAAAAAGATAAGCCTTGGAGACCATTGCAAGTAAGTAAAAAATGAGGACAAAATTTCATATATTAAATTGAACACTTCAGAAGATTGATTAGAAATATATTGCTCTAGTCATGGATGAAAAAATCGACATTTTCGCCAAAATTTCGGTGAAATTTCGGTTTTTTCAATTTATTGATATTAGTTCTTCACAAAAAAAAAAAAGGTAAATTTTTTGTAATTTCAGTCGAAATTGTTGATATTTTTGCGATATTTCCGTCAAAATTTTCATATTGATTCCTACACAATTTAATTAAAATTTCTGAAATATCCATGAAAATTTCTGAAATATCCGTGGAAATTTTGAACATGTTCATTAATTTTTTATAAAATTTTAAAAATATTATGGAATTTTATAAAATATTAAAATATAATATTTTTTTAATATTATATCAAATATATCAATGAATTAAACTTGTTCATTTATATGATAATTAAGGAAATTCTGATACAAAAATTACTCTATAAGCAAAAAATGAGGTTATAAATATTTCAAGAGTGATCGTTGAAGAAGTAGATTCTAGTAATGTTGATTTTTTTCGAAAGCTTATGAGAAAACCAACTAGAGCTCTTTGTGCTTCAGCCCTTTTCAGAGGTACATGTTCAGAATTTCAAACTATTAATAGTAACTCTTTCAAACGATGAAATTAATGAATATTTTTGTGCAATTATAAATAGTTACGAAATAGTCAACAATTCAACAAATATTGAGTCCATTTAGCAGTAAGTGTATTACACTAATGTAATGCAAGATAAAGATTATGAAAGTAAAAAATGTAGGCCTATAATTGGTGTTGTAAAAAAAAATTATAATTGTAGAGAAAAATATACAATAGAAATGTCACAGATAAAAAAGGAACTTTTTAAGATGAATATAACCCTTATTCAATTGATACTTATGGAATAACATCAAGTATAAACTTATGTATATATTCTCAAGCTCAATCATCAACAGACAACTGTTTTGTATAAAGCCAACTGATATAATATTCATATCATGACTATCAACATAGACAATTAAATATAATGTTATATCTATATGGTTGACATATTAACAAATACATGCAAAACTAATAAAAAAACATTTTTTTATCAATATTTTTTTCAATACACTGTTAAAAATGAGGATAAAAAAGTTAGCGAAAAATTTCAACATCTAAGAAATTTTATGTGGTATTGAATAATATTTAAGTAATTATATATTTGTATTATTATTCTAATTAATGAATAATTTATTACTTAATATATTATTTTTTTATCACTGTCAGCAAGTGCTATATGTCTTTTGATATGAGAAATATTATTTTCATTTAATATTTTTTTAATTTTTATAATTAAATTGATAAGGTATCTAATAAACAAACATATACTGAAATTTCATTAAAAATTTCCATATTTTTTTATAAATTTTCATCATTTTTTTAGTATTTTTATCGATATCAATATTTCTGTACTTTTAACCTTGGATATTATACCGAAATTTTCATGTTTGACTTTAGTTAAATATGGAATTAACTATGGGCTGTGCGTATTCTGCTTCTGCACAGTATTCAAAGAGAAATATCCAACGTTTTTATTGCACATTAGCTCAGGAGGAGAGCAGTGTTTACATTTCTTACAAACATTGCAGCCAAGGAAGAAAAAAGAAAACAATCTAATTAGCACTACTCTTGCATAAATTCAACTTAATTAAAAGCAACTTTAATAGATAAATAATCAGCAAGAAAGTGAAAAATGAAAATCTAGGAATTTTAAGAAAAGCCTTTTAAAATCAAATGCATGGCTTAGAAGAAGTAAGAAGCTTATGAGTACAACTACCACTTTTCCAATCCAAACAATACTAATTCATTTGCTGTCCAACAGGGGTTAGGCCTTCCTACAGCTCTGATACAGCTCAGGTATGCTCGAGACACACACAAAGCCTCACCTGGGCATACAACAGTTTCATGCCTCTTAGAGCAATATCAGAACAGAGAAAAACCTGAACTACTGCAAGATCAAAAGACTAATGCATTTTCTCGTGCACCAGATCCCTTTCGCAGGGCAAGTGCAAAGCATACTCATAGCATCTTTGTTGATGATGAACAAGCCATAGTAAGGAAACTTTGAGAAAGAAAGAAGAGAAATTAGCCGGACATATTCGTAGATAGCAAACCACACAATTTTTTATTGAAATTTTTCTTCCCCTACAAACGAAAACAAGAACTTCTTATATAGGAGGAGGAAAGCGGACAACCATCATTACAGAATACTTTTATCTAGGGTAAAAGCAAAACATAATTATTACATTCTGAAAAGCAAAACAAAGCAACCGAGAGCAGAGACATAATTATTTCGGGCAGGAAAGCAAAAGCCACCGAAAGATAGGAATCTTGAACAGGAGAGTCACATGCTATTCTTGCCAGAAGAGATGTTGAAATTTTTGTAATCTGAATCATCAGAATCGATGGACCTCATTCCCATATTTATCTTCCAATCTCTGTACGAGCTAGAATGTGGGCTAGATGGGCCGACATTCATGTCAATATCTTCATTCGGGTCCTGAGAGTTTTAGAAGTATTCTGGAAGAACTTGAGAGAGATCTTGGGGCTTATCCAAGGGAATACCATCAGCCAGGTTTTGATTTGAGGATGTAGATGGGACAGGATTAGATGGTCCTGGGTCATTGGGGCCTTTATCAGGAATAATGAAAACTTCATCTGGGCCTAGACCAATTTTGTTAATTTCCATAAGCATGGTTTCAAGTTCAAGCCTTGGAATGGTAGATATTCTTCTGCTAGGAATAGTGGCCCATTCGTAAGCCATGCCCTGAGCCCAGCAGTTGCTGGTGGTCTTGTTGAAATAGTAGGGCTTATGGAGGATGAAGACAGAAGACATCTCCTTTTGTTTATCTGGAGGTTGAGTCCAAATGTGTTTATGCTGAAGAATTTTGTAGAGTTCTTCTCTCCACCAAGTAAGACCATGAAACCATTCTAAAAACGTCCACAAGAGGGAATTATGGTTAGCTGGGTCAATCAGTTGGTCCAGAAGAGGAACAGTGGGGAAGACTAAGGCAATGGAATGTTCTGTGACACAGCACCATAAATACCAGAATAATTCATCAGTGAAAGTTTGTTCTAGATTAACATAAAACGGAACCACACAATAAAGTGTCTTGTCTTCAAGATAATCTTTGAAAGGTTGATCCATGGAGTGTAGAACATGATGGAGATAAAGGCTCCTATGGTGCTGAGCATAGCTAAGAATCATCTGGGGGGGAACTAAGGACTGAGGGTAGAAGGAAGGTCCCTCTGGATGGTATCTCTGTCAGTGAGATGAGGCGGATTGGCCATCAAGATTAAGGGAAAAGAGGAAATGTGAGATAAGCCTCATTGGTTGAGGCCTTGACAATAGATCAGCAATGATATTGTATTTCCCTTTCAGATGTTTGACAGAAAAATCATATTTAGCAAACCAGTCCTTGAACCTCAAGATTTGCCTATCAGGAAGGGCCTTGTTCTTAAAATCAAAGACCTTTGGAAAGGATGAATTGTCCACATGGACCAAGAAGTGGTATCCAAGTAAATGAAATTCAAACTTTTTGATACCATACTTGACTACCAGAATTTCTTTATAAATAGTATGGTAATGTTTCTCGACCTGACTAAACTGTCCGCTGGCATGACCACAATAATGACGCTTTCCATTTTCATCTTCTTCGAGGAGAAGAGCACCCCAATAATCATCACTGGCATCTGTCTGTAAGATCATTTGTCCCGTACTTGGGATTTTTAAAGGAGGGGGATGGGCAGCTATCTTTTTAAGAGCTTTATCCGCTTGAGTCTGAGCAAGGCTCCAGGGAGGAGGATTCTTTTTAAGCAAAGAAGAGAGTTTACTTGTGTGATGAGCAGCATGAGGGATGAAGTCCCTGACATAATTAACAATTCCTAGGAACTGTTGAATCTGTTTCTGACTAAGATTTTCATCCGGAAATTTTGTCAGCTCCTGTGTCAGGTGTTCTCCTCGTTGATAGACTCCATCATGGATACGGAGGCCAAGAAAGTCTATAGAAGACTGGGCCAAATGGCTTTTCTGTTCAGAAAGCATGATGCCATGCTGTTGAGCTATAGACAAAAACTGGGCTAAGAGGGCTTGATGGATTTCATGAGTATAAAAAAAGAGAAGGATATCGTCTATGTAGACGAGGGTGTTATTCAGAATGGGCTCAAATATTTTTAACATTGCTTTTTGGAACAGTGAAGGAGCCACTTTGAGTCCAAAAGGAAGAACAATCCATTGATATTGGGCATTGGGTATACAGAAAGTTTTTTTGGGCCTATCAACGGGGTCAATACCAACTTGCCAGGATCCAGCTTTAAGATCAAATTTAGAAAAGATTCTCGCCTTGTGCAGCTGGGCAAACAGAGGTTGGATTTTAGGAAGAGGAAACTTGTCATCATTAAGAAAGAGGTTTAATGGTTTATAATCTATGAAAAGTCTTTTCTTTTTCCGGATAACCTCGGATCTCTTTTCAACATAGAAGGCCTGACAAGCCCAATCAGATGTTGTGGGCTCGATGAGACCTTGGGCCAAGAGATGGGCACATTCTTCTCTGGCCAGCTTTAGATCAGAGGGGGTCATCCCGGGATGAGAGGCCTTGGTCGGATTTATGTCTTCATTTTTCTTGAAAGGTAATCTGATGAAGAAGGCCTGATTTCTCCAAAGAGGAGAGAGATGTTGCTTTTCAAATTCTTCATGAGAATTAGCACAAAGCCGCAGAAGACTTTCCCTAAGATGAGAGTATTGAGGAGAGACCTGCTGAAGGGAAAACAGTTTAGGAACATTGGTATACGGCTTAAACTGATTTTTATACCTGATTCCAAGAGGAAGAATGCAAAGGTGCTGAGCCTGGAAATAACTATCCATACCAATGAGAAGATCCTTGTCAGGAAGCTTGCTTCCTAACACATGTGTCCAAATGATACAGTTGGGAAAGAATTTGATCCCTATCTTTTTCTTTGAGATCAGTTTGACAGAAAAAACTTTGTCATCCGCAGCTTTGAAATATTCTCGGTGGGAAACCCACTGCTCCTCTGATAAAACAGAGGGATTCATCATAGTTTTATGGGCGCCTGTGTCCATGTAGGCAATGAGCTTGATAGGCTGATCATATTATGAAAGTAGTAGGTCAACCTCAACATTGGGAATTGGAGGTGCTGCCTATTGGACTTGAGAAATTTGTTCTAACTGATAATGAGGTTCAAAACTGTCATCAGAGTCTTCTAACGAGGATTCATGAAGCGCAAAGACAGTATCCTCATCATCTTGAGATTGTTCCTCAAAGAGAGATTCCAGATCAGCCTCATGTTGAGATGAGAGTTCTACCTGGAGAGTCTGGAGAAGCTTGGCCGATTTCTGGGGTTTGTTTGGACATCGTTTAGCAAAATGTCCCTTTTTCCCACAAATGAAACAGCAATCTGATTTGCTGTTAAAACTCTGATGAGGCTTTCGTTTGAAGAAGCGCACCTTTTTCTTAAAGGAAGGCCTAAACTTCCATTTCTGAGGGAAGGAGGAATATTTCTGCGAGTGATGCTTCTTCTTCGTAGGACATGAGCAATTCTTTTCTTTGCATTTAATTTGGAGATAAGGCTTTTTGCAAAGACTTTCAAACTTAGAACCATGGCTCATGAATTTGGTCCAATAGGAGTGCTGCTCACATATTTTAGTTAGAGCAATGAGAGCCTTCTGATGGATTTCACCAAGGGTAAGGTGAACAAGACTTTTCTGATCAGAGGCGACTTCTCTCTCTAATTCTGGTTGGATGTCATCTGGAAGAGAAGTAATATAGACTTGCTTAAGCTCTATGCTATCAAAGCCATTAAGAGCATAAAAGAGTTTGGACATCCTCTGATAATGAGTATCCAAAT
This sequence comes from Ochetophila trinervis, assembly GCA_003254975.1. NCBI lineage: Eukaryota > Viridiplantae > Streptophyta > Magnoliopsida > Rosales > Rhamnaceae > Ochetophila > Ochetophila trinervis. The sequence goes on along the minus strand of QANX01001813.1, from coordinate 2,064 downwards.
CTTTCTTTTTCAGCGAACAACATTTCATGGCAATGTAATCTTTTCGGTTTTGCTGCTCTTGAGGCTGGGATTTTCCAAGAAACTGAAGTCTGAGCTCAGCAAGAGCTTGATTGAGGGGAAAGTTCAAGAATTGGAGCTGTCTGTATTCCCCTAAGGATTGCCACCAGTCTCTAAGGAACCTTGTGGTTCTGGACAGGAAATCGACAAGGATGATTCTGGGATTAGCCTCGGGACGAACAGCTTGATTATCTAGCCATGCAGCAAATTCTTTGAATTTGTTATCCCATTGATGGGGAGGAGTATCATCAAGGCTAAACCATGGGCCCGTATTTGGTTTTGGAAATTCATCAGCCGGAGGAGGAGGTCCAGTAGGGGTGTTGGTTTCCCCAACATGTTCATCCGAAGGAATCTCAACTGTAGGATCAGGTCAGGATTCATGCCTGGTGGTGCCAGAGGCAGGCTCTGGATCTGCCATTAAAATATTAGTAATGTCTGCAAAGCTGCTTTCATCACTACTTTCACTATAATCTGTGGAGGCAGAGGTCTGAGAAGAATCTTCAGAAGGAAGATTCTGCTGGCTAATAGTCATTTGCTGAGGCGGATGCTGACTAAATGAGCCAGGAGCAGGATGTGAAGCAGGAGGAAATTGCAGTCTTGGACCGGGTGCAGGCTGCATCCTTGGTCTGGGAGTGAGTCTTCGTGGAGGAGGAGGAGGAGAAAGATCCTGGGGAAATCTTCTCAAGAGCTCATACGTCATTGTGGGGGCAGAAGGAGTTGCTAAAGTTGCAAAGCTGGACTGCTGAGCACTGGATGAAGATCCTCGAGGATCCCTATTTTTAACGTCCTCAGTGATCTGTTGAAGATGCTTTTGCATTTGTCTTAGCTTAGCTTCCTTGTCCAAATACTCTTGACCAAAAGAACCTTGTTGGATAAGTCGCTGTAGCTCAGAGTGAAGGAGATCAATTTTATCAACGAGCTTTAGGTAAAAGGTTTGGAGCTCTTCGGACAGAGAACTGATCTTCCCATCGAGATAATGGGAGTGTCCAACAATTCGGTCAAGCTTATCATCAATTCTCTGGAAAGTATTGGTATTGCTCTGGATGGCAGCAGATTGCTAATTAAGGACTTCTTCTCCAGTGGTGAAAGGAGCAATTTCTCCTGAGGGAGTGATTTTCTTTTGGATGATAAACGGACGGGTTGGAGCATGGGCCTTTGGGAAGGCAGGGAAGTCCGTATCATAAGAACTCTGGAATGCTTGAGATCCAAGCATCATGCAAGGAACAGGCAGCCTAGGCGTAGAGATGGGAACCGGCTTAGATTTACAGCTTTGTCTAATAAGTTCATGAATGGCAGTTCTCGGAGGAGGCGGAGATTTCATCTCTGGAGTAATCCAAGGAGAATCTGGATCATCTGGGTGATATCGCCTGTGATGAGTGACCGGCTTACACCGAGTTACCGGCTTTCTTTATTCTGGGGTATAAAAATCTCTTGGCATATAGACATCCTCATCATCGCTTGTATCATTATGGCAATCACAGTTTGGGTCACATCTTTCTGGGGCAGCGTCCCATATGAAATGACCGTTGATTTTGTCAGTATAAATTTTCTTGCCATCTGGGTAGAATTTTGACACCGGAATTTTCTTTTCAGGGGCAATAGGAAGAATGACCATTGACTGAGAAAAGGGGAGACCATCAGAAGACGAAGCTTCTGACTCCATGACTTCTTCAGGAACCTTATAAGTTGTCTGGATGGTTTCATCAGAGAGCCACTGATAAAGGGAGGCAGGGGCCTGTAAGGTAAAGGGGGCTTCATGGGCTTTCTTCTGCAACTTTTCGTAATTTGTCAGCCAGGTGGAAGGCATCCTATCCATTAATTCCTTTCTACAAAGAGATGGAAGAAACATGATGATGGATGGGATATGAGGTTGATCAGCAGAGACAGACATAAATGTGGGGCCTTTGTCACGGACAGGCAGGCAAAGATTGATCGTATGATCTTGAAGCATGTAAACCAGCTTGATCATCCTTGTCGATTTCCTGTCCAGAACCACAAGGTTCCTTA
>QANX01001811.1:97018-149880 GCA_003254975.1 Ochetophila trinervis | reverse complement strand
GTAGGACTTTGAGTGATTTTTTTTATAATTGACTTTGTGTGATTTCTTACAAGAGTATTGTTAGCTCTGTAGCATGAAAGCAGTGATATTACAATAAATGAATCTGCTAACTGCCCAGCTAGCTAGGAGAAGAAAGTCGATTTCAGTTTAATACATCAGGCATCCAGCTATTCTCGCCCTGCTTTTTCTTAACCCCATTTACTTCATTCCTGTGGGAATAATGAACAGGAACAACTCAGAATCTTTATTTGAGGCATATATATATATATATATAAATTCACATTTTACATGGATCATAATTTTTTTTCCACTTCATGAATTAGTAATGTCTATATATTTTGTAAAACAGTTTAAATTGAAGAACAAATTAAACATTTTGTTTGTGTAGATAATTAATTATTACATATCAATCATTATAATAATAAGTGGAAAAATACAATATCGTAATAATAATAAAGTAGTTAAATATACAATCTAATAGATGATTAACTTTATTAACTAGGTTTATTAATTAAAAACTTGATCAAGTTTGCACATTTAGAGCATTTTTAATGGTTATGTGAATTGGAATTTATGTGACATGTATAATAAAAGTTATTGTTGTTTAAATGGCAAATATCTATTTAATAGACAGTGAATATTCAAAAATAGTCTCAAATAGAATCTGTTTAAAATAAACTTAATTGATAATTAAATCTAATTAAAATTAACTCTAATTAAAATAAAACTGTCAAAGAAGTAGAGAGTCAATCTGACAGCTTCTATTTATTTTTGCCACATAATATAATAAAAGTTTTACATATAATCATTGGAGAAATTTTTTTTCAAACACTGTCTATTTATCTAATATGATAATATTTTTTCAGCAATTAACATGAAAATACTCTTATATTATTTATTTATATTTAAAAATATATATATATATATATATGAATTTTTTGGATGAAAGATATACTTAGTATTTTAGAGAGAAGAAATCAAACAAAACTACTTTAAACATATAAATATTTTTCTTTTTTCTTTTCTTTTTTTACCGCGCGCAGATCAATATCTTATATATATATATATAATTACGAACAGGAAAAACACCATCAATCTTTTTGGGTAAATCAGATAAACACACCAATATTGTGTGAATTGTTAGTTGAGACAAACTTTTTTCCAACAAAAATTCTCAAAAAAAAAACAAAAACAAACTCCATGCCAGAGAGAGAAAGTTTCCCATCCTGATTTCATTAATAATCAAAAAGTAGCTCTGCTTCACACCAACATCTGGTGGCATACTGACAGTTTGACAAGGCCAAACTCTGCGCCCACAATATTTTTTTCTCTGCTTCTTCAAAACCAGCTCCATTTTCATTTCATCACATAGTTTACATTTAAAATCAAGATTTCTACATTCAAACTAATACTGTACAAATACAGATTAATATATATATATATAAGAAAATCTAATTCGACCATAAGATATGGCTCTCTTTTAGCTTCAGCAAAAAAATAATGATATTCTTTTAGATATCTGTGCAAAGCAGGTCATCATAAATTTTCACAGACTTCCTATTTGTGTTGTGTTACACACACACACACACATATATATATATATATATATAACTTTTTTTCAACTTGGATGCAAGGATCCAACGTTAAAGAATATTATAGATAAAAAGAAAAGAAAAAATTAGATACGATATTTGTTAATACAGCATACACCTAGGATGATGCAATAAACCATTTGCTATTTTCAGTCTTGTTGTTTAATACATATAATTTCAGTATTATATATACATTCTCAAAAGTTTATTGGATTTACATACTGAATGATTTGCAACTCTGCAAGTCCAATGACTTAATCTTAATTGGTATTAAAAATAAATTATTCCAAAAAAAAAGACAATAAGTTGTGCTACTTTTGACAAAACCTCTCTCTCAATGCCCCTATATAAATCCAGCCCTTTGCATCCATTTTTTTAACAAGCTATTGAACATTCTCAGCTACGATTAATCCATTTTCAATAGCTAGCCAACAATTTTTTGTTTGTTTTTGCAAACTAAAAACCAAACAAAAAAGAACATAAATGGAAGCTCCAACACACATTATTCAATTGAAACACATTTTGGCAATCCTCTTTTCCATTCTCGTCTTTCTCCATACTCTCTTATCCGGCACCCTCTTCACCCATCTCCTCCACCTCCTCACCATCAACCCCATCATCTCACTATCATGCGCCTGGTGCATTACGCTCTCTTTCATCTGCTACCACTCCTCTCGTCCCTACCCCATTTTGCTCCTAAACTATTCCTGCTACAAACCAAAACCTTCCCAGCAAGGAAACCACCGAGCCTCCATCGATTTCGTTCGCCGAACCAACCGGTTCAGCGACGAAAGCGAACAGTTCATGCGTAGAATCTACCTCAACTCCGGTCTCGGAGACCAAACCTACGTCCCCAAATTCGTTTTCGAAACGAAATACGCAGCGAATCTCGAATCCGCCATGGACGAAGCCCGGGACGGCATGTTCTCCGCCGTCGGATCTCTCCTCCGTAAAACAAATGTCGAACCGGACCTGATCGACTCGGTGATCGTCACGTGCGGTGGATTCTCTCCGGTTCCTTCCCTGTCGTCACTGGTCGTGAACCGGTTCAAGCTCAAACCGACCGTGAAAGCCTACAATCTGAACGGAATGGGATGCAGCTCCGGCGTGCTCGCCGTCGATATGGCTTCGAGGCTTCTGAGAAGCCGAAATCGGATCGGCTACGCTCTCGTCGTAATTATAGAAACTATCAGTTCCAGCTGGTATTTCGGCGAAAACCGCTCGATGCTCGTCACCAACTGCATATTCCGAATTGGCTGCGCCGCCGCCCTGATCACCAACGACCCGATCCGACGGAGATCCGCCAAATTGGAGCTCGTCGAGTCTCTCAGAACTCACCACGGCGCCGACGACCAGTCGTACCGAGCGGCATTCCAGGAAGAAGACGAGAATGGAGCCACCGGAGTTTCGCTCACCAAAGATCTGATCCCGGTGGCCGGAGCGAACCTCCGCGAGCATATCGGAATTCTGGCGCCGAGAGTGCTTCCGGTCAGTCAGCTAGCTCTGTACTGTTACTCGGCGGCTGTTTCGGCATTGTCCGGCTGCAAGCCGAAGCCGAGAGTTCCGGATTTCACGACGGCTTTCGAGCATTTCTGCGTTCATACCGGCGGGAAGGCGGTGATAGAGCAGGTCGGGAGGGTAATGGGGCTCGGAGACGAGAGGACTGAGCCGGCGAGAATGAGTTTGCACCGGTTTGGGAACACGTCGTCGAGTTTGGTGTTTTATGAGCTGGCTTATTTTGAAGCCAAGAGGAGGGTGAGAGAAGGGGATAGGATGTGGATGGTTGCATTTGGAACCGGTTTTAAGATTGGGAGTTTGGTGTGGAAATCGCTCTGTGATTTGGATCAAGATCTTGATAATCCTTGGAATGATTGTATCCATAGGTACCCTTTAAAGACTTGGTAATTAAATTGATTTTACCTATCAAAAAAAAAAAAAAAAGATTAAACTTGGGCGATTTTGTATTCATAAGGTTGGGTAAAAATTATTGAAAATATTTAATTCAGTTTAAAGGTGAAATCTCTTCCTTAATTTTGGAAACTAAGGTTTATAAATAGATCTTGGACAATGGTCATATGTATTTATATATATTTTTTTAAATGGTAAAGAATGTATTTTAGTTGTTAAATGAAGAATATTGTAATCAATATACTATATGTATGCAATATTTGATAGAATAAGGTTAGAATAATTAATATTTTAAGCAAAAGATTGTCCCAAAGGGTTGAATAAGACATATTTGAAACTTTTGGCCCTAATTTAAGTAATTCTAAGGTGCCCCAAAATTTTCTTAAGCTAGTATATGTATTTTTCTTAATAGCCTGCTTGAATCTTATATATTTTACTTACTCTTTGTTTTTTGTTAATATACGAAATTACAAATAATTGTTTATTTGAAACCGTCCCCGCCTTTCTCAATTTGAAATTGCCATCACGTGCTCAGCATAAGTTAAATTTCTATCCCATGGCAAAATCGCCTCCAACATTTGGAAGAAAACACCTTCCTAATACTCAAAATAGACTCCTTGGAAGACCACCCTACTGGTTCAAGTGGGGAGTTGATATCCTTAACCACATCCAAAGCATTTAATAAGAAACACAGATTTCTCCAAGGCTTCCGATCAGCAAAAGGCACCGCCCACTCTAATGCTTCCAGCTCAGCTCCATAAACCGAGTTTGTTGAAATTAAATTTGTGAGAGCCATAACAAAGAGACCTTTGTCGTCACAAACAACAAAAGCAAGAGCCCTGTCCTCCACCCCCTAGTCAAAGGAGACCACTCCTCCACCTGTTTCTTTTCCTAAAAAACTGTTGGATAACAAAGGACAATAGAGAAATCCAACACAGATTGATCAAGCATCCTTCCCAACTGTTGGATGCTGATTTTGCCTTCAAAAAGGCATTTGTTGAGGTAATTCCAAAAACAATACATAAAGGACGCAAAAAATATAGTAACCCGATTGCTGTCCATATCACCCATACAAACCCGAGAAAGGAATTGCGAAAATTGGTCAATTAAATCTGTAACACTAGCCGCCGCTCATTCAGTCAGCTTCCCTCCCCATCTACTAGAGAAAGCCAGAGAAATAATACCTAGGCATTCTTTAAACAGATACAGAGTGCTTTCCACCTCCTAGCCGCAAACCACACAAGTAGCATCCTCTCCATGAAAGATCTTACTCAATCTCTCTTTTGTAGGTAACACATCAGCCAAAACATGCCAAAGGAATAGTTTTAGTCGTTCATGCAACTGAGAGTCCCAGATAGCACCCCAAATTCTCGGAATATTATCATTATCAATAATGATGATATCTGAAGCATAGCAACTTCAAACCGAGACTAATTCATTCCTATTTGCACACCAGACAAGCCTATCATCTTCAAAGGAGTTGGACCATCCCATTTGCTCAATAGCCATTATCGATTCTTCCTCACATATTTCCCTTAACAGACTTCTATCCCAGTCAGAGCCATCTGCCAATCTTAAGTCTATGACTTTCTGCCAAGCACTCTCATCCACATTACTCTTAATGGAAGGGATATTACTTGGCAAGTTAGGAAGCCAGGGGTCTTTCGAGGGATTAATCCTAAGCCCATTTCTGATTTTGAAACAAGAACCATTCATTAGAAAATCATTTGCACTCAAAATACCATGCCACCCCGGAAACGAACCAGCTAATCGGCCAATCTCAAAAAATGACTTGTTCTTCATGTATTTTTCCCTTAGCAATTTGCACCAAAGCCTGTTGTCACCCATAGCCAACTTCCAACCCAATTTAGCAAGCAAAGCAGAATTGATGTCACTAAACCTACAAAATCCAAGGCCTCCCCTACTTTTCAAGCAACATATCTCTTTCCAGCTTTTAAGCGTTAAGTAATTCTTTTTTCCCACTTTAGATCCCCACCAAAACCTTCTGACTAGAGAGTCCAAATTGTTGCACAACCTTTTAGGAATTCTGAACGTTGACATGGAGTAGGTAGGGATAGCTTGAAGAACTGATGTAATAAGAGTGGCCCGACCAGCTTTAGACAAGAGGTTCCGGTTCCAACCATCAATCCTTTGGCTAATCCTATCTTTTAGATCCTTAAAATCTTTGGTTTTGTTCCTGCTAAGCAGTAGTGAATTAACAAGGTATATCAAGTTTTTTGGCATTTACTTGAGACCAAAAATGTCTTTGACCTTTTATTTTATCCATTTTCCTAGTATTCTTTGTAAATAAAATACTGGATTTCTTAGCATTAGCCTCCTGTCCAAACCAGGCAATGTATTTCTCGAGACAATTCTTTACCATCGAAGCTTTTTGTTCATTCGCTCTGCATATAACAAGGAGGTCATTCGCATACATAAGGTGGGAGATCGAGGCATTCCAACTGATTTTAATTCCATGTATATGACTCTTATCTTTTTCTCAAGCTAAAAGTCTACTAAGGATTTCAGAACAAAGAATGAATAGAAAAGGAGATAGGGGATCTCCTTGTCTTAGCCCATGGCTAGGAGAGAAAGACCCGTTGATTCCTCAATTCAAAAGAATTGAGTAATAGATCGAACCCAAACAGCTTCTAATAAGTCTTTAAACATCCTTAAAAAACCTCAAGCAGCCAAAGCTTTTTCCATGAACCCCCATTCCAGCCGGTCATAGGCTTTCTTCAAATCCACCTTGATTACCATAAGGCCATTCTTTCCCTGATGCTTATTCATTTTATGAATGATCTCTTGAGCAATTATTGTATTTTCTGCAATCCAACGGCCCTCCACAAATGCCCCTTAGTTAGGAGACACAATTCTTCCCATAAACTTTTTCAATCTATTTGTAATGATTTTAGATATGATCTTGTAGACAAAGTTACATAAGCTAATTGGTCTAAAATAGTTGAAGTTGGATGGGTGTTGCGTTTTGGGTATAAGAACTATAAAAATTTTATTGACATTGTGGGGGACCTTTTTCAGTCTAAAGCATTCTTGGGTGAATCTCACCACCAAGTCTTTAACCGTGTCCCAATAACGTCAAAAGAAACATCCAGAGAAACCATCTGGGCCTAGACTTTTCAGAGGATGAAGATCCTGAATGCATCTTTTGATCTCTTCCTCAGCTGGTATCTCAACAATCTCCAAATTCTCTTGATCAGTAATTAACTTTTGCCCAAGGCCAGCCATTTCCTCAGGGATATGGGGGTGTTCAGGATGGTACAATTCTTGGAACTTCTCCAGAAAATAATCCGCAATACCTCTGCTATCTTGGATCCAATTAAGACCATCCTCAATAGCCAGGACCTTATTTTTTCTGTGGCGCACCATAATATTCGTGTGGAAGAACTTTGAGTTCTTATCTCCTTCCTTGAGCCAAGTCTAACAAGATTTTTGGCAAAAGATAGATTCCAATCTAACTCTTTGGGTCTTCAACTCTTTAAGAATACTATGTCGCCGGTTATCTTCCTCAAACTCCTCCGAATCAAAACTCTCCAGCTCATATTCTAGACATTTAATTCTAGTTTGAGTGAATCCAAAATGGTCTCTATTCCACCTTTTAAGTGCCTTAGAGGTGTTATAAAGACTCATGCAAAGTTGGTGACATTTCATTCCATCTTTCCAGTCTTCTTCTCAAGCTCTTTGAACCACCTGAATATTGTCTTTATCCGAAGCCCAAGCTTGTACAAATCTAAACGAACACTGAATAAAGTTATATGTTTTCTCTGTCTCAAGAATAATCAGACAGTGGTCCAAGCATTCCGTGCTAAGGTGTTCCACTATCGCCTTTGGAAACATAGAGATCCATCCATGATCAGCAACACCTCTATCAATTCTTTCCTTAATACTAGTTAGCCCCTCATGACCATTACTCCATGTGAATCGAGCACCGTGAAATCCAATATCAATTCCCCCAGAGTCCATCATGAAGTCTTTAAGAAAAACTTTTTTTTTTCCAAACAGGGCGCCCACCTTGTTTTTCCTGGTCGTGCATGATTTCATTCAAGTCACCAATTATCAGCCAAGGTCCTTCAATATCCCCTATGAGCCTATCAACTGTATCCCAAAACTCTCATTTTTCTCCCTTATAGGGGGTTCCATGACAAGCCAGCAAACTTCAGGCTTTCCCTCCCATGATTTTATCTGAATTCCAGATGCATTCCATATCAACATTATCAGTCCACATTAAAGCCATTCCTCCTGCATTTCCACAAGCCTCAACAATTGAAAAGTTTGGGTATCTCAGCTTCCTACACAATTCTTCCATTTTTCAGTGGTCGCATTTCGTTTCCATTAGGAACAAGCAGTCAACATTTTTCCTTCTCACTACCCCTTTGAGGTAGTTGATTGAGTCAGGGTGACCCAATCCTTTACAATTCCAAGCAATCAGTTTCAATGGCCATGGGGGAGGGGGCATGTGAAGGCCCGCCTCCTCGGCCACTTGAAAATCTAGATTCCTTCGCATTGGGTACCTGTGATTCCCCTGAGAGCTCCATTCCCCCCCCCCCCCCCCCCCCCCCNCCCCCCCCCCCCCCCCTCAAAGAGGTTGATTCTTCGCCCATCCTTCTAGTTGCTTTCTTCCATGACCAACATGTTCTTTCTCTTCCACTAATATTATCCATGCCTTCTCCACCCATCACTCCAGGTCTTATGCAAAATGTATTCGCTGTTGGTGTCTTTACAAAAGAGGGATCATGTGCTTCTGAATTATTTCTCGCTAAAAGATTTAGAGGAAGCACATCCGAACCATTTTCCTCTTCCGCTAGAACCAATTTGCATTTAAAAGATCCCATAAGGTCCACTTGGGCTGGTCTTTTGCCTTTAAAACTTGGGTATGGGGCTTTACTTAATTTGCCTTCTCCAGAAGCAATTCCACCACACTCTGGCTCAGGCCCACCAGTTCAGCAATATGAAGGCCCATCTCATTTCTCTTTTTAACGTTTTGAACCACTATATTCTGTAAAATGTTTTTTGTCTAGTAGTTAATATCTCTATGAGCATGGTTCTCCATTCTAATTCGCCTCATAACTTCTTTTTCTAGGGTTTCCAGGTATCCCCAGTTGTGTCTTTTCAGAGTAAGATTAAGAGTGTCAAATTCGTAAGATTAAGAGTGTCAAATTCGTGTGCTTTTTTCCAACTCATTCTGATAGATATTTGAAACCACCTTCTTTTGCTGATTTATTCGGCTCGATTATGACATTTTATTTGTAAAAACTGCATTTAGTTCCTCGATAAGGTAGCCCTTCTCGAAATCTATGTCATCCACCACGCGCTCCGTGATGAGAGCTCTCGTTGCAGGATTCTGGTGGATCTCTGACTGCGGGTTGATGAAGAGAAGGCTCCCACTATGTTCAAATCGGATCCAAGGTCCATATAGCCTAGCTACAATGCTGTTTTCTGAAGTAATCGTTGCCAAAAACTCAAACTCGCATCAGCCAGTAACGTGGTTAAGCAATCCTCACTGGTAACAAAATCAGAAAGTCTTTCGTATTTAAATTGTATCCAATACTCCCCTTTGTTTTCTCTCTTTTGAAAAAAATCCCATCAGGATTGGAGCTGCAACCACGATGTCAACTCTAAAACGTAGATACCGTTGCCCAACCACACACCTCTGATTTATTGATTCTGTATGCAGGATACCAATATTATTTCTGATGCTTTCTGTCGTGCCTTCGTGGAGGAACATGGGTGGTAGCTCGTGGAGTTGTATGTGGAAAGTCACTATGTCAAAAGAGACTTTTGTAATCGCTCTGTCCGTGGGCCATTCTTTCAAGATTTGCAGAGAGCCGTTAAGGGACCATGGCCTTCTCCGGTACACGAAATCCCTATCTTCCTTGTTACCAAAAGTGAATTTAAAGATATTATCTTCAACTTTGTCAATCTGAACTCTGGCTCGGAGTCTCCATGTTTTCTGAACAATTTCAGAAATTGTAAACCTCCAGAAGAGTCTGGTTGCAAGTACCTTGCCTAACAATATCTTATCAGTTGTTGTTTGTCCAAGTTGAGATCTCGGTTGGAGGTTGAGGTTAATTAGTGCTTCTTGGATGTTTAGCATTTTTCCAGTTCTCCGTTCCATGGAAAGAAACACAGACCTTTCTAGCTGGAGGAGATGGGCTAAATTAGGTAAGATTACAAGAGGACTTCTATGCCTCGGAGAGCATTTTGCTCTGGTTTTTCTCCACTACTAATAACCATTACTATCATATAGGATCTACGCTTTTATGTCAACAATTAATTGGTTTGTGTTTTAGGTTTACATTTCCATATAGATTTTTAGTTTCAAGAAGTAAGTGATTAGGGTTGTAAATAGATCAAATCAACTTGTGATTAGTTTAGTTTTAACTCAATTGAACTCAATTCGCTACTAAAAAGAGATAATTTTAGATAATAAATGAAATTAGTTAGCCAATTTTGAGAAGAAAAAAAAAATTTGTGAGTAGTTCGTGGATAGCTCGAATTGTTATTTATACATGTCTATATAAAAAAAACTATTTTATTAATTTAAACATACTAAGTAATTATATTATGCAAACAATATTTTTTATATTTAATTAAATAAAATTTTTTATTTAAAAAAATAGATACAATGAATAAAATTTATTAATGATTTCGTGTTAAAATAAAAATTAAATAATATCAAATATTTAAACTTTTAGATTTTTAGATTTTTATATTTAAACGAGTTGAATCAAACCAAGTTCAAGCATTTTCATTAACGAGCTGAATCAATTTTAAGTAAACTATTTTCAAAATTTGATAAGCTTGAATAGAATTTGGACATTTCTAAAATCATGCAAGGTGAACTTGAAAATTAACTTAGCTCCTTATTAAACTCAATCATATGTATTGATTAATGTAAAAGTTTAGCATTTAATGCTAAATAGCCAAAAAAAAAAAGCCAAAGGGTGTAGTTATTATTGCAATTACTTATAAAATTAAGCATAAATACAATAAATTAACTTTATAATACATGAGATTTAGGGCGGTTTGACTTGTCCATTAATATCTCTTTGAGTTTGTAAGGTTCGAAAAAAAAATCCAGGTGGAACTCCCTCTCACAAACCCAATACGGGACCCACATCAAGCCATGATTATTGCTGCTTGAGATCGCATCCAAGTCCACCAATAGTAATTCACCATAAAAAAAGTCCACCAATAGTAATTTACCAACAAAAAAAAAAAAAAGAGTCCAACAATAGTAGGACTAGGATGCATCTTTGCTATAGTGACTAGCGAAATCCTCAATCACTTGAATGAACAGTATTTTTAATGATACTGTATATTATAATTTATTATAATTTATGTGGCATGTAAAATAAAAATTATTATTGTTTATAGTAAATATTTATTTAATAGATATAAATATTCAAAAATAGTTCTGAAATAAGTTTAATTGATTATGTGTAATTTAAAAAAAATTAAATCTAATTAAAATTAATTCTAATTAAAATAAAACTACTAAAAATAATTTAAATTTTTTTTTGAGTCAGCATGTTTAACAGATTTTTTAGAAGTAGATGGTCAACCTAATAACTTTTATTTTTTTTTTGTCAGATCAGCCTAACAGAAGCTTTAAACATAATCATTTGAATTTTTTTTTCTAACACTGTCTATTTATCTGATGTGATAATATTTTTTCAACAATTAACTGGACCATTCAAAATGCTCTTAAAGATGTGGAAAAAAATCAGATACTTTCATAAGTATATACTTTAACTAAGTTTTTTTTATTTAAATTATAATAAATAATAATATAATTTATATATTTTAAAATAATTAGGTGGATTTATTTTTTTAATATATTTTTATTTATTTTGTCATTTGTAATAATTTAAATGAAGAAATTTGATAAAAAAAAATAGATGATCCCGAAACTAAATTTTTCTGTAAAGATGCCACGATAAACAGTTAAGTAGCCTAAGTGAACAGTAAGGTGCCAATCTGGAATATTGAAGTACGAAGTGATATGCAAACACATGGTCCCATTCATTCATAGGGGATATAAACTAGTAATTTTGTTTTTAATTTCTTTTATTTACAAAGTTTGTATGGTTTGTTTACTTTAAATATTTGTTTTTTTTTTTTTTTGTGTGAATACTTTAAATATTTGTTAATGTTTGTTGATGGTAGTTAAAATTTATCAAGTATCTAAGTTAAAGAAAAATATAAAAAATGAAAAGAAAAAGCTAAAAAAATTTAAATTGTATTCAATTTGGTGTTTACATATATTTTTTTCTCTAACTTTGTAGTTAATTGAAATGTTTAAAAACTTTAGCTACCACTAACAAATATTTGAGTTTAGCAAAAATAATATGTTACCAAACAATACTATTTAAGCTTGTAATTTTTTTTTTCTTTCTATTGGGGATGGAAGGATTGAAATTGAGGACCTTTTGTCCGAGAAATAGTGGCGTTGCAATTTGCTTGTCACCGAGGAACATTTAAACTTGTAATTACGTGAAAAGTCCAACTAACTATCATTTAAAGAACAAATAATTATAACTAACTATCACTTAAAGAACAAATAATTATACGCAATTAAAGTAAAACCTTTAAAAAAAATTTAAAACCAAAATCATAAACATTACCAAGCAAAACATTATTTTATATATAAATTGGGAATTGATATTTTTACACCAAACTCGATGGCACCATAATCTAAAAGTTATCATCTATAGTTATTATCAATGGAATTGTCCCAAACAACTTGGAAAAATCAAAATAGATTATCTAGGTGTTTTTGGTATCATGTTGGTTTTTTATTTTTTTTATTTTTTTTTTTATTTTTTAAATCTAATTGTGTATAATTTACTAACATAAAATATTTGTTAATGACAATTAAAGTTTATTAGATATTTTAAATAACTACGTACTTGAAGGGAAGAAAAAAACTTTATGATTTGAAATAGTATTCAATTTGAGGTTTATGTTTTTTTTTTTTCCGTAGTTAATTAAGAACTCTAATTAACTCTACATACGACTATCTAATACTCATAAACATTAGTAAGAAGATGACACACACAATTAGGTAAAAGAAGAAGAAGAAGAAGAAGAAGAAACCCAAAAAAGAAAACAAAGAAAACACACATTAGATAATCATCAAATTAAAATCAATTCTACCAAAAAACAATTCCATACTCATTTAATATTCTATTGTTATTTTTTACACTTGATTTAGAAAAACAAGCCCAAGCCCAACCTACGTTATGTTTTATTTTCTGTACGTAAAACCCAATCCACAGCTTTGCTAAGCCCACGAGGCCTTAAACCCCCACGCACTTGGTCCCTCCGGCGCACAAAACTCCACGAAATAACAAAAACCGAACGGATAGAAGAACCCGGGAAAGCTCAATAAGCCACTTCGACAGCCAAAACAAAAATCAGTTCCAAACTTTGCCCAAAGAGTCTCCGTGATACAGAGGAGCTGATGAGGTGCGCAACATAAAGAAGAAGATGACAATCCTTCTTCAACCCTGTAAGTCTTTCTGCTTTTCAAACTCATTACCGCCTCTTAACCATTTCAATGTCCTTCACAACAGACTTCAAAGTTCAACTTTTTCTAGCTGCTCAGTTTCAAAACTCTCTTCTTTTAGTCCCTTTTCCGCTTCTGGGTTGTGTTCAAGTTTCAATTTTTCTTCGAATTTGCCAACTTCGGGAAGTACTCTGTCCACCTTTTGCTCCAGGAATGAGGGTTTTGATGGTTTTTCGAGTGCCCATTTGTCTTATAAGTCTGAAGAGGATAGAATTGAAGAGAATGAAGAGCTTGGGTTGCTAAATAAGCCATCTCCAGTACCTCTTGAAAATGGGTCTGTTTCAGAAGTAGATGATGAAAAACTTGATAAAGACAAGGCTTTAGAGCCTTTTTTGAAGTTTTTTAAGCCGAGGGATTCGGTGGAGCAAGAGGAAGTGGAAGAGGAGGAGAGTGGATTAGAAATTCCTAATGAAAAAAGTTATCTGGATGACAAGAATGAGGAAGTTAACAAGGTTAACGTAGAGTACTATGAGCCGAAACCGGGTGATTTTGTGGTAGGAGTTGTTGTTTCTGGTAATGAGAATAAACTTGATGTGAATGTTGGGGCTGATTTATTGGGTACAATGTTAACTAAGGAGGTTCTGCCTTTGTATGACAAAGAGTTGGAATTCATATTATGTGATATGAATAAGGATGCTGAGGAGTTTTTGGTTCCGGGGAAAATGGGAATTGTGAAAAATGATGAAGCTATGACTGGGGGACAATTGCCAGGGAGGCCTATTGTGGAGACTGGAACTGTTTTATTTGCTGAGGTTCTTGGTAGGACGCTCAGCGGCAGGCCATTGCTTTCTACTAGACGGCTCTTCCGGAGGATTGCTTGGCATCGTGTGAGGCAGGTTCTTTTCTAGCTTTTATGTTATTTTATTTTATTTCCTTTGTGGTTTTTTGTCTTTCTTTTTGTTCCCTTCTCAGGGTAGAAGGTAACTTGATATAGCTATTCAAATGGATAATGCATAAGCTAGCTTCATGACTAATAGTAGCTAGCCTATTTGTGGTGTTGCCTTATGTGTCATGGCAGTCTTGGACTATTCCCTGTTTATTTAATCTGTTAAAGCTTTTCATCTCTTGGGCAGATAAAACAACTTAATGAACCCATTGAGGTTAGAATTACAGAGTGGAATACTGGGGGTCTTCTCACGAGAATTGAGGTTTGTGCATCTGATGTGAATGTATATGCATTCACTTTGTGTGTGCTTACATATTTTCAATTTTGTATTTCAGGGCTTGCGGGCTTTCATTCCAAAAGCTGAATTATTGAATAGAGTGAACAACTTCACTGAGTTGAAAGAAAATGTAAGTTATAAGCGTTCAAGTAGATTTGTTTAAAATTTACTGCTTTAATGTTTATAAAAGCAGATGTTTTGTGTAGCTGGATAGTAAGTAGAAAGTTATATATATACATATATAAAATTTATATATTATATCTTTTGGAACTATTTGTGTCAAAGTTCTTTAAATTGTGACACATGCATGAGGTTCTGTTGATATACTGCAATAATGAACTTGTCTTGATGCATTAGAAAATAGATATAGTTGACAGAATGTTTGTGATATAGATGAAACAACCATCCACATAAATCCCACTTTAGCATTGGCTTGGATTTATTTATTTATTTATCACAGGAGCTGGGGTCTTGTCCACACATTAACATGTATCTGATTTCCTGCTTTGGAGTAAATTCAATCCATCAAGGCCAACACGCTCAAGGCCGCCTTTTGTCTTTTAACATATAGACTAGGTGATGTAATATGTTTTTTTTTTTTTTTTTTTTTTTTTTTTTTTTTTTTTTTTTTTTTTTTTTTGTGATTAAAACAACCAGCTTAGCAAGTTTGTTAGGATAACATATGTTATATTGAGATGGATATAAAAGAACCAGACTTGCATAATTTGAAAAAGTAATTGCAGCCCACTTGCAATTTTGAGAGTTAAGTACGGAATCCCATGTCAATGTTAGACACCCAACAATATTTTTATGCCAACTGATCATCAAAATGGCCATCTTACTTGAAGCCTTTACTCCATGACAATTTAGATCAAGTTTCTTTCTAACTTCTACGTGACTTCATATATGTATGCTTACGTGGCAATGATTTGGGTGATTCTGTTTTTATGATACAGGTGGGGCGCAAGATGTTTGTGCAGATTACGCGAATAGATGAAACTAAGAATGACTTGATACTGAGTGAGAAGGAAGCTTGGGTCAGTTTTAAAATGGAACTATAAGTCTCTTTTTGTCTTTTGCTTGCTATATTCTTTTATTATTTTTCCTGTTTCATTCTTTCGTTCCTATTTCTTATTAAAAATCAACCTGAGTTTGCATTATAATATTACAGGAAATGTTACATCTTAGAGAAGGAACACTTTTGGATGGAACGGTTAAGAGAATTTTTCCATATGGAGCACAGATAAGGATAGGGGACACGAACAGAAGGTAAGGGAATTGTAAAATTATCTTCAAAGCATATTGGCTACACCTAGATTTCTTGTAATGCATTATGCTATTCAAGTCGATACTTACGTTTCTAATAATTCTATTTTCCATGAGCTTACAAAAGATATAGGGGTAGGATATAACTAATGAGAAGAACTAACTCTTGTGATCAATATGAACATCAGTTTTGCCAGTAATGATTGTTGTGGTTCAGCTTTCAAAGTGTGATTCTTTTAATGCGTCCACCTTCTTCCTTATGAGAGATGGGCAAAAGTGCCCATTGGACCAATAGAATTCATAGTCTTTCAATCAGTTCTGCATCAGATGAGGAATTTTTTTTTTGCTATATTTTTATGACCCAATGGGTAGGCTGTTCATTGAGTTGAAAGCCTACCATGCATTAAGGTTCCAACCGGTATAATTCTCCCTAGGTTGAGAGTATGACCATGTAGAGTTATACTCTTATAGTACGGTTGAAATTGTCATGATGAAGCAATAATTGAAACTTTAAGAACATTTTCAGGTGTTTACCTTGGTGCTTGACAAAATGTCAAAACAAAGCCTACATAGAAACAAATGGTCCTGCAAAACTTGGAATCCCCAGTACTGCCATCAAACTAGGAATGCTTTGATTAGTCAAACCAATTTTTCCTAGCTTCATGCCATTGGTGAACCAAAATAACTTGCATCTTCTTCATCCACTCATTAGACACCTCTTGTAGGATATATGCACTCCAAGTTATCAATCTTTCCAACTGATTTTAGCACCAAACCACCTCCAAACTCCTTTAAAACTGTCTTTCCTATGCCAATTTTCTCAAAACACTTTCTATGTTGCACGGATATAATCCAAAGCTGTAAGTGAAACTTGCTGTGTCAATTTAGTCATTTGTAGACAATTAAGAGAGAATGGTTAATGTACCCCATTTTGAAGCCTTTACTTCCTTCTTTAACATAAATCAAGAGAAGCTGTAGAAGTGTCTGAGGTGAAAGAGCCTAGTTTGATGCAGATTCTGTACCCATACCACAGTTGTGTCATGTCGATATGAATACTTGGTCTCCATTGCTAAGTCTCTGTAATAACAGCCTCCTTAGTTGTTGACTTGATATAGGAAGCACCCAAAGAAACTTGCTTTACTCAATAATAAGTTCTGATTCTTCCTGTATTGCATGTATGTTTTGTCCTCTACTAAAATTTTACTTCATCCCAGTTAAGTTCTTCTAGCATAGAAAAACGATGAACAATCAAGATCATATGGAAGTGTTTAATTAGGTTTTAATTAGGTTTTATTATTTTAATTTATGTTTTGATTTTTTAAATTTAATTTTGATATGAGATATCACAAAAGGTGCCTCGTAGCTGTACTCTTTCTGTGTCCAAAGTGTTGGATGAGAATATGATGAGGTGAAGAGACAACTTATGCTCATCAAATCACCAAGGCTGTATCTGATGATTTAGGAAAGATATGGATTCCCTTCCAACTCCTTGATTTATTGTTAGTCACTATTTTGGAGTATAGACATGGACTTGTGTCTTGTCAATAATGTCAAATGGAGAATCAATCCAAGTATAAGATGTGACAGTTTCTCTGAGTCTTTCTGTGTATTTTGGGTGCCAGGTGGCTATATTGTTACTTGTGTAATCTTTCTATAGACAGGTACTGAAGAGATATGTGAAGACTTCCTGTTACTTATCTTTAGATAACAATAGGATCTGGCAATCAAAATATTTGATTCAACTGTATAATAAATTAGGAAGGAATTAAACACAAATACAAATTCCATACATATAAAATGTCATGTGGGCTTTTTCTGGTGGCTCATCCTCTAATGCAACTTAGTGTCAAATTGTTGGTAGAAAGGTAAATATGCTGCAGCGTCTGTTTTCTGTTCCTTTGCTTCCTTTTCCCCTGAACATTTTGTAAATTAAAGATAAGCTATTTGCTTGTTTATTGATATTTTCCTCTGTATATCACTAACTGAAAATTGTCTAACCATTTTCTTATTTCTCAGTGGCCTGGTGCATATTTCAAACATCACACGAGCCCGAATTACTTCTGTCAGTGACTTACTTGCAGTTGATGAGAAGGTTAAAGTTCTGGTTATGAAGTCAATGTTTCCAGACAAAATTTCTCTCAGGTATACAAGGACTGGACGCTATTATTTTCTATGTCATGGTTATTATTGTTATTATTATTTTATTTTTATTTTTCTGTATCTACTTAAAATGTTTACTTAGTTATAGCACTCTGCTCGCTTTCACGTGCTAAAGTGTTTCGGTTTTGTGGCCTTGAATTGTGTGTGTTTGTGTGTGTTTGTGTGTGTATGTGTGGGCCAAGCTCATCCTTCTTTCAACCCTCTCCGACTCATGCCTGCCCATCTTGGACTTGAGACAAATTTTGGGATGCCTTTGCATTAGGTCTAGGCCATCAGCAATTGTGCTTGTATTATTTTTTCTTGGGTTCCATATTTTTGTTTACATTTCTTTTGTAATTGTCATGCCATGGTTTATCTACGAAACATGGACTTACATTAAAGTTCTAGGGATTTGATGAAGTTACACTACCTGATGGAAGTTAAGATTCTTTGTTGTTTAATCTGTTATGGATCTTTATTGAGCAAGTTGTTGCCTATGTAAACAAATCCTCGTTATATGGAGAAATATCTATCCTCTACTAATTCCATTTGCAAATTTCTTTTGTTTGCAGTATTGCGGACCTGGAAAGTGAGCCTGGCCTCTTTTTGGCAGACAAGGAGGTCTTTGTATAATTTTTCTGTTATTCATAGTAGTGATATCATATCTTATTTGGGAGCGCTTCCATTTGCAATTGTGAGATTGATTTTAAAATTTCTTTCTCTTTACAGAGAGTGTTTTCTGAGGCTGAAATGATGGCCAAGAAGTACAGGCAAAAGCTACCTGCAGTTTTAGGCACTCGCAGGTCGGAACCCTCTCCAAGCAACGCTCTAAATTTTGACAATGAGGCAACCATGTATGCAAATTGGAGGTGGTTCAAATTTGAAAGAGAAATTGAACCAAACTGACCCT
Source organism: Ochetophila trinervis (assembly GCA_003254975.1). NCBI lineage: Eukaryota > Viridiplantae > Streptophyta > Magnoliopsida > Rosales > Rhamnaceae > Ochetophila > Ochetophila trinervis. The sequence continues at coordinate 131,313 of QANX01001811.1, read as the reverse complement.
GAGGTTTCTCCTTTTGATATTGCAAATTTAGGAAAGGGAGGACTCAAAACATTTGCATCCATCCTTCCTGAAAACCGCATGCCTTGTGAAGAAAGAGGAAAGGTCATTTCTTTTCACATGTTGCCTCATATGTTGCATGTAGATCATTGGTCATTTAAAAATCCATAGAGGCTGAGAGCACGAGAGACTATAAAATGACTGCACAGCTTTGAAGTGTGGCCCCCTTCTTAGTATTTAACTGAAATTTGTAATCATATTTTCTTCTTTTTGTAGATTTTGGTTTTGTTTTAGGCTTCTCTTTACTTCTTGTGGTGCTTTCTTTACGCCGTTAAAGTTGTTGCACATGGAAGAAATGGTAAACATTTTGCCACCAGCTTAATATCTAATGAAAACTCAGAATGCATTATCATGGTTGAATTGTTCATTTTGAGATTTGATAAAGAATATTTTATATGTCATGTTGAATTTGCTTCTGATAATGATTTGTTTTTGTGTTTTTGATTGGAATATGTTATTTAGCCAAAATGTTAGAGCAAGAACTGTGATTCAATTCTTTACTAAATACCTCAACCTCATAATGCTTAGCTTGGTTGACATACAAGGCCAGGCCAGACCCTGTATCCTGAAGATAATATACCATTTTTCATCAAAATTTGAAAAAAACAGAGACATGGGTAGAGGAATCAGTCTAGTATGATTCTAATCTTGTGTGTTTAATAGCATTTACAAGTTTCCTATTTATAGACTATACATAGTATAGAATTGGGAATAAAATAACTACTATAACTGTCACTCTAATCTTTTCTAAATTATAAGAGTTGACAAATATGATATTTTCAGTAAATACATCTAGGAAATCTTCTAGAATCTCAGCAATAATTCAATCAAATATTCAACTTTCAACGCTCCCCTTCAAGCTGGTTTGAAGATATCTTCCATTGCCAGCTTGATATTTAAAAAATCAAATTGCTTCTTGTGTAGTCATTTTGTGAGTATGTCCGCAATTTGTTCAGTAGTTGAAATATAGGTCATACAAATTTGCCCACTATTTAGTTTTTCTTTGATAAAGTGTTTATCAACTTCAACGTGCTTTGTTCTATCATGAAGAACTGGATTGTGAGAAATAAAAATTGCTGCTTTATTGTTGCAATACAACTTCATAGGTAATGGACTAGAAATCTTTAAGTCTTTTAAAAGTCGTTTAATCCATAATACTTCACAAATTCCATGAGCAACAGATCTAAACTCAGCCTCAGCACTACTTCTTGCCACTACATTTTGCTTTTTACTACGCCAAGTAAACAAAAGTACAATAGCCAGAGGTTGATCTTCTATCAATTACACTCCTAGCCCAATCTGCATCAGTGTATACTTCAATTTGTAGATTACCACGATTCTCAAACAATAGACCTTTTCCTGGAGTTCCTTTCAAGTATCTCAAAATTCTATAGGCAACATCAAAATGCTCTTGTCCTGGTGAGTGCATGAATTGACTCACCATACTAACTGCAAAAGCTATGTCGGGATGTGTATGTGATAGATAAATCAGTTTTCCAACAAGTCTCTGAAATTGGTCCTTATTCATCACTTCTTCAGGTTTGGCAGGTTGTAGCTTCAAATTAGGTTCAATAGGTTCTCAGCCACTTTACATCCAAGCAAACCTGTTTCACCAAGTAGATCAAGAACATATTTTTGTTGAGAGACAAAAATACATTTCTTAGATCTACCGATTTCCATTCCAAGGAAATACTTCATAGCACCTAAGTCCTTGATTTCAAAATTATTAGCAAGTACCTTATTTAGTCTCTCAAGTTCTATATTGTCATCCTTTGTCAAAATTATATTGTCAACGTATACAATCAAAATAACAGTTTTCCCTTCATTCGAGTGTTTATAAAACATGGTATGATCTACTTGGCTTTGACAATAACCATGACTTCTCACAACTTTCCCAAAAAGTTTGAACCAGGCTCTAGGAGATTGTTTGAGGCCATACAATGATTTCCTCAATCTATATACTTTGTTTTTACCATGTTTACCTTAAAATCCAGGTGGTAAATCCATAAACACCTCCTCCTCCAAATCTCCATTCAAGAATGCATTTTTTACATCCAATTAGTGTAAGGGCCAGTTTAAGTTTGCAGCTAAGGAGAGTAAAACACGAATTGAGTTTATCTTGGCTACCGGAGCAAAAGTCTCTTGGTAGTCGATTTCATAGGTTTGTGTAAACCCTTTTGCCACGAGTCTTGCCTTGTACTTTTCTATACTTCCATCAGCTTTGGATTTAATTGTAAACACCCATTTGCAACCAACAATCTTCTTATCTCTAGGTAGATCAACTACCTCCCAAGTGCCATTCCTTTTTAGAGCATTCATTTCTTCCAAAATTGCTAACTTCTAATCTGAATAATCTAGAGCTTCCTGAATGGTTCTTGGAACAAACATTTGAGAAATTTTAGAAGTAAATGCATTATGTATATTAGAAAGTCTATGATATGACACATAATTAGCAATAGGGTGCTTGGTACAAGTTTGGACTCCTTTCCTAAATGCTATAGGGACATCAATGTCTGATAACCAATATTAGGAGTTTCAAGAATAGGAGGAATTGGAATTGAAGGATTATCTGGAATATTGGACAGACCGTCTCTTGGGGATAATGATTAAGCCTATTCTAGGATTGTAGGATGATCTTTACTGTTTTGGTGAACAACTCTTCTAGTATAAACACAAAGCTGAGAATCATTTTGTAATATTTCTCCCCTTGTCTATGGTACAACTATGCTTGGCAAGAGTAGATTAGTATTACACTCATTTTCCCTATTTAAAACAGTTAGTTCCTGATATTTTAACTCAGGAAAGGAAGGATTAGGCAAAGGTAAAGATATTTCCCAAAACTGACCTTCATTTCTCTCTTTCTCCCTCTGAAGACAATTTTGGTTGAAGTATGGTTGATTTTCCAGAAAAGAAACATCCATACTAATGTGGATTTTTCTAGTTATAGGGTTATAACACTTATATCCTTTCTTATTTGGAGCATATCCTATGAAAACACACTTTTCTCCTATAGGATCTAGTTTAGATCGAAGATGATTAGGTATGTGAACAAACATTGTACTGCCAAACACTTTTAAAGGTAAATATGAAATTATCCTAGATTCTGGAAAAATATTTTGAAGACACTTTAAAGGTGTAATATATTTCAAAACTCAAGTATGCATTCTATTAATCAAATAAGATGCTGTTAAAATAGCATCTCCCCATAAATATTTAGGAACATGCATAGAAAACATTATAGCCCGTCATACTTAAAGTAAATGTCAGTTTTTCCTTTCAGCAATACCATTTTGTTGAGGAGTATCTCGACATGTGGATTGATGCTGAATTCCTTTTTCTTTCAATTTTTTTCCAAATATTGATTAAAATATTCAGTTCCATTATCAGTACGAAATGTACTGATTTTTGTTTGAAATTGGTTTTCAATCATATTGTAAAAATTCTTGAAATGTTTTTCCACTTCAGATTTTTCATACATCAAATATACCCAACACAATCTTGTATGATGATCAATGAAGGTCACAAACCATTTTTTTCCAGATAAAGTGATAATTTTTGATGGACCCCAAACATCACTGTGAACCAAATAAAAAGATTTTGATACACGATAAGTTTTTGAGGTATAAGAAACTCGATGGCTTTTTGATAAATAACAACTTTCACATTGAAAAAAAGAAACAGTCCAAATTTTTAAATAAAGCAGGAAATAGATGTCTTAGATAAGGAAAACTAGGATGTACTAATCTAAGATGCCAAAGCATAATCTGTTCACGACTAGAAATTGAACTAACACTACCACTAAAGCTTTGAGCTTGCTTATTGTTGAAGATGTTGTCATCAAAATAATAAAGACCATCTACCATCTTAGCACTGCCAATCATCATCCCCGAGTTCTGGTCCTGAAATTCACAATGAGAGTTAAAGAACATGACACAACAATTAGAATCTTTGGATATTTTACTCACAGACAAAATGTTGCAGCAAGGTTAGGGACGTGAAGAATAGATTTTAAAATCATTTTTCCAGATATTTGAATTAAACATTTTCCTTCAATTGGTGAGAATCTACCATATGCAATTTTAACTTTTTGATTGTCAGAACAAGGTGAATAAGATTTAAATAAATGAGAAAGACTGGTCATATGATCTGATGCACCTGAATCAATAATCCATGGTGCAGAGGTTAAACAACAAGAAAAAGCACTAGGATAGCTACTTGTTTGAGCAAGAGAACCACTAAGAAAACCAGATGACGGATTAGACTTTAGCATTCTTAGGAGATGATCCATCTGCTATTTACTAAAAGGACTTGTATCAGCCTCATTAGCATAAGGAAACATGTGGCTGGCTTTGTTACCAGGTTTGCTACTTTTCCAATCTGCAGGTTTTCCATGAATTTTCCAGCAAGTCTCCCGAGTATGGCGAGGTTTGTTGCAATAGTCACACCATACTCGAGGTTTCTCATTTTGTCGGTGCTGGTTGGTAACAAACCGACTTGCATTAGCATCATAAGCTACTAATGCCAAGTTCTCCACTGTTCCACCAATTCCTTTTTTTCTGAGCATTACACTCATGCGGCTCTCTTCCCTCCTAACTTCAAAAAATACCTCTCCAATTTGAGGAAGTGGTTGTCGGCCAATTATTCTTCTTCTAATCTCATCAAATTCAATATTTAGACCAGCAAGGAATTTAAAAATTCGATTGCTCTCCATCATTTTCTAGTTGTGATTACAGTCATCAGAGGACTTCCATTCATAATCATTATACATTTCTAGATCCTGCCATAACCTTTTCAAACGGTTGAAATACTTGGTGACATTTTTTCCTCCCTGTCGAATCTCACCAAGTTGCAGTTGCAATTCATAAATCTGAGATTGATTACCAAGATCAGAGTACATCTGATTGATGTCGTCCTAGAGTTCCTTTGCAGTCGAATAGCACATATAGTTGGTGCTAATGTCTTTGTCCATGGCATTCACGAGCCATGTCATGACCATGGAATTCTCTGCATCCCAAACAACATACATTGGATCCTCTTTCGAAGGTGCCTTCTTTTCTCCAGTCAGATATCCGATCTTTCCTCTTCCTCAAATGTACATTTGAATAGATTGAGACTAACGAAGAAAGTTGTCTCCATTGAGGCGGATGTTTATAATATGGACAGAATGAGAATCGATATGAGAATGTTGTGTTTCAATGTTTTTTGAAGTAGTAATAGTAGTAGATTCAGATAATATGTCAGACATGGTGAAGAAAAGGCTCGTTTTTTTTTTTTTTTAGAATAGAGTCAGAAAATAATTTTCTGCTCTGATACCATGAAAAAAAAATACAAAGATGGGTAGAGGAATTAGTCTAGTATGATTCACTAGTCTTGTGTGTTTAATAGCATTTACAAGTTTCTTACTTATAAACTATACATAGCATATAATTAGGAATGAAATAACTACTACAGCTGCCACTCTAATCTTTCCTAAATTACAAGAGTTGATTAATATTATATTTATAGTAAATACATGTATGAAATCTTCAAGAATCTCAGCAATAACTCAACTAAATATTTAACTTTCAACAAAATTATAAAATAGTAAATAACACTATAACTGGATGAGTTAACAACAGACAGCCTTAAAGCACCTCCGATGGGATACTAAAACGGCTGCAATGTTGAGATTATAATAAAGAAATGGCAGTGCAATCCATTACAGCAGTGCCTTACCTTTGCATCTCTTATGGTTGGGTGTCAACCTTTGACACTGCCATTTGAGAGGCTACATTTTGCATCAGAAATGGCAGTGCCGAATTTTAAAAAAACTCCACTATTCATATTACAATAAAGAATAGTAGTTTAAAAAAAAAATGCTATTATAACATTTCTCATTTAAGTATTATGCTAAAATTTGACATTGGCATTTTAGCACACCAATATTAAATTGCTATTATAGCATTTCCTTATGAAGATGCTCTTACTGGTAGCACCACACTTGAATAAAATAGCAAAGATAAAGCATAATTTTGAACATTTATAGCCATGAATAAAAAGTTGAATGGTAGTGATGCCTTAGTTTTGTTTCGTATTTTATAAGTTTTTTGGGAAAGAAATAAGAGCAATTGCTTATGTATATATTGTTTTGTAGTGGCAAAGTCTTAAAATTGATTGGAAAAAGGTCTCCATCTTCTTGACCAAAGAAAGCAGGATTTCGGTAAGATGTTTCATGAATTTTTAAGCTTTTTGTTTCAGTAGAAAGTCATAGGCGCTTAACAACAACTGTATTCCACATAATCAACGTCTTTGTTAAAATACAACTACTGATTATATGATATATATATATATATATATAGGATAATAATTAGGGTTTGGGTTATCTTTTGGGACATCTCTTTTTGTCATCTTCATGTTCTCCACTATTAGATAGAAACCCTTTTTTTTTTTTTTTTTCTTTTTTCTATATTATAAACTTTTGTGTGTGTGTGTGTGTGTGTGTATGTCCAATTTAAGTAAACTAGTTTGACACAACCTAATTAAATAGGGTTTGGGGCTCCATGAATTAAAGTTTGAAGACCACAAAAAGCCAAGAAAGGTAGTACCCTAAAGTCAGTCTCCTTGTGGCTAGGTTGTTCACTTCAGACATTAGGAGAGACCTAGTCTGATAATTTTATTTTCTTTCATACATTTAATTATTAGGATAATAATAAATTACATGGTCCCTAATCCTTTTGAGTTGTTGAGCTTAATTTTATTTTCTACTAGAAAATTATTATTATTCAACATACCATTCTAATCATCAAAGGCCACTTACTAGGTAGTTGTATATAATTTTGATATTTTTTTAGGAAAACTACATCAATAAACTTCTGTTTTTGCCAATCTTGCACAACTGCTTTTATATGTTTTGAAAATTTTCACATGTAATTCAGTGTATAAAAATTTGTCAATATTAATTACATTTTAATTGATTGCATTTGCATGAAAAATGTGATGTTATAGATAAAATCACAAAAAAGAAATACATTATTGTAATTTCAAAACGTATAAAGAAGGGGTTATCACTGTAATTTCCTCCTGTTTTATTTAAACTTGTTTTACATAAAGATATAGTAGTGCTTCAGTATCCAAATTTCAATATGTTTACCAACTTGTTTAAGAACTGATATAGCAAAATAATATGTTATTATTTTATTGATTAAAAAATTAATATAAACTAAATATTAATAAATAAACATTTAAAAAGATAAACAAAAATTCAATAAAATCCAATCCAATAAAATAATAATAATATGTCATTTATCATATTACTTAGTAAATAACTTGCTATCAATAGTATTACTGTAAAAACATTGATGTAAGCCATAAATGCTTATCGACTGTACATAACAAATCATTCATAATGGAGCACAATCAATTTTCCAATTATATAATCACATTAATGATTAAACTTTGAAATCCTATATATGTTAGTGGACTATTTTGACAGAAATCAAGTATCCAAATTCCTCAATTACCAAAAGAAGAAAAAAGAAAAAAAAGAAAGGTATCCAAATTCCTCAAAGTTAAGAGTGAGTGAGATCCACTGTGAACAACTCAAAGATTTGTTTAGAGTATGTATGGAATTATATGAATGATATAACGTAGACTTTAGGCCCCTTTTTATGCGTCTCTTGCTTCCTACTTTGGCGTTTGGACAGGGCAGCTACCTCCTCCTGCCTTCCCTCTCAATTTATTTTTATCTTTTGCAAATCTTAAAAACAAGCCGGAATATATATATATGATAATTTCTTGCTTGACAATCAAACTATTTGTCTTTTACATAGCTAAGAAAGTTATTTATTTGGACATTAATGCCATGTTATTGATACGTCAAATTTAAGAAATGGATTTGCAAATCCATATGAATTATTTATTTTTATTTTTTTGCTGAGCAAATCGATATGCATTTTGCAAAGCCACCCAATAATTTGTATGATTTCCAGATTTATATGATCATAGTTTTTATACATATATTGTTGGAGAGAGGAGGATAAGGGTGACTTTTCAATATCTAATGTAGATTCATAGAGTGTGTTTGTTGGATTAGACTAGATTTGACTTGATTATTTTAAAAACAAAATTATATGGATGCCCATTTCACCTAGTTATTTATGTCACCACTTTATCACCTCAATACCCATGTTGCCCATTTTATTTTTGTTTTTAAAAAAAAATTAAATTTTAAAAGTGTCTCAGCCTCCTTCTTTCCTCCTCCAATTCCTCCATTATTTTTTATCCTCTCTCTCTCTCTCTCTATTCAGAAGGAAAAATAGCATGAGTTAAGCAATCTGCTTTCAAAGATAAAAACTAAAGTACTGGTAGCGAAAAAAATCACTGCCATTAAACCCAAATTGTTGGCACCACCACCTTTGAAGAAGAAATTCATTTTCACGAAACTATCTTGCACTATCCAACTAGCATGAAACCGCCTTTATGTTGAGTGGTGTGCCCACCTCACAGAATTAGTGCATACTGCTTTTATGTTAGACAGTGTAGTATAAAGTAAAACGGTGTGCACACTTCTCAAAAATGTGCATACACTGCCTTTACGTTGGACCGTTTGAGTCTTGCCCAACATTTGCACACGCCGCCCTTACTTTGGACGGTGTAGCATAAGTTGGGCAGTATGCATAAGTCATCTTCATCCTCTATTTTTGTGTTTTTTTTTTTTTTTTCTTTAAGCTTAGTTTTTTTTTTTCATTTCAATAAATTTCAAATAAATATACAACATTGAAACACATTAATATACATTATTATAACAAACAAAAAAAATCAAATTAGCTTGGTGGGTAGTAGAATTGGATTTGATGTTGATAAAAACTTATTGAAAAATTAAAAATGGAGTTCAACGCTTCTTCAAAGTTTGATATTGTTAACTTAGTATTTCAAAATAGTCAATACAAACAAAATTTAAAAAAAATCAACAGAAAATTGTAAAATATAAAAAAAAAAAATGAAAAAGTGCACGACAAAAGATAAAAGAAAAAATAGTAGCTAATTTATTAAATAAAATGACAAATGATAGGTAACAACATTTTAGAAGGGATAAAATTGACATAATAGGTTTGGAGTGACGACGTGGTAGGCATAAATAACTAAATAAAAAATGATGAACATGGAAAGTTAATGATTGAGTGAGATTGTCATAGATAAAAAAAAAAAATTTGTCTGCGTGGCTTATGTGCAACCTGAATTTTTTTATTTTAATTTTTCCAATAAAATTAGATTATATATAAAATAATTTAGTTTTATCCATTTTAATCCTGACCATAAAATTGAAATTTATTTGATGTTGGTTAAGAATATAAGCCGTAAGTCATTTTTTTAGAGTAAGCCCAAAAAAGTGTACAAACTAAAGGATAAAGTATTAAATACATTTTGCACTCTTAAATTTTATTTTATTTTTTTGGTAAATAGCACTCTTAAATTATACAAAGTTTTTTACTTTGTGTCATAACCATTAGGAACTCTCACATTACACTCTAAGCTATTGTTTCAACCTTTAGTTTGATACAATTGTTTATACCATTCAAAATTTGAATGGAAAAAGCCACATTTGCAAATCACATGTCTTTTAATAAGAGACATTTCGAAAGCAACTAAATATGGATGATGTTTCCAAATTTTGAATGGTGTTAACAATTGTATTAAAGTGCGTGTAAAATGTTAGTTTTATGGTTCAATATGAGAGTTTTTAAAGATTAGAATAGGGTGCAAATTGAAAAATATTGCATATCTAGGGGTACAAAGTGTACTCAATCCTAAAATAAAAATAGTTAAAATAAGCCAATAATAAAGGTTTATTTTTAATTATTAATATTTTTAATTACAATGATCCAGGGTACAAAGTGTATTTAATCCTAAAATAAAAATAATCACTATTTTTTTTAATTTCTAACTAAAAATAATCACTATATTTGAGGATCAAGATTTTTTAGTGGATTTGAAAGATATAATAATGCCATTTATCATTATTGGTAATTTAATCTTTGAATGTGTACTTTTGTGCTTTGGATTGGCACATCATTATTTAGATTTTTAGTTTTGAAACTTTTTAATCCAATCACCAATAGAGTATGTAAACCTGATCATACTGGTGATGGTAAATATTAGATGTTTATCAAAAGTTGGAAATAATGGGTTTGGTATTTTCTGTTGGAATTACAAAATTACTAATAATAATATGTCAGAGAAGAAAATAGCACTCATCAATGGAAAACATATCTTGCTTAAGCCTAGTTGACGATGACCACTAATAATATTTTCTATTTGGACTCAAAATGATGAAATTCTCCACTTCAATATAATAATAATAATAATAATAATAATAATAATAATAATAATAGTTTCATAACATTTCCTAAATTTGCTCAGATATTTTAAATCTAATAACTTTTTACAATATGGAAATTTTGTTTTACATATCTATCTTTTCAACTTCAGTACCAATGGCAATATCAAAAAAAATCAAAAATCAAAAAATCAACTCCAAACACTAGCGCCAAGGAGTGTTTGAACTTTTGTCATTCACAAGAGAAAATAATTGTTTTACCGTTAGACTATCCTTTGAATATTAAGCTTAACCACAAAAAATAAAAATTATAATTAATACTTTATGTTTTATATACATTTAAAAAAAAAAACCCCCAAAATTTTCAATAGAAATTTGGACATTAATTGTGTTGGAAAAATTAGTTGGGGTTGTAATGGGTGTTCGAGCTCAATTATTAAGCATTTTGACTTGAGGAACCCAAGCAATATGTACTGCAACTAGGATTTTGCGCATCCAATTAATACACCATGGTTTATTTCCATAACACATTAACATTTTTTTAAGAGCACCTCATGAGCTTAGGATACACCCAATACTTTTTACACTATACCCTCTAAATCGTAATCCAAACCTTTTTTAGGAAATAATCCTTATACTATGAATTTTTGTGAACTAGAACGAAGGTTTGAATTCTATTTTTTTTTTCCTCATATTAAACTTATATTTTTACTCGAAATCAGTATTCTAGAAATTAATAGTTTACCATTAGTTTTTTTTCCGCAAAGATAGAATTCAAGATTATTATGTAAAAAAAAAAAGAGTATCGTTAACTAATGTTAGAAACAATGTTTTATTTTGTAAAAAATGTAGATTGTAATTTCTAATTTATTGAAACCTGTAATATGGTATAATCATTATGTTAAAGACTTTAAATGCATACACTAATTTTTACATTTACACCAAAATTCAAACCAAAGTTTCCATATTTCATAAAAGCATGCATGGGTGCCCAAATCTTATTATTCAAACGTGGTATTAAAAAGAGTTTACATATGGTGCGGCTGAATTGTTAGAATAAGGTCAAAATCTAAAGCCCTAACAAAACCCTAAATCGTTAGGCGTGCCCTAAATCCCTAATATATTCGAAAACCCCCTCTCTCTTTCATGTGACCCTCTATACATATATTTTGTTTTAGCCCTACTCCCAAAGCATACCCACCACCTCTACCTCGGTAACCAAATCACTTTGCCTTCCCCTACTTAAGATTCACCTTTGCCAACAGTAGTTAAACTGTAAAAAATACAATAATTTACTCGTTTTTCATTCCCATTTTGCCCTCACAGCCAAGAAGTTCCAATTTAATACAACTATACAAGTTCCTCTATTTTAACAAAAAAACAAAAAAAATTCCTCTATTCCCACGCCACCATTTAAATTCTAATATATAACTCTTATTATTATAACACATTGAGGGGAAAATTTGCATATAACCATGGTGTCATTTTTATTAATTATGTTACATAAATTTAATTATTTATAATAATATACAGTATTATGTCCAATGTCATATGATAATAAAATAAAATTTATTAAATATTTATTCAATATCTGTTTATTTTATTATATCAGAACATATATATAACAATTATATAAAAATATTCACGAGGGACCACGTTTGGGGGGGCACATAATTTATGTAAGAGAAAGACATTGAAATTGGTTTGCTTACTCCACTTTTACCTTTCACAATCTCCCAAGCTTTTTAAGCTGGCCTCACTTCCTATATTATCATCAAAGCCTTCCCTTTCCCAAGACAAACCTCTCTTTTTTTTGCATTTAGTGGTGTAATTCAGTGATAAGAGTCAAATGAGTTTTTACATCTGCGAATATAAATGTTAAAATTTGAATTTTAGTAGCTCCATTTGGACTTAAGTGTTCATCACCGCCGCTACCGTAAGAGGAGAAAAGAGATTTTAGCAACATGAACTCCCATCGCGGACTCCTATTAGATTAAAAAGAAGTCTAGATCGGTCCATTTACTAAATATTTTTGGGACCTATGACCCCTCTACGGATATATATATTTTTTATTATAAAAAAAAAAAAAAAAAAAAAACCTCTCTCTCTCTCTCCCTCTCTCTCCAACCCTCCATGTCCATGGACTCTGAAACTTTTGATTCTGTCCTGCTTCCCTTAATCTAATCCATATAAATGAAATTACAACAATACCCTTTTGGGTGTATGGTATGGTTTAACCTTATTTGGTTGTTTTGGTCATTTTGGTGAGTCTCTCGTGGTGGTGTTGCTTTGGAGTTTAAACCATGATGAATGATATTATATTATCCACCCTCAAAGTAAATGTAAGAGTTTCACCATTCAGAATTTGCCATTTCAGCAAACTGGGTCCTACTATAATTGTTATCAAATTAAAAAAGTAGCGCCCAAAAACCACTCTGCTAAAATGGCATTAATTTAAAATGCTAAAAGAAAAAGAAAAAAAAGAATCACTTTTAAAGTTGTAGTCTTTGCTAAACATACAAACAAAGCAAAGCCAATAGTTTTCTTCTTCTTCTTCTTCCAATTTTTCCTTCTAACCTCAAAGCTTTCCACCACTCTTTCCTTTTCAACCACATATACTATCATGATTACCACCATTGAAAGAACTTAACTACATTTTCAAGTGTTTAGACTTGAAACTTTATCGTAGAATCTCACATCGCTCACAGACTATCATCGGCCAGCTTGGTACTACCACTGGTTAGTCAGCATTTTTCCGGTAAGAGAGATATAGTAACACACACACAAACACAATGATGAAGCAGTAAGTTTGACTTGGTTTTCAAAAACACTATTTTGCACTAATAGAATCATATCTGAACAAAAAAGAAGAAGAAAAAACCAATCTTTTTGGTGTAGTAGTATCACATGCATGGTTTCAAAACCTGTAGTGTGAAATTTAAGCATCCTCTTCACCATTACCACAGAAAGCTCCTCCTTCACATGCATGTTGTCTCCTAGATTTGGACTTTCACCACCACAACAACAGCAACAAGAACCAGAAAAAAGTACCTCCATTTTCAATCCCCATATCTTAACAACAAAAACCCAGTTTTCACTATCACCAAAAACTTTATATTGACTATTTTTTTTCCCTCCCCATAAGACCCCAAAAATGGAAAAACTCACTCCTCCTTCTCTTCATAGCTTTTCCCTGTTCTTGTTCTGTTTAACTCTCTGTTTTTCTTCTTCTTCATCTCTGTCTTCTGATGGAGAAGCACTTCTCTCCCTTCTGTCTTCTGTTAAAGAAACTTCCTCTGTTCTTTCTTCATGGAACCCATCAAGCTCAACACCATGTTCATGGCAAGGAATTACTTGTTCACCACAAAACAGAGTCATCTCTCTTTCTCTTCCAAACATTTTCCTCAACCTCTCCTCTCTTCCTTCTCAGCTCTCTTCCCTCTCATCTCTGCAACTTCTCAACCTCTCCTCCACCAATGTCTCTGGCACCATTCCACCATCTTTTGGCCAGCTCACCAATCTTCGTCTCCTAGACCTCTCTTCCAATTCTCTTTCCGGTTCCATTCCTTCGGAGCTCGGCAAACTCGTTTCGCTTCAGTTCCTTTTCTTGAACTCCAACAGATTGTCTGGAAGAATACCTCCACAGCTCTCAAACCTTACTTCCTTACAAGTTCTCTGCCTTCAAGACAATCTCATAAACGGTTCAATACCATCTCAGCTAGGCTCTTTGGTTTCTCTACAACAGCTTCGTGTCGGTGGCAATCCGTATCTAACGGGAGAAATTCCATCTCAGTTAGGATTGCTGACTAATCTCACCACATTTGGTGGTGCTGCAACTGGACTTTCCGGTGTGATTCCGGCGACATACGGGAACTTGATCAGTCTCCAGACGCTGGCTCTTTACGATACTGATGTCTCCGGTTCGATACCGCCTGAGCTTGGACTGTGTTTGGAGCTGAGGAATTTGTATCTGCATATGAACAAGCTCACTGGTTCAATACCTTCTCAACTGGGTAAGTTGCAGAAATTGACAAGCTTGCTTGTTTGGGGGAATTCACTGTCTGGTAAAATCCCTGCAGAGGTTTCCAACTGTTCTTCGCTTGTTGTTCTCGATGCCTCTGCTAATGATCTTTCCGGTGAGATTCCCGGTGATTTGGGAAAGCTGGTTGTTCTTGAGCAGCTTCATCTTTCAGACAATTTGCTCACAGGAAGAATTCCATGGCAGCTGAGTAACTGTACAAGCTTGACTGCTCTTCAGCTCGATAAGAATCAATTAACAGGTACAATTCCATGGCAGGTTGGTGAATTGAAGTACTTACAAAGTTTCTTCTTATGGGGTAACTCTGTTTCTGGAACTATACCATCATCTTTTGGTAACTGCTCTGAGCTCTATGCGCTTGATCTTTCAAGAAACAAGCTTACCGGTTCGATCCCGGAAGAGATTTTCGGTTTGAAGAAGCTGAGCAAGCTTCTTCTTCTTGGGAATTCATTATCTGGAGGGTTACCAAAAAGTGTCTCAAACTGTCAATCGCTTGTGAGATTGAGACTGGGAGAGAATCAACTTTCTGGTCAAATTCCAAAAGAGATTGGTCAGCTAGAAAATCTTGTTTTCCTGGATTTGTACATGAATCGTTTCTCTGGTGGACTTCCTTCTGAGATTGCCAACATCACAGTTCTTGAACTGTTGGATGTTCATAACAACTATATAAGTGGAGAAATTCCTTCAGAGCTTGGAGAGCTTGTGAATTTGGAGCAGCTTGATCTCAGCAAGAACAGTTTCAGTGGTAGCATTCCATGGAGCTTTGGGAATTTCAGTTACTTGAACAAGCTCATCCTCAACAATAACTTGCTAACGGGTTCAATACCGAAATCTTTTCGAAGCTTGCAGAAGCTTACTCTGCTTGATTTGAGCTTCAATAGCCTTTCTGGTGAAATCCCACCTGAGATTGGTTATGTGACAAGCTTGACTATCAGTTTGGATTTGAGTTCAAATGGATTTACTGGTGAAATCCCTGAGACATTTTCTGGTTTGAAGCAATTACAGTCCCTTGATCTTTCTCATAATATGCTGTTTGGAAATATTAAGGTTCTGGGTTCCTTGACTAGTCTCACTTCTCTTAATATCTCCAACAACAATTTCTCGGGTCCTATTCCGGTTACACCATTTTTCAGAACTGTATCTTCCAGTTCATATCTGCAGAACCCAAAACTTTGTCAGTCTGTTGATGGTTCTACTTGTTCTTCAAGTCTAATCCGAAAGAACGGATTGAAATCTGCCAAAACCGTGGCAATAATCTCTGTGATTCTGACTTCAGCTACCATAGCTGTTCTTGCTTCGTGGATTCTTGCTGTGAGGAATCAAAGGTATATGGTAGAGAAATCCTTAGGGAACTCTTCTTCTCCACCAGGAGCAGAAGATTTCTCATATCCATGGACTTTCATACCATTTCAAAAGCTCAGTTTCACCATTGATAACATCCTGGATTGCTTGAAAGACGAAAACGTGATTGGGAAAGGCTGTTCCGGAGTAGTCTACAAGGCAGAAATGCCTAATGGTGAGCTGATTGCAGTTAAAAAACTGTGGAAGACGAAACGAGAAGAAGAACCAATCGACTCATTTGCAGCAGAGATTCAAATTCTCGGACACATCCGCCATAGAAACATTGTTAAGCTCATAGGGTATTGTTCAAATAAAAGCACCAAGCTTCTTCTCTACAACTACATTTCAAATGGTAATCTACAACAGCTGTTGCAAGGGAATAGAAACTTGGATTGGGAAACAAGGTATAAAATTGCAGTTGGTTCAGCACAAGGTCTATCTTATCTTCACCATGATTGTGTCCCAGCAATTCTTCATAGGGATGTCAAATGCAATAACATACTTCTAGATTCCAAGTACGAAGCTTATCTTGCAGATTTTGGTCTTGCAAAGTTAATGAATTCTCCAACTTACCATCATGCTATGTCCAGAGTTGCTGGCTCTTATGGATATATTGCCCCAGGTAAAGATCTTTTTTAACATATGTATTTGCATTATCTATAGTTTACATTGGTTATGAAAAATTTATAAAGAAAATGATTGGTTTTATGTTCTCTATCTCAAAGGGTTGTGAGTCATATTTTTGAACAAAATTCGATACTCAATTTGCAGAATATGGCTACACAATGAACATAACAGAGAAGAGTGATGTCTACAGTTATGGTGTGGTGTTGCTGGAGATACTAAGTGGTCGTAGCGCAGTCGAGCCTCAAGTAGGAGACGGGCTGCATATTGTTGAATGGGTGAAGAAGAAGATGGGGAGTTTCGAACCGGCTGTATCGATACTCGATACGAAACTCCAAGGTTTGCCTGATCAAGTGGTGCAGGAGATGCTTCAGACACTTGGAATAGCTATGTTTTGTGTAAATTCTGCTCCTGCGGAACGGCCTACCATGAAGGAAGTCATGGCATTGTTAATGGAGGTTAAGAGTCCACCTGAAGAATGGGGAAAAACTTCACAGCCACTAATAAAACAGTCCTCAAATCAAAGTTGATTTTCTATCATTGAGTTAAAAAAAAAAAAAAAAGTATTATCGTGGAAAATGAGGAGAAAAGTTTTAGTAATTTCTACAGTTGAGATGATGATGGTAGGTTGGTTTGTACAGTTCTGAGCATCAATGTAGTTCATCTTCTTCATGTTCATACTGTTTATCCCCCTTAGATATGAGCAAAACCTTAGCTCTAACAACAAAAATGTGACCTAAAGAGATAATATTGGCCATGAATTATAAAACTAAAATTTTCTTTCAGAAAAAACAACAAACTATTGAAACCCACAAAATGTACATTTTAAAAATTGGAAAAACAAAAAAGAAAAAAAAAAGTTCATTAGTTTATGGCCAAGCAAGCTCAATACTTTTTATCCTTGTTTGTATTTTTGTGCAATTCATTTTCTTTTTGACGCTTCCGCAAAACTTTTGGGGGAAAAAAAATAATGATAATAATAATAATGATGCAGAGCCCATGTTGTAAGATAAAAGCAGACACACAGTAACAAGGCCATGTCCTTTCCTTCCCTCTTCCCCACATGCATTGCCTGACTATAAAATTTGTCTACCATGTCTCCAAAATCTTTCACATTCTTTGGTCCACACTTTTCATTTTTTTTTATTCTTTATTTCTTATTTTTCAGAAATGGTGGTCAAAGAGAAAAACCTCCATAAGATGCACCATAAGCGACTTCATCATTTTAACTTCCATATCTAATTATAAAATTAAACTAAACAAAGCCATAAAATAAAAATGGTGTTGCATATTTATAATAGAAACTGTAAGAGCATCTTTAATTGTATTTTTTATTTTAAAAAACATTAATTTTAAAATAAATAGCATCTTCAAGAATTTAAAAAAAATAAAAATGTGTAATTTTTTGTCAACTCCAATAGTACTATTTATAATTATTTTGCATTTTGCATTTTCCTATAAACAATTATGATTCATATTTTTTTCTCTTTTTATTTATCATTTCTATACCAAAATAGTATTAAAAAGTTATAATATGAAATTATAATTAATAAATTTAATTATAAATATACTTAAAAAATTATGGAATAATAAATAAAATTTGAGATAGAGAGTGAATTTGACTCTCAACATTTGAAAAGCCAAATTTCACTTTTTCATTTTAAAATTTTATTTTGAAGAGTCCATAATTTTTTAAAATAAAAAAATTGAAACTTTTAAAAATACCATTAGAAATGCTATAATATATTAGTGCAATGATTAATGTGCATGGTCCGGCTTCCTCTTAATCTAGACATAGAAATGCAAGAAGGAACAAGAAGGACCACTTTGCACCAAGAAAATCCTTTCTTGTTTTCAGCAAGTTTTCTTGTCTTTATTTTCTTGAAAACCCAGTTTGCTTTTTCTGCCGACTTACAAAAAAAAAAAAAAAAAAAAAAAACTACTACTAGAGCGTCTTATTCCAGTTAGCTAAGTTGGCGTGTTTCTCCATTCGGTGGATGGTGGCAAGTGGAGTTTCAGAACTTGCAAAATGACAAATAAATTGGTTTGAAGAATTAATATAAAAAAAAAGGGTAAGGAGAATGGATAAGGAATGAGGAATAGAAAGTGAAAAAAGAAACAAAATTTTTAGTTCCACAGTTTAATGGGAAGGAAATATATATATATATATTTATATGAATAAAAAATATTAGAAGAATAGAAGTTGATGTACACTTAAAGCTCAGAATGGTAGATGTACCGTGTCGACCAAATAATCTGTGTACAATCTATATTTAATGGAAGCAAACAGATGAAATAAAGCGATAGAGGAAAAGGGGAAAGTGAATCCCTTGTTTTGTAGAAGGAAGAGATAGTGTAAGAGGTTTTGGCGCCTTTCCAAATTTATTAAAATTAATCTTTTAAGAGGTTTAGAACAGAAAAATCATTAAACCAATTACTTATATTTACTTTCTTTCTTTTCTAAATCTCTATCAACTTAGTTAAATTTTCTTATTACAAGCAATTGTTGCTTAGTTCACATTTAAATTTTTTTATATTGGCAACTATCCCATTAAAAGAGCAAGAGAAACATCCATCTGAATCTGAATCTCATTTTATATTCAACCAGCTTCCACAAGGGTGACCAAGCAGATGACAAGCATGTTTGGTTTCATGGCAGAAATAGACCAAAGCAGTGCATGAATCTTACTTTCCTCGTTTATTATACCATCCATAATTACTCCCACTTGACCACTCCAATCTTCAAGCAAACAAGTATTTATATATGGCATCAAATACACATAGGATTCTTCCAAAATCTAAATAAAAATTATTACCCGCTTTCCCTACTTAGATTTGGAGTTTGATTCTACTAGAGAAAGTGAAATTTTTTGTCTTTTTGTATAATTTTCTCGTATAATTTTCTCATAATAACAATGAAACTAAAATGCTTCATGTTTTTCTTATCCTTTTCCTTGATAAATTGTAAATTCCATTTGCAAATACCAAACCTTGTGGTCCATTACCAACAACCAGACAACTGAGAGAAGAAAAATTAATAAAATGCATATCACAATAAAATTGAAGCATTCAACAATTTTATTTTTGTAATATTCTGATTCACAAATTCATTAGTGTTTCCTGCCAAGCAACAGTAAGCTAGTACACGGCATTGAAGAAATTACTTTTATGACGATAATGATGATGACAACAACAACAATGAAATTTGTCAGGGAAAAAAAACAGAAACAAAATAATAAAATAATAAATAAGAAAAGGCATTTGTGAATTTTCAAAGGAGGAAGCATAATTTAATGGAAAACAAAACAAACTGATTTCAAATATATGGTATGCTACAGCTTCCTACTATTTTGGTAACTTATCTAATCTAAGATAAGAGTTTTTAGTAATTGAACACCAGTCATTAATCAAACAACAATATGTCAATAAATTGAGGATATAGTTGGGAACCTAGAGGTTATGTGTCCATGTCAAATGTGAACTAATATGTACTAAAAGAAACAGATTACAGACAGAAAACTGACTTCAAAATGAAGGTGTGATCAAGAACAAAGCATAATTCTAATTTCTAAAAAGTGAAACAGCATATATGTGACTGCCTAAGATGATAATATGTCAAGCATAGAATGCTGGACCCCCCAATCCATGAAGGAACTGAGAACAGGAGAGTACAGAAAGGAGAAAACAGAGAAGGAGAAAGAGAAAGAGAAAGAGAGGGAGAGAAAGGGAGAAACAGAGAGAAAAATGAACAATTGTGAAATAAAATAGCTCAAAATTCATATTTAAGTCTTTTTTTTCCAGTCTAGAGTTGGAAAGAACCCTATTCATAGGAATAAAACCATAATCAAAACTAGATAAAACCAAATTAATGATTTTAACAAAAATATAATTATCAACTAAAACTTAAAACTTCTTTGGCAATATAATTTAAAATATGAAATAAGAATGTAGAAGAATATAAGACCAAAAATTATTGTGGTTTAGTCAATTGAATGACAAAATGAAAGTATACACTCCACTTGAATGAAAAACACAAAATTATGCGCATGTTGCAGTATATGATACGCACAGAATGAACATATACAAATACTAAGGAAGAAGAATGCAAGATTATCATTGTGCAAATACCAAGGAAGTGTTCACAAATTGAATATCATGCAACTATGAAGGAATAGATGCATGGAAAGAACATCAGTTTCTCTTGTTAACATGGAATGAACAACTAAAGAACTCAGCCTATAAAAGTCTTCTAAGACTTCTATTATTCCACAATAAGGCAAGTCCAAGCTTTTAAGGCAGAATCCTTCAGTTGATCATTCAAAAGAGTATTTGTGTTAAATAAATATAAAATTGAGCCAATACAGCACAGTATATTTGAAACATGGAATGAAATCTATCATTTGAAGTTTTGAACTCATCTCCCTTAACCAGACCTATAATAGTATTTACCAATTATAGTCAGTTAACTAGGTAGCCGCAACAATTAACTACAAGCTGTGGCCAGCAGATATTGAATTCAGAATAAGCCAGACTCAATAGGCTTTTCCATGAAGTTATGATGATTAAAGAATAATTTAAATTAACCTTCTGTTCGACAATCATAACTGATTACAAAAACCTCTTGAAATGATACAGATAATTCAGCAGAAATGGAAAATGACATTTACTACAACAATCAGATAAAGGACATGGGGCGTTTCTTTTTTGTTTGATAAGAAATTCTATCCATAAGCCAATCAATAAGAAAGTGGGACAAAACCAAAGGCTAACCACCAAAGCAACTAAATAAATCCGCCTATAAAAGTCAGGTCTAAAAGTATCATCTATTAAAATGAAGGTGTTGGGATGAAATGAAAGAAGGCAGCCACAAATCAGTTTTGAGATAATGTTTCTATAGTTAATTAACTCTCCACGCAATACAGATCTCTGAATCAATGTGAGGCATGAAAATTTGGAGCGCTTCCATTACAAATTTATAAGAACCAAGTTTAACCATTTATAAGCACCCTCTCCCTCAAACCTCAACCTCAATTTTTTCTTCCCCTATTTATACTTAACTTTTTCCTAATAAAAAGTCATAGCAGTACATATAATTACAATCTAAAAACAAATGGAAAACAACTTGTATAACAATCCATCCTTTTACAACATTTAAGTCAGTCAACCATTACATACATAATGGTAGGATGCAATCCAAAAGGGAAAAGATCTAGCCAGGGTAGATTCATCTTAATCCAATGTCTCCCCTATGGGGTCCCACAAAGAGTAGGTCCAATGAATCATATAATGGTCCTTGATAATCATGTAAGTAAAGCGTCCTTATTACAAAATCACATTTAGACTTTATCCTACTTCTTTGGTTTGCTCAAGTTTAAACCTGCAGTGTCTCGATTTCAGAAAGCTATAAAAGCATATTAAAGAACATTTACTTCTTATCCATTATAATCAATTTAGTTACTGTTTCTTCAAAGATGTAGTTCTTGTGCTCTGGGACCATTATATTCCAAATTACCACCTAAGCAACACAGTTTGTGATTGAACACTAATAGGGAGAAAGCGAATAGAAAGAAAAAAAAAAATGAGGAATAGATAGGAGGAGTAGAAAAAGGGAAAAGAAGAAGGGGAATAGATAGGAGAAAAGGGAAGAATACTCATGGGAGGTCATGTTTCTATTTTATGTACAGTCAAATCTAAAAAACTATTACAACTTAGCCTATATATATTCAGACGGTCCACAAACAATAAGGAGACTGTTAAAGAAACCTTAAATAAAATTGAAATAGTCCCCAAGTAATTGACAGAGTCCAAACTAACTGCAATTGGACAAATAAGGATGAAGGTTGGATCTCAAAAATGGGACATTAGAATAGATATTTTCCTAAGAAATTTTGTACCATAAATGTATAAGTATCATTAGACATCACAACAGGACATCTGGTTAATTAGGGACAAAGTTTGTGCAATGACTTTACTCTAGGTTAGAAACTAAAGGAAAATAACATTCTAGATTTGCGCCAACATAAGGTTTTTAGTTTTTCACCTTTTTCATTTTCTTCTTGTTGTTTCCTGTATGCATACATAAGCGGTTAATCTCTTCCACAAGTTGCCTCAGTGGTTAGTTTGACAGGTACTTTATTGCCTTTCTGTAGATAACCATCTTCTGGTTTCACTTTACTGATAATAAGACATTAAATTTCCTACCATTCCACGAATGACTAGAAATCATATTCAAGATGTAAATCACCATTCATCGTATTGGTTTTTCATCTGCTTTAGGAAATTAAGAAACTATACCAAAATACCGATCACATTCAGAACTCAGAATTTGTAAACAATGACATGATTACAAATTGTATGAGATTTTCAATTGGGGTTGCAATAGAGTACCTCAGTTTCCACAATAGTGAATCTAAATTTCCTATTCCTCAAAAACAAAGAAAAACGATTATTCAAAAATCATCCCCGGTTAACTTAGTATCCAATATTTTTTCACCTAAAACATTTGCCTCTCAAATTTTCTTGAATAGATACAAATACAACCCGAGAACAAGAAATGGTTCAAAATCAAATTTTGTGAATGACCCAAATCCACCAACCTCATTAATCGTTGAGCTGTTGAAGCTCAGCCTTCAACTGCTCAATCTTGAGGCCCATCGACCTCTGCAATGCGGCTTTATTGCTGTCCGGCAGCTTCGCCAATAGCCCCTCAAACATATCCAGAACTTCCTTGACAGCAGCACGGGCACACTCGGCCTCTTCATCAAAGTAGACAGTCTCTTTCGACTCCAGAGCCATCTCTATCTCTTCCCTTGCTTCTGCAAACTTCAGGTTGATCATATCCACCTCTTTGTTCTGGTCAACCGAATCACCCGATTCGCCACTGTACTCCCTCGTATTAAGGAGAGATACGAACTGGGTCGGTAAAATTGAAATATTTGGGTGAAGAAATTGTTGGTTAATTGAGGTTAGAAGATCGAAAATCCTAGGTTTGGGCAAAGAAGCGGAGTGTGCAAATCGCTGAGTTGAAGTGGCTGTGACCGAGTTGAGGGTAGAAATAGAAGTGGGTTTCGGGAATCGCTTCAAAGGGGGTCTGATTAACAATTTACGGATCGAAATTTGCGGAAGTTGATGCATTTTTGGTTGGTTTGGCCAGTTGAGCCAGGAACGCAGAGCACCGGTCGAACAGAAAACTTCTGCAACCCCGGCAAATTTCTTATTTAAGGGTTTTTGTTTTTAACAGCGAAATCATATCCAAACAGAGAACGTGCATTCCGTATGATAGAAATAAACTTTCTTTAAATTTATTTGACATAAATACATAATAAATTTAAAAATTATTTTTTAGTTATAATGTGTATAAAATTATCTATAATTATTATTTAATTATATATTTTATTAAATATTTTTAATTTATCAACAAATTAAATTTATTTTTAAAAATTTAACAAGATAGAATATTTAAAAATATAAATTTATTTTGACAATATCAATGTTACATCAATTTAATATTCATTATAAAAATTATTATTAAAAAATATATTTTTTAAATAATATCTATATATATTTATGTAGTATATTAATTTTAACAATTTTCATTGAATACTCTAATCTAATCCTTCGGCATCAACATGTTTACCAAAAACATTTGTACAACTGGCACATATCCATAGCAAATGAATTTTTAAATCACAAGTGAATAAAAAAATTAAATATAATTTGTAATAAGTGTAATTCATAAAATTGCACTAACTATCTTTTTTAGTGAGTCTGCAAAATAAAATAAGTAATTATAAAAATTTTGAAAGTGCTAGTGTGGTATTAGCCAAAATTCATTGACGTCGAAAAAAAAATATAGATAAATATCCATGGATATAAAATAATAATTATTTTGACATTTTCTATGAAAGTTTAAAATTTTTATTTATAGGTTAAAGTAAAATTTTAGTAGGAATCTATATGATATATTAAAATTATATTATTTTTAAAATCTTTTTTAATAAAATATATATTTGAGTAAAATTTTAAAATTAAAATTGAAATCTAATAAAATATTTTAAATTTATATAATATATTAAAATTTTATTCCTTTTAAAATTTTTTTTAATAAAATCTATGTCCGGATAAAACTTCAAAATTGAAATTGAAATCTAATAAAATATTTTATATATGAATAAGAACTCTACACTCTCAAATCGAACACACACACACACACACATATATATATATATATACAGTTACTCTATAGACCTTAATAGTCAGGGTTTGTAGCGTCCTCAACTGTGGGGCTTTTGCAATTTCAAAATCAGAAGGACCAGTTAACAATTTTGGCCATATTTTGAATTTCTCTTTCTCCACGTGCATACCATGTGACACGAATTTTCTATGCCAAACCCAACTCCTCCTCCCCAGCATGCATCCTTCCCCAGCGAATCTCCTCTTCCACAGCACGCACGCCGAATAACCTCCCTCCCCAGCACAGCCTCGCTGAGCCTTGCCCGTGACGAGCGGCTCTTCCTTCCCCAGCCCTGCACAGAGCCTCGACCCCAACGATCGGCGAAGCTCCTCCCTCCTCAACTGCGCACAGCTCCGAGCCTCGCCCCCGACGATCGGCGAATCTCCCTTCACGACCCAATCCCGCGCCGCCCAACTGAAAATCAACTCCACTCAGTGGTTGCTTGGAATCCCTGTTTAACAGGGTTGGTCAGTTTATGTTTCTCCACTTTGGTTCTGTAAATGTATAAGAGAAAAATAAAAATGATTGATTTCTAAGCCACTAAATGGATTTGTTAAGCTACTGTCATATTAGATTTGTGTTGCTAATATGTTAATAACATGATTTTGTTGATTGCCTATGATATGTTTATGCAAATGCAGTTGCTGGAATTTCAATACATACTTGTTTGTGTTGGGTTTTAGAAATGGGAATTTCATAAGTATGTTTCTCCAGTATGTTTGGAAATGGAAATCGTGGAATCTTATTCTCAATGTTTTGTATTTAGTAATGGACAAATTACCAGTCAATCTGGCTAACTCCAAGACTTTACAAAAGTGCCAATCTTTCTTAATTCATCTATGGAAAAGAACTAAATAATATGAGTACAGGCCTTTCTTAAAAAAAAAAGAAAAAAAAAGAAAAGCTAAGCTCATACAGTCGCTGCTAACCGACATGGCTTACTAGAACTAGAGAAACTTTCCATTTTAGGCATCTGTCTTTCACAACCATTTAGTTGGTCAAAAACAGTGAGTTTATCTTTATCAGAGTTAATGCAAACCTGATATGTTCAAGTGAATCCATTCAAATGAATCTTCCATGAGAAATATATAAAATGAGGCCAAGAAAAAGACAAAGAGCAATGGACAAAGAACCTGACAAAAACACCAAATAATAAACTTCGGTGTTGATTTTTCTTAATGTAATATATTTACACAATAAACAAACAGATTAACTAGTAGTACACCATTAATCCCACTCAAGTGGCAACTTTCAAAAAATTTAATGGGAATCTTCTTCATAAACTGCAAAAAATGCAGTAGGAACTGCATAAGCTTGACTCTGATCAATAAGGTAAACTCATGGTGCCTGCCTCATTTGCCAGATTCATGATGGTTAACATGTCCACATGATTTCAAGTTCCACTGCCTCATACCAAGTTTCTCATTTGCAAATTTTCCCTCTTCCTTATTCCTCTATCTTTCCAGCCGTGATATGTTTCGCCATGAAATCTTGAGGTTTTATACCTTGAATCATACCAACCAGTGCAATCTTTCTTCCAGCTATTTCCACCCCATGTTGGCTGAAAATCCTTGTCAGCTCTTTCTCTATATACATTATTTGCCCCATCATAGTTCCTATCCCATTCGTTGAAATTATTCTCCCACTCGTTCTAACGGTTACTACATCTTTTATCTTTAATGACTTCATTGCAATCAACCCATTTTTGTTCCCAAGAATTTTTGTTGTCATCCACATTCCAGCCATAATCCCCATATTTAGGATTATGAGATAAGTTGGTAGCTTTCTGAAAATCTTCTTCAGTTTCTCCCCATCTAGTGCATGAAAATTGTTGATTTAGAAGAAGAGGGCTATCAAAAATCACTACATTCTCATCTTGATTTTTGTCAATGGAGGGTTCAGGTTCTATCTCTAAGTCCATAAGAAGCTCGGGATCAACGTTGGAGTTCCAGTTCACATCATCTATATATATATATATTGGGATCAGGCAATGATATGTTATAGGGGAAACCATTAATTTCTGCCCAAAAGCGATTCTTTGCATTGATGAAGGCCTTTTCACCAGCTGAATCATTCCATTGAATGGCATTATCATATAGATACATGTACTTCTTGGTTTCTAAGAACTTTCTCCATCGGACTGATCCTACAGAAGCACAAAATTTCTTTTCTCATGAAGGTACAGTTGACCGCCAACTTTCTGAGGAAAAAGGAGCGTGAATTCAGTTATAAAATACCTATAGGAAGAAATAAAATAAAAAGGAAAATTCTATGAAGAAAGAGAAACAAAATTTCAAAATTTCTATTGATTTTGCCTAAGATAGCTACTAAAACCAAGATTCATCACTAAACTTATCAAACCAACAAAAGCATGTGTTTGTTACTGGCAAATGATTCCACACATGCCCATGTAAAACAGCTTCACCCAATATTATAACTAAAATTCAATTCCAAAATAACAAGTATAATCATAAACTCTATAACATCAATTCTCATCTATGCGCATACTCAACCAACCATAGATGGTCGACTACACAGAAAAATTCTTCCAAAACTCACTTTCTTTGCCAGATTCGCCGATCGTCGGGGCGAGGCTCAGAGCTGTGCGCGGCTGGGGAAGGAGGAGTTTCACCGATCGTTGGGGTCGAGGCTCTATGCGCGGCTGGGGAGGGAGGAGCCGCTCGTCGGGGGCGAGGCTGTGCTGGGGAGGGAGGAGATTCGGAGTGCGTGCTGGGGAGGAAGGGATTCGGCTGGGGAAGGAAGGTCTGGTGGTGAGCAACAGATGGGGAAAGTCGGGGTCTGGCATCTCAAATTCGTGTCACGTGGTCTACAAGTGGAGAAGGAGAAATTCAAAATATGGCTGAAAATTGTTGACTGGCCCTTCTGATTTTGAAATTGCAAAAGCCCCACAATTGGGGACACTACAAACCCTGACTGTTGGGGTCTATAGAGTAACTGGTGCTTAGAGTATACTAAAAGTATAAATTAGAATAAAGATAGGGAGGAAGAAAATACAACAATATTAAAGATGAAAGATAAGGATTACATTAGTTGCTGGGACGTAAATGATATATAAAAGATACAAAGCCCAGTAATAGAGTTGTCAACTGTCAACTAAAACTTAGAAGAACAAGATTAAAACATAAAAGTATGATAATCTCACAGTCATATAAGAATATGATTGCTTAACTTATAAGAATATGAAAGATAAGGAATCTTTATATGTTTTTGTTGGATTTTTGTAACTGTTGCCAGTTACAAAACTAAATGTTTTATTGAATAAATTAAATTGTTTAATTAGGTTTTAATTTAGTTTTAATTGTTTGTTTGTTAGTTTCTTTTTTAGTTTACTATATATACATATATAGTTTTTGAGGTTAGAATACAGATAAGTGAAATAGAAGTAAAAGAGATCAATGTCTGGTTTTTGTGTTTAAGTAAGAGTGGTGATAAAGTTGAGATATTTTCCAAGTTCGAAGTTAAATTTTTGGTGGTGATAAAATTAAAGATTGGGAGTATCTGTTGTATCCTGAGAGACGATCATCAACAAACCATTTGCACCAGTGAGACGAAATCGTTCTTAAAGAAACTGTGGTATTACACAGACATCGAAGTATTATCAAAGCTGTCACATACAGATTCTGTATTATATTTTTCATATATCTCAATTTAGTTTATTAATTTGTAATATATATATATATTTATAAATATTTGATTACTTTTCGATTTAGTTTCTACAATCTTAAGAACGATTTTATTGTTACTCTTATATATTTATATTTATATACCGATTTGTGTTTCTGTTATGTTTTTAATATACAACCGTAGATGTTTATTGTTGATTTATTTTTTTCGGTGGGTTTTATTTTAAATTAACAATGTAATCCGAACGAGGGCAACGAAATGAAGAAAACCTGACAAACAGTGTCGAAAATGGAAGTCAGACGAAAGAGATACAGTCGGGTCATGAATCAGGCCGCGAGACCCATGACCCGACCTGGTTGCAGAAAAGGGTGAAGAAGAAGACTTAAAACGACGTCGTTTTGACGTTTTGGGCATCTGGGCTGAGGCAGCAGGCATGGCATGGATTGGGCTTGGGCTTGGCCTGGACTGGGCTTGATCTTGGCTAGGCTTGGCCTAAGCTTGGGCTGGGCTGTGATTGGGCCTAGTCCAGTTGCGCCTAATACTGGGCTGAAGCACATCCTATTTGTTGGGCTGGCCCATGACACGTGGATAGCCACGTGTTCGACACGTTGAGCTTTACACTGAGATGTTGATGACGTGTCGTGCCACGTGGAGCGTTGACTGTTGACCAACCATACTGTTGACTATTGACCAAATGTTGACCATTGACTGTTAACCAACGGTGACCGGTGTTGACCATTGACTAGCATTGACGGTGTATACAGAAAATTTGTGTCTCTATATAGAGATTATGTGGGTGTATACATCAATATGTAGGTGTATACAGTAAATCTGTGGAGATTTTAAATTGAGTTTTAAACCTCAAATTTGTGCAATATTCTTGGTAAAATTTGTGTAATTAGTGTGTTGGGACAATTTTGTTCAACAACTAACGAATTTATATTTCCATCAGATATATAAAATAGCAACAAAGGTTAATGTTTTCTCAGACAACGTGAATACCGTTTTTGTGGCAAAAGCGCCAACTTTGATGGCACCAGTTTCTATACCTGTGAATCATGCAGAGAAGCCGAAAAAATTTGATATAAAGGATTTTAAAAGGTGGCAACAAAAGATGTTATTCTATTTGACCACATTGAACCTGACTAGGTTCTTGGCTGAAGAGGCACTAGAGAGCAATGAGAATAGCGATGTGAGTACTCTCATGGCTGTGGATGCCTGGAAGAGTTCCAACTACCTCAGTCGGAATTATATTCTGAATGGCCTATCTGATGCTATGTATAGTGTATACAGTAGTAAGAGGACAGCGAAGGAGTTGTGGAAATCTTTGGATAAGAAATACAAAACTGAGGATGCTAGATCCAAGAAGTTTGTAGTGGGTTGTTTCTTGGATTATCATATGGTTGATACCAAGACTATGATCAGTCAAGTCCAACAGCTGCAGGTAATCATACAAGAAATCCATTATGAAGGAATGGTGATTAGTGAAGCTTTTCAAGTGGCATGTGTTATTGAGAAACTGCCATCAGGTTAGAAAGACTTCAAGAACTATCTTAAGCATAAGCGGAATGAGATAAGCATGGATGATATGATTGTTAGACTTCGCATTGAGAAAGACAACAGACGATAAGAGAATAGATCATCATCGCAGGCTTTCGTTAAAGCTAATGTGGTGGAGTATGGTCAAAGCTCCAGGACCAAGAAATTTGCTGGAAAGAATTCCAAGCTAGGTCCCAAAGGAGGGGTATCTAAATATCCCAAATTCCAGGGAAAATGTTTCAATTGTGACAGGATATGTCACAAATCGACAGATTGCAGACTGCCCAAACGAAAAAATAAAATGGCACATATGGTGGAGAAACTCACCAGAGAAGTCGATGATATCAATTTAAGTGCCGTAGTTTCTGAAGTGAATCTTGTTAGGTCAAACCCAAAGGAGTTTTGGATTGACACTGGTGCAACTCGCCACATATGCTCAGATAGAGGGGTGTTCACTTCCTTCGAACCAACTGAAAGTGGAGAGAAGTTATTCATGGGAAATTCTACAACGTCTGAAATAAAAGGAGAATGGAATGTGATTATGAAGATGACCTCCGGGAAAGACCTGACTCTGAACAACATGTTGTATGTACCAGATATATGTAAAAATCTGGTATCTGGATCGCTTTTAAGCAAGCATGGATTTCCTATTGTGTTTGAGTCTGATAAGGTCATATTGTCAAAATATAATATGTTTGTGGGGGAAAGGCTATGTAGCCAATGAGCTTTTCAAACTTAATGTAATGACTGTAAAGCCTAAAATTATGAATAAAGCTAGTACTTCTTTTGCTTACTTGCTTGAGTCTTCCAATTTGTGGCATGGTAGACTAGGGCATGTTAATTATAATACTCTGAGGAGATTAATTAACTTAAATAATATTCTCAAATTTCAAATTGACAATAAATATAAGTGTGAAACTTGTGTTGAGGCATAAATGACGAGGTTATCATATCACACTATTGAAAGGAATACCGAACCTTCAGATATGATCCATAGTGACATATGTGATATGAAATTTGCACCAAGGAGAGGAGGCAATAAATATTTTATTATCTTTGTTGATGATAGCATGAAATATTGCTATGTCTATTTGCTAAAAGGCAAAGATGAAGCCTTAGAGAAATTTATACTCTATAAGGCTGAAGATGAGAATCAACTTAATAAGAAAATTAAAGTAATAAGGAGTGATTGCGGTGGCGAATATGTAAATTCTTTTGGTGAATTTTGTGCTCAAAATTGGATTAGACATAAAGTCACTCCACCGTATTCACCACAGTCCAATGGTGTGGCTAAATGGAAAAATCGAACCTTCAAGGAAATGATGAATGCAATGTTGTTAAGTTCTGGGTTACCTCAGAACTTGTGGGGGGAAGCTATTTTATCAACAAATTACCTTTTAAATAAGGTGCCCTGGAAGAAAGATGTGAAAACACCTTACGAGCTTTGGCATGGAAGACAGCCTTCCTACAATTATTTATGAATGTGGGGTGTCTAGCCAAAGTAGTTGTACCTATTCCAAAGAGAGTAAAGATAGGTCCAAAAACAGTTGATTGCATTTTTATTGGTTATGCACAAAATAGCAATGCATATCGATTTTTTGTGTACATATCTGAGATTTCAGATATACACATAATTACAATAATGGAAACGAGAAATGCTACGTTTTTCGAGCATAATTTTCCATACAAATCTAATGAGGGGCCGAGTTCGTCAAAACGAACATTTGAATATGTCTATGATGATAGTCTAGATAGTAATCATGGACAAGATGATGAGGTTGAACTTAGACGTAGTAAAAGAATAAGAATAGAAAAATCTTTTGGTCTAGATTTTCTTACTTACATGCTCAAAAGTGAACCTCAAGGCTTTCAGGAAGTTATAAACTCTCCTAAATGTCCTTTATGGAAAGAGGCAACCAAAAGTGAAATAGATTCCATTTTGCAAAACTATACTTAGGAGTTAGTGGATCTACCTCCTGGTTGTAAACTTTTGGGTTACAAGTGGATTTTCAAGAGGAAAATGAAAGCAGATGGAACTATTGATAAATACAAAGCAAGGCTAGTAATAAAGGGTTACAAGCAAAAAGAATGCCTTGATTACTTTGATACATATTCACCAGTGACGAGAATAAATTCCATAAGGATGGTGATTGTCATAGCAGCCTTACGGAATTTAGAGATGCATCAGATGAATGTAAAAACAGCATTTCTAAATGAGGATCTTAATGAAGAGATCTATATAGAGCAACTTGAGGGTTTTTCTGCTCCAGGATAAGAGAGGAAAGTCTGTAGACTTGTGAAATCTCTGTATGGTTTAAAACAAGCTCTAAAACAATGGCATCAGAAATTTGATTCTGCCATGTTAGAAAGTGTGTACAAAATAAATGAATGTGACAAGTGTATCTATATAAAAGATACAGACGATGGATATGTCATTTTATGTCTATATGTAGATGACATACTTATCGTGGGTAGTAGCGATAATATGATCCACACTACCAAAGCTTTGTTAAATACAAAGTTTGATATGAATGACATGGGGCTTGCAGATGTGATACTGGAAATTAAAATTTTCAGGTCTTTGAATGAAATCATTCTTAGTCAGTCACATTATATAGATAAAATACTGGATAAATTCAATAAAGAGGATACTGGTATAGCTAGAACACCTATAGATATGAATTTACATCTTTCCAAGAATAAAGAAGATGGTGTTTTCCAAGTGGAATATTCTAGGGTGATTGGTAGTCTAATGTACCTAATGAGTTGCACTAGACCGGATATAGCCTACTCAATAAGTAGACTAAGTAGATACATGAGTAATCCAAACCAAGATCATTAGAAAGGGATAGTGCGAGTACTGAGGTACTTACGATATACTCGTGATTACGGACTGCACTACACAAGATATCCAGCTGTATTAGAAGGATATAGTGATGCTAGTTGGATTTCTGATATAAAAAATTCAAAGTCCACTATTGGATATGTATTTACATTGGCTGGTGCAGCTGTAACATGGAAGTCCTCCAAACAAACAGTTATAGCTCGTTCCACTATGGAATCTGAGTTCATAGCTTTGGACAAATGTGGAGAAGAAGCTGAATGGTTACGCCGGTTCTTAGAGGACATTCCACAATGGCCGAAACTTGTGCCTGCAATAAGCTTACATTGCGATAGTCAATCTGCAATTGGCAGAGCACAAATATCATGTATAATGGAAAGTCAATACATATACGTTGAAGACACAATTCCATTAGACAGTTAATTTCAACTGAAGTGATTTCTATAAACTACATAAAGTCGAAATAAAATATTGCGAATCCGCTAACCAATGGGTTAAATAGAGAACTAGTTGAGAAGTCATCGAGGGGAATGAGATTGAAGCCCATGAAAGAAAAGTCGATATGATGGAAACCTGACCTATGTGACTGGAGATCCCAAGATCTAGGTTCAACATGACAACACAATTGTAAAGATTGGTATGGATCACTGTGGGGGTTTTTTACCCTTACCCATTCCAATGATAAAACAGTGATAGATATAAGGTTAAGCTATGCTTTTAATGATTCTCAGATGTTTGGTAATCTATGAGGATTATATGGAAACAGAAGAATCACCTATGTGAGAGTGAAGAGGGGCCGCTTTAAGAAGAATTATGGTGGGCACAATTCTTTAAACTCTTGCAAAATCAGGACGATGTTCATGGCCAAAACAAACATAATAGTGAGAACTGGAAAATATCAGAAAGGGGTCCTGTGTGAAGTGTATCATCATTTACATAAATGATATAATGGTTCAAGGACATCGTGTCTACCATTTAATCAGTAAGGTAAATACATTTTCACAAGGAAATGTTCAAAGAGTAACATCTACATATCCTATGCAGACTCCAACTGTAAAGCTTTATCACATGTGTATAAAATGAGGCTAGTTTAATTTATTCATGTGGGAATTGTTGGATTTTTGTAATTGTTGCCGGTTACAAAACTAAACATTTTATTGAATAAATTAAATTATTTAATTAGGTTTTAATTTAGTTTTAATTGTTTGTTTGTTTGTTTTTTTTTTAAGTTTACTATATATACGTATATAGTTTTTGAGGTTAGAATACAGATAAGTGAAATAGAAGTAAAAGAGATCAATATCTGGTTTTTGAGTTTAAGTAAGAGCATTTTTCAAGTTCGAAGTTAAATTTTTGGTGGTGCTAAAACTAAAGATTGGAAGTATCAGTTATATCTTGGGAGACGATCGTTAACGAACCATTCGCACCAGTGGAGACGAAATCGTTCTTAAAGAAACTGTAGTATTACACAGACTTTGGAGTATTATCAAAGCTGTTATATACAAGTTCTGTATTATATTTTTCATGTATTTCAATTTAATTTATTAATTTGTATTATATATATATATTTATAAATATTTGATTACTTTTCAATTTAGTTTCTATAGTTCTTTTTATGAATTTAACTGTTGGGGAATATACTATAAAAAAAAAAAAAAAA
>QANX01001811.1:68788-96884 GCA_003254975.1 Ochetophila trinervis | reverse complement strand
AAAAAAAAAAAAAAAAAAAAACATGTACATTCACTTTTCCAAGCTAGGGATTAGGGAATAGTTTCCTTATTCTGGATGATTAGGGTAGTAGCAGCTTGGCTTTGTTTCCCTGGGCACAAGAAAAACATGTAGAGGTAATATTCCATGGCAGATTATACAAAGAGAAGAATATTTAATGCCATTTTCAATATGTTGTTTTGAATCTCCTTAGAAAACAACTATCTTGTTTGCTGATTTACCAAAAACAACTATCTTGTTTGCTGCCCATGTATATGCACATCAACAAAGTAGTCCCAAGCACTCTGCTTTCAAACTTGAGTACTCACATGCCTGCATTGAATCATATCCTCTCTCTTTGAGTTTCTGACAATGGTACATCCCAAGAATTATGTTTCCCTTAATATTTTTGCACCATCATATGTACGAGGTGGCTTGTAGTTAATCCTTTGTGTTTGATCGAAAACAAAAAAAGAAAAATTATTCTCTACTTTATATTTTAGAGAAAATAATGTACTTTTGGTTTCGATATGTATATTGGTAACAACTTCGTGAAGATTTTAAGATGTTAATTTTACTTTCATGTGAAATAGAAATTAACAAATTTGATTTATCAAAAATAATAATAACAATCTTGATTTTTTAAATGACATGAATGTCTAATGTATTGCTAGCTAGCCATTTCAAAAATATACTGCTACTGTGCATAAATGCTAAAAAAATATTATTAGTTATAAATTTATATATTTTTAAAATTAAATTTTTAAAGAAAACTCACAATATCTCATTTGATAATGTTTATGCTATGTTAATTTGACATTCATTCCACACATATATGAGCATTGGAAAACAATGTTTAAAACAAGATTCATACTGTGTATGTGACATATGTTATATCTTCACAATCCCACGTCCTCATTTGAGATCCTTTTAACCGTTACAAGAGAAAAAAAAAATGATTGTTCAATCAATTCCTACCTATAGTAAATATTAGTTGGTCTCAAATCTCAGAGTTAAATGTTGCTCTTCCCTGCTTAGATTCTATTGAAAATATAAAATTCAAAAGAGACCTCTACATAATCTCTATAAAATGCCCAAATATAAAGTCAAATATTTAATCTATACACGTAACTTTTTGGACTATATAACAAGTTATTCAGCAAAAAAATAAAATAAAAATAACTTCAAATATGTTTGGCCATAAAGTACCAAATATGTACTTTGTGATCAAACACGTGTAAAATATTTGGTCATAAGTTTCCAATCATATCTAAACTAAAGATTTGATAGTCTAAAAGAAATTATAATCATATAGTTTGTCAAAAAGAAAATAAAAATTATATGGTATAAAATTTTGAAAACCAATTGAATATGAAAAGCCGGAACCCATAAAAGTTGGGCCTGACTAAGCTGTTCTAATTGGACAGTAAAAAAGGCTCATGTGGATTTTATCCCAGGAAATTTTTTTATTTATTATTATTATTATTATTTTTTATTTTTTTTATATAGCATTTTTATTAAGGGAAAATTACATTGAAACATCCTAATAAACAGTCGTAATTCAAGTTAAATCCTCAGTTTTATAACATTTCATCAAGATCTTTTCTTTTAAATGCCGTTACTTTTGCCCTTTAAAATGTATTGTAAAGACTATAACAATTATAATATTAATATAAAAAAAATTAATTTACCTCAAAAATCCAATCGAACGAGGGAAATAAATGTATAGGATAATAAGAACAAATCTCAACCAAGGATCTGCACCTAAGCGTGAGCCTCATTGACCATGATACTGGTGAGAATTGTCGAGCTCGATGAAGGGTACCAAATCGACAAATTTTTCAACAAAAAATTTCCAAATCAATAATAGAAAAACAAAAAGTATTTCCACATCAAAAATTGAAAACCCTAAACTTAAAGTATCGTTTGATCAAACATCTTGTATTTTGATGACAGGCTTACTTTTAGTTTTAATTTTTGGTTTTTCTTTTTCTTTTTTGAAAAAAACACCAATTTATTTGGTAGTTACGTTTGATTTTTATTTTTGAAAACTCGTTTGGCATCATTTTTGTTTAGTAATGTTAAAATCCATCCCGTTAAAATAAATTAAATTTTTTATTTTGACTGAGTTGACTATGATTGAGCCTAAAGGTTGACTAGAGGTCTCTAAAACTAACCAAAGGTTCAATTATATATAATTGTGAAGGAATTGCAAAGTCCTAATTATTGACTGTTTGGGTCAATTATTTAATTATCAAAATTATCTAATAATTATGCTAATTAGTGAATTCTTTGAGTATTTTCTGTAACTAATGAATTTTGTGAAATATTCTATGCAAGCTTATAATATCCGTAACTGATATGGAAACCAAATAATTACTTGATGTTATGTAATTCGTTGGTTGATTTCCTACTTAAATTCTTGTTAAAGATATCTTTATGTGCTTGTTGTTATGCGTAAATGTTTATGAAATTTGTTTGGTTAACTTCTATGATATTTAATGGGTTGAATTTGTGAAATTTTATTAAAGTTGGGTTTGAATTGCAAATTATCAAGCTTTTGGTAAATTGACATTTTTTTATTAAATCGGCATTTATGAAATTTTATAAGTTTTGAAGTTACTCTTGGAAATAAAGAAAATTTTGAGGTGTCAAACTATTTTATTATTGGAATTAATTTTTCTAAGATTTATATATTTATTGAGTTTATAATTTTACTCTCTTGGGTAATCTTTGAAAATACTTTAGAGTTGATGACTAATGCTTCGAGAATTCTATCTATGAGCATATTAAAGATGTTACAAAATATTGTAGTGAAGCTCTTTTTTGATAAGTAATGTTTCTTCTAGCTAATTGTAAATTGTTGGATATTGCATTTCGGGACCTTTAATTTAGTTTGAAGTTGTTAGTATGGTGAAACAAATGTTGATATTAATTTCTTTACGTTAATGGTGAGTACGTAATTATATATATATATATGTGTGTGTGTGTGTTTGTATCAAGGGAATTGAATTTCAAGATAATTGTTATTTGCCTTTGGTTTTGAAGAAGGGAAGTATATTGTTTATATATATATATATATATATACATATATGCATGTACATATACATATATACAGAACTATTAATATGGGCGACGTAACCTACCAATAAATGGGCGACAGTTCATATCAGTCATCTGATGTGTATACTCAGATGTATTGACTGCATGAATATGCATATCGAATGGCTAATATGGGACTGTCGCCCATTGAGTGGTCGGTTACATCGTATATATTAGTAGTTCTGTACATATATATACATATATATATATTTAACTATGTTAAATTTAAGTTTGATTTAATTTGATTTGGATTTTAATGATTTTAGTAAATTGCCAAAATATTTGAGTTATAATTGCAATTTAAATTGACAATTTCAAATAAATCCAAATTTTATCTATGATACATGAAATAATTGGGATTTTATACAAATTTTTAAAAATTAAAATTTTGAAAAATTTGTTTATTTTTATTTATGTTGAAAATGATTTTGGATTTGTATGTACTGATGTGATGATAATGATGGTATGATGATGTTGATTATGATAATGATGATGGCGACAACGATGATGATGTACATGCAGTGATATATAGACCTATGCTAATTTACTAACTTTGACAGAGGGAGCTAATTAGGTGACTAGAAAAGGATGTTGAAAACATAGTTAGGTGTGGTCATCTGCTAGTTCATTAATTTTGACAAAGGGATGTTGGTTATGTGACTAAAAAAGAATGTTGAGTACGCATTGAGATGTAGTCCTCTGCTAGTTTACTAACTTTGATAGCGGTGTCGGTTACATGATTAGAGAGGGATGTTGGGCTAGTTCACAAACTTTGACATGGAGTGCTAGTTACGTGACTAGATTGAGATGATGAGAATTTTGGCTCAACGTTTTCAGAATGCTAAAACATTAGGATGAGTTTGAGGATCGCTCATACTATAAGTATATTAGGTGGTACATGTTTTATAGATTTTAATGAATTTTTATTTGGGATCAATTTTACATTTTTAATTATGATTTACTAATAATTTGATGAGAGTTTATAAGAATTTGAAATGATTAGTTACAATAATATTTAAAAATATAATTATTTAATCAAGTGAGGATCAAATAATCTTCATATATTATAAAAATGTTTAACATTATTATATTTAAAGGTTTTCCAAATATTTTTATTAACGGAATTGAAGACCATACTAAATATGGACAACTAAATCGAATGCCTGGGTTGTACTTATGCGAATGTATGTTTGGATTGAAGTCATTTTTGGACATTGACTGCTTGGGTCAATTTTATAAATACTAAAGTTATCTAATAATTTTGGTAATTAGTGAGTTCTTTGTGTATTTTTCTGTAACTAATGAATTCTATGGGATATTCTATGGAAGCGTGTAATATCTAAAACTTATCCGGAAACCAAATAATTATTTGAGTATTTGAAAATCTGTTGTGGTGAATTTGATTTTATGTAATTGATTGGTTGATTTCGTACTTCAATTCTCGTTAAAGATATCTTTATGTGCTTGTTGTTATTTTTAATTGTTTACCAAATTTGTTTGGTTAATTTCTATGATATTTAATTGGTCAAATTTATGAAATTTTATCAAAGCTGGGTTTAATTTGCAAATTAGCATGTTTTTTTTGTAAATTGACAATTTTTTAATTTTATTTTTATAAATTTGGCATTTAAGAAATTTATAAGTTTTGGAGTTACTATTGCAAGTCAAGAAAATTTTTGAGTGTTAGACTGTTTTATTATTAGAATTAATTTCTCTAGTATTATATATTTATTGAGTTTATAAATTTACTATCTTGGATAATCTTTGAAAAATATTTTATAGTTAATGATTAATGCTTTGAGAATTTCTTTTATGAGCTTACAAAATATTGTATTGAAGCTCATTTTTTGGATTTTATGTTTCTTCTAATTGTAAATTGTTGGGTATTGCATTTTTAATTTTGTTTGAACTTGTTAGTATGGTTAAAAAAATGTTTGATATTAATTTTTTCATGTTACTGCTGAGTGTATATATATATATATGTGTGTGTGTGTGTGGGTTTGTATCTAGGGAATTGGATTTCAAGATAATTGTTAATTGCCTTTGGTTTTGAAGAAATTGTAAGTACTCTATATATATATATATATATATATATATATGTATATATATTATTTTTAGTGATATTACGATATATATATATATATATATATTAAAATGAGAATTATCATTAAAAGTATATTTTTAGTGATAAATTTAAAATATTGTTATTAAAAATAAACTATCAATGAAAATATGTTCAGATTTATCATTAAAAATATATTTTTAGTAATAATTTTCATTTTAATAAAAATAAACATATCTTTATTTTATGTTAAAATAAAGATTGCCACTAATGATATACTATTAGTGACAAATTTAAAATTTTTGTCTCTGAAAGTTTATTTTTAGTGACGATAATTTTAGTTTTGTCACTCAAAATATATATTTATTGACAATTTTTATTTTATTAAAATAAAAATATTCTTATTATCGAATTACTCTTCTCACTATATGAATAAAATGAATTTTAAAAAAAATTCTAAAGAGCATTTATCCCTAAATTTAATAATACATATAGCAACACTATTGAACAACAGAGCCATGTGGCTTACCCGTGGTCATGCTAAGAGCATCTTCAATAGAGAATGTGGATTGCTATATATGTGGCATAAAAATAGACACCGTCTAAATTTATGTGTCATAAATACATATTTAATTCAAAATTATTCTCGAATAAAAACGTGCACAAAAACTATTTATGATTATTAATTAATTATATATTTTATTAAATATTTTTAGTTTTTGAACAAATTAGATTTTTAAGGTAAATTTTACATTTTAGAAAACTTAACAATGTCTGGTAGAGCTTTCAGAAGTAGACATTTTTCTTGACAATGTTTGAATCACATCAGCTTGATATTCATTTTAGACATTACTATTAAAGTGTATTTTTTTAAAATAATATCTATATTTATTTATGTGGCATGTTAATTTTAATAATTTATATTCTATTTGAAATGTTATTAGTGTGTATAGCACTATGATTCCAGTTTTGGTGAATAACATTATAATTCCACTCGATACTTATTATATTGTGCATAAGAAAAGATCCACTGAATGGGTTTCAATTATATTTTGTTCAAATAATAATATATTATTATGTACACAGTATACTGTTAAAAGAGGCGTCTCTTTTTAAAAACTTGTGGAACTTTGAAACTTTATTTTCGACTATAAAGGAAACTATCCATCATCTATATGGTACCTGAGACTAAATCAGCCTATTAACCAAAAAGAAAAAGAGACTAAATCAGCCGTTCGAAATGGGTAGACAAAATTCATCTTTGAGACTTCTATTTTCGTTATATCTTTCCATCTTCCTATGCTTTTTCTCTTGCAATCGGTGTGGTAGCAATAGTGTCAATGGAGTTGATGATCAAATGATCAAAGGCATGTTTGTGTTCGGAAGCTCTCTAGTTGACAACGGCAACAACAACTTCATACAAGACAATTTGGCCAAAGCAAACTACTCTCCGTACGGTGTTGATTTTCCTTTGGGACCAACAGGAAGATTTACAAACGGCAAGAACCTCATTGACCTTTTATGTGAAAAGCTGACGCTTCCTTTTATTCCCAGATTTGCTGATCCCTTGACAAGAGGAAGTAAGATCATCCAAGGTGTCAATTTCGCTTCGGCTTCTTCCGGTATACTAGACAACACCGGCTTAATAGCGGTGAGAAAACTCCTACCTCCTTATATTTCTTCTACTTCATTTTATACGTTATTAATTACGAGTTTAGATCATCTATCTTATTATCTGTCTCTTTACTGTTTTTATATTATGTACCTTAGATTAATCATATGTGAACTTTTATTTGAAAGCAACATACATACATACATACATACATACATACATACATACATACATACATACATACATACATACATACATACATAGTTCTTCTATGTTGGGCGTATACAAAGTCTAATTACTTTTATTTGAAAGCAACATACATACATACATACATACATACATACATACATACATACATAGTTCTTCTCTGTTGGGCGTATACAACGTCTACTTGCAATTATTTTGAATTACATGCAATTGGATGATGTGTACTGTGTATGTGTATGCCAAACATAACAAAATTTTATATATAAGATTTTTTCCAAATTAAGAAATCTTGGTTAATTTTCTATTTTATTTTTGTTTACGATTCTTCCTATTATCAGTAATAGGTAATAAAAATCATTTTATTACTGTTAATAGAATGATAATCTTGGATAAAAATTTATCTAGGATTGCTAAACCCTAGAAGCACTCTATATATATTATATATGGAAATTCTGGAATTTAATTGACGGGATTGTCATTAAAAATATTTTTAATGAAAATTCAAGTGTCTGCATAGTAAAATTGTCATATGAAAGGGCTATCTAATTTATTAATTGGCTAAATTTGCAATATTGATTTCCAGGGAAATGTGATAACTTTGAATGAACAAATGAGAAACTTTGAGGAGGTAACATTGCCAGAATTAGAGGCTCAGTTTGGGTGCAAAAGTGACCAATCACTACCACAATACTTGTTTGTGGTTGGGACTGGAGGGAACGATTACTCATTCAACTACTTTCTGAACCCTCTCAACCGCAACATAAATCTTGAAGATTTCACTGCCAATCTGATACTCACTTTATCCCAAAAGATCAAGGTGTGTGCATTTATATTATGTCTGGCCATTTTCTTTTTGTAAAAAATAAAAATAAAATAAAATTATTTTAACGTTTTTAGAGTAACATATAGTTGGTCCACATTAAGACACCAAATATTTAGAGGGATATAGTTTTTCTCCTGTGAAGAAAAGTTTGACTCAGGAACCCAACAATGGAGTCAGACTGCTGATCAGTACTACAGGGTTTGCAGAGACCCAGACTGCATAGATGTGTACGTTGCATTAACTATGGTCATGCTTGCTAGGTAGTTTCACTGTAGATTTCATATATTACCATCCTTTTTTCTAGTAATCAATTGGTGACCTAACCCATTTTTTGCATCGGGAAAAGAAGAAATTTTTTAATAGGTCCAGTATATTATTTGTTGGAACATAAATAAATTTAGTTTTACTTTTTGAACATAAATTTATACTGAAATTATAAATACTAATTAGAATTGTATATTAAATTTT
Organism: Ochetophila trinervis; assembly: GCA_003254975.1. Lineage (NCBI taxonomy): Eukaryota > Viridiplantae > Streptophyta > Magnoliopsida > Rosales > Rhamnaceae > Ochetophila > Ochetophila trinervis. The sequence continues at coordinate 88,613 of QANX01001811.1, read as the reverse complement.
TAATGCTAAAAGTTTAATTGCAGAAAATTAACTCTTTTATATTAGCCATTTAAAACTCGTGTAATATAATGTTATTTATTATGATCGATCACTAGTGCAATGTCATTTGACGATTTAAATGTCTAATTTAAAATGATTAATTTTATCTAATTAAAATTTTAATATATAATTAAATATATTCAATTAATATTTTTCATTTTAGCATAAATTTCATTGATAATCTTTTTAAAACTCTATAGTGTTATCTTCTTATCTTGTTTAATAAATTCTAACCATATCTAACAAGAGAAGAAAAAAAATAATTGAGAAGAAAGATAGTGGGAAAACTGTAAAAACAGTATAATCAAGTATATTTTTCCTTTTAGTTAATCTGATTTGATTAATAAGATCCTAATTAATTCCCCTGTGATTAGGGGCGGAAACTGTGTTGACTCTATTTGTACGTATGTAATTTGTCCTGAAAAAATAAAAAGAGATATTTGTTCAAAAATTCTTACTTAAAAGCTAGCTTATTGTGGAACGAGGATCTTTATGTCCTCGTCTCCCTGTCTACATCGAACCAATGATAATAATCGCATTTTATTTAATTTTTGTTAATATATTTTTAAATGAGATGATATTATATTATTTGTGGACATGTACGAGGACTGAAAATATATCATTTACAAAGTGTGTGTGTATATATATCATTTGCATATCCTTAGCTTTTCTTATATATATGAACTTAGCCAAAAAATTTATATGAAAAATGCTATTTGTCACCATTGGTAACAAGTAGATTTTTTCAACACTATAGCTAGTTAGATAGATCTCGTGAAAAAAAATAAAAATAAAAAGCACAACTGGCCATGCAAAGCTTTATCCATCTTTATAGAGAAAGGCATGAAAAGAATTGTGACTATATTTAATTTTACGTTTCCATTATTAAGTGACTTTAATTTCTAACAATTTGATTTGTTGATTATTTATTTTGGTGATGAAGAGGTTGTACAGTTTGGGAGGTAGAAAATTTATAGTGACATCCATAAATCCAATTGGGTGTAGTCCCATGATTAAAATAAACAGACCAACACAAAGTGGTTGCGTAGAAGAAATGAATGGAGCAGCACAACTCTTCAACCGCCAATTGATGGCATTTGTGGATTCTAGCAAGCAAGAAATGCCCTTTTCAACTCTTGTTTTTGTTAACTCTTACCAAATCCTCAATGATATCCTACAAAATCCATCCTCTCAAGGTATTTACTTAACTACCTAATCTAGCTACTCTTATATATATGTGTGTGTGTATATATATCCTATATCTATATATCTATATCTGCATTTATATAGATCAATTAGGGCATATCTATATGAAAAATATACTTCGCATCATAAGTTACAGATATTGTACATTAAAGAAAAGACTTTTGCTATTCCATTTATGATTTTTAGATCCGTTGATATGATAATTATTAAATGGCAGTATTATTGTTTTGTTTTGACTTTTTAAATTTTAAAATTTAATATGGAAAAGTAAACTAATAAAAGTAGCTAATTGAGTTTTCAGATAGTTAAATATATGAAATAGTTGTAGCAAAAATAACATTTTCTTAAAATGCAAATGATATCACATTTAGAAGAGTGTATTCAATTTAGAGTTTATTAAAATTTAAAAAAGTTTAAAAGTTTAAAAATATTCAATTCAGAGTGAAGTTTATACAAATTAATATTTATTCAATTCAGATTTTAATAGATTTTATAAAAAAATTTAAAAATTAAGTATATTCAATTAAAACTTTGTAAAATTCTTTTAAAATATGAAAATATTTAAAAAGTGATTGACTTTAAAAATTTTTTAAAAAAATAATAATTTTTAACAGATTTTATTAAATTTAAAAAAATACGTTGTGAATGAATAAGTGAAATCTCATTTTTTTTAAAAATTTTTTTTTTATTAAATTCTTATAAATTTTATATAGAATCAATATAATTCTATAACAATCAATAAATTACTCTTGTATACGTTGATATGTTTTTTTTTGGGTGAATTTATACGTTGATATGTTATTTGAGAAAATAGTAGATTTGCCTATAGAAATATTTTTGCCGGATTTTCTTCCGCATTTCCTTCATTATTTACCTCTTTTCGGCTCTGGACGCAGCCTTTCTGCCCATATTTGGGGTAGCCCATTATATTTTCCTAAACTTTTCCATCTTCGTGATGTTAGGGATACTTGCAATTTTGAACGCCAGCCCTTTCCCCCCATATTTCGGGTATGGCCCATTTCACTGTCTTGACTACTCCACCTTCATGATGTGAGAGATTATATATAGAGTGAAACTATTATAAAATATATTTAATAATTTTAAAATATAGACTGTTTTTAATAATTTATTATCAGTAATAAATTAATTATAAATCATCAATAATTATTATTATTAGTAACGATCTGCATTTTAAAATTATTAAGTATACTTTTCAATAGTGTGATATATATATAGTATAATTTTGCTATAAAATCCACATGTTGGGAAGTTTATGAAGTCCAACAAATGAATTTTTTTTTTGATTTTTTTTACCAAATACTTTTAAATTTTAAAAATCTACCAAAAAAACAAAAATAACAAAAAAATGACTAAAATACCAAAACATACACAATTATTGTGTTTTGTATAGCATTTTTTTGGTTTTTTTTTATCCCAATAGTTTTAAATGCTATAAAATCAAAAGCCAAAACTTTTTCTTTTAAAAATATTCAAAATAAAAAAAATTAAATAAAAATATTTTTGTTGGGGAGCTTATGGAGTCCAACAAATATGTTTTTATAACAAATCCCTATATATATATATATTCTATGGTCGAAATGTCTTTGACGGTTAAAAAACAGTTAAGATTTTAATATTTCACCAAACTCATATAGTTCATAAATATTTTATTAAATCTTAACTTTTGAAATAATTCAAAAGAAAAAGTGGTATCTTGACATAAACAATGAAAACGTCCGGACCATATATATATATATATATATTTATATTTATATACATTTTAAAGTTGAAGTGCTTTCTAGACTGTATGGTTACCAAGTTCCAAACACTTTTTCAATTAATTATCTTTGTACAATAATATTATTGACATACCTCAACTGTTATTAGCCATATATATATATATACATAGATATATACATATATATATATATATATATATACTGATTCTACTGTTAGGTCATAGGTTTTAAAAACAAATACTTTTCAAGAAAAAAAAAAGGATATCAAAATGATGTGGCATTGTTTTATTGATTTGTATTGAATTATATATATATATATATATATAATCCTTTTATGGAGTCCATTATATATTGGTCTGAATTTTAATTATTAATTAAAAAAATTGATGGTTTGTAGGTTTTGAGGAAGCGAGTAGACCCTGTTGTGAAGTACCATCATTGAGTGAAGGTGGAAATGGAGTGTTATGCAGAAAAGGAGGGCAAGTATGTGAAAATAGGAGCAACCATGTCTTCTTCGATGGGTTGCATCCAAGTGAAGCTGTAAATATCCAAATAGCAACAAAGGCTTTCTTGTCTCCTCTCAAAATTGAAGTTTATCCTATTAATATCAAACAATTGGCTAATTTATAGTGTAGGAATTGATATTATTGTGTTTAAGGATGTTCCTTATTGTACTTTAAAGTTATCCAAAGGTTGAACCCTTGTAATAACTATTATAATATTATATATATGTGCGTGTTAATTATTTTATTTGAAAATTTTAGTCAATATGTAAAACGTGAAGTTTAAAACATGGCGGATCAACACAATTACGGTATGAATATAACTGCGCACCATTTGAATACAAAGCACCTAAAAATTGTGTCTGGATATTAGAAATAGACCTCTAAGCTAGCCACAAGTATTATTTATAGGTTGATTAAATTGATGTAAAAAATTATAATAGAGTAAGTTATCTTTATAAAATTATGCTTCTGAAAAAAAAAACCATTTTGTAAAATTAAGTTTCTAGAAAAAAATAATTGTTTTTAGGTTACATGAGGTATCATTTAAAATTGCAACATAAATTATTTGATTGTTAAATTTTAATATTTTAATATAAAATTCAATATTATAAAATGCATTTTATATCGCATCACTTTCTATCAATTAGGCATGATCTTATTTAACTGTTAAATAAGATCATTTTACTAAAACGATTTGTCTATCTTATTTTGTTAATCAAAACTTTACAATTTCTAAAGCTAGCTACATATAAATTAAGAGAGTTTATCTAGCAATCATCACAAGGAATAAATCAGCATGTAATATTTGTATGTTTGGCCTTCACTTTCTCTGATATCATAGCACAACCAAAAATATTGAAAAAAATCGATGCTTATTATTACAATATGGTGACTAATTGACAAGTTAATTTGTTGAAAAAAGCTTTAGCAGATCAATTAAATTTTCAAATCAAATCAATTAACACATTTAGCCATTAAAGATGCAAGAATATATATAATTAAAATTCTTACAGTTTGTTAGATCTCAGTAACAAGACAAACTCCACCACCAAAAAGTCTAATATTTAATTTCTCACATATTCTACCTGCAGCTTTACATAGATTTTTTACTCTAAGAACTAATTTATAGAAAAAATGAAACACAATTGGTTATTTTAAAAGAATACAATACAATTACGCACACCACAAAAATTAAACGCAATTCTCAAACCGTTATCTGCACTATGGTTCAACAATTGCTCATTCCTGATGGAGGCATCTGGGCCTCCACTTATCTTTGTCTTAGCATATAAGTTTCAGCATCATGTCACCTGTTAAATTAAAATTTTCCATTTTACTTGAGGAAAAATTCACCAGAATGAAACAATAAACAAAGATACAAATAAAGCATCCAATGTCCACGCATGTTTAAGTTTGATTCTTAAATATAGTATATACTAAGTGACAATATAAACATCTAACTACAAATCACATGATTTATTTATTCCAAATTAAATGAAGCAAATCAGCCAATAGGAAATTTAATATAACAATAACAAAAAGAAATCATAAACTGAACTACAGCATGAGCTATAGCTCTTTTTGGTCATAGACAAAATGTTAGAATGAAAAAAGATAAAAAAATACAGAGAGAGACAAAATATCTCTGTCAAAACTACAAAATTCAAAAGAATTCAAAAAATTTATACTTTATCATTTTTAACTTACTTTTTTGTTTTTACAATTTTCGTTAAAATACACATAAGAAAACCATTGCGATTATAATTTTAACACTGAAAAGTATTTTCAAGAAAATCAAAGGAAGTAAAGACAAATCATAATAACATCAGGAAAGAAAGCCAAACTCTTTATTTTCTAAGCCTTTCATTTTCATATTCCAAACATAAAACTGTGTTCTAGTTCATTTGTAGCTTGTTAATATAGCCAATCAAATAGATAAACTTCAATCGTAGAACATGTTAAAACCCTGCACCATTTAGAAAAAAAAAATAGCCAATAAAAAAAAAACCTAAAAAAAAAGATTGAAAGAAAGAGAATAAAAGACAAAAGAATAATATATATCCTACATCTCTCATACATGAGTTTGTCAAAGGTGAAACTTCTTTCCAAAAGCCAAGTCTTCGAATATAACACAAAAATTCTCTAAAGCAAAAGAGAAAAAACAAAATTAGACATTTACCTTCGATAATTTTTCTATAAGACCATCACACACATATGTAGAGAGATATGTTTTTTTTTTCTTTCTTTGTGAACAGATGTAAAGATGGAGTAAAATATACTATTAAAAACACTTTAAAACAAAAAAAAAATTACAACCAGTATCCACCTGAAAACTTCTAAAATCCAGATTGTTTTCTCAATTTTATTTCTTTCATTTCAGACGATGATCACTATTACTTCTTTGATTTATGGTTCTTCTCTAGCAAGGCAAACAATTTTTTGATCCAAATTGAATACGTAGCATAATAACCCATCACATTAAACAATAACAAGAATAAATAAATAAATAAAATGAAAGAAAAACTTATCAAATCGACAAAACCTAGAAAATTTGGAATCGTATCTATAGGATGTATATATTTTTTGTCTTTTTCTCAGCAGATTGCAGATCAACCAATGGAATCAAAGAAAAACTACTTTTTTCTCATACAAATATAAAATTATTTGTTTTCTTCTTCCAATACTCTTTTCGTACTGAAACAGTCTTTTAATTTTTTTGCTTGAACGATGGTATATCGTTTCAGCTATATTATCACAAACAATCAGAAAACACATAACAAAAGAATGTTTAATCGAAAAAGTAAAGATTTTCATAGAATAAAAGACCAAAAGAAAAACAAAGATGAAAAATAAGATTTAAAAAACTGAGAGAGAAAAAAACAAAAAATATTGCACATTTTCTATGCTTCAAAGGTGAAACAAACCCACTATCATAACCACAAAATTAATCTGAAACAAACCCACAAATACCCAAACAAAATAGTTAAGAAAAAAAAGAGAGAATATTTTCTTACCATATAAGTGATCTTTCTTCTTTCTTTTCGAATATTTGATTAATGGAGTAGAAAATAGAAATGAGGAGAATTAAAATGTGTGAGAAAATTATGATAAAGAAATAAAAAAAATTAACAACAATGAATTTATTCCATTCACAAGATTCGAACCCGAGACTTTGCTTAAGGGGAAAAAATGCCCAACCATCCATTCCAACTTGCATTGATAACAATAATGTCATTTTTGCTATGTAGAGAAAAAAAATTATGGACGATGAAAAAAGACGGAAACCCATTGGCTTCTCACTGCCCTTTATAATATATAAGATATATATATATATATATAGAGAGAGAGAGAGAGAGAGGCATACTTGCTATTATTGAGATATTTAGACAGAATTAATATTTGTCCGCATGGTCACTTAAATTTATTAAACAGCAATTTTTAAATCTGTCATTAAAACTATATTTTTAGTGACGATTCGAATATAAATTTCGTCCAGCTGTATAATATGTATAAATAGTGGAGGATATATATCGTAGCATTTATAAGTCACGAGATATTACTTCATCACCAGTACTAGCGCTTTGAGCGTATAAAGTAGGCAATCAGCTTCAACAAATATATATACGTACATGACTCCCACCTAAAAGCCTTCCTGCCACTTCCGTGCTACATGAATCCCATAATTACATTGCAAAAGACCAACCATCCAAAAATTACTATAAATTTCTATCCCTCAACCACAACAATTCTATCCAAAAAAAGAATGAGGGTTATTGATTTGAAGTCGCCAATTATTTTGGTTTGGTTGTTGTTGTTGTTGTGCGCCAAAGCTTGGTCACAACCACGACAACGACCTGGAAATCAGGCTCAAGTGCCATGCTTCTTCATTTTCGGAGATTCATTGGTTGATAATGGAAACAACAATCGGATACTTACTCTTTCCAGGGCCAATTACAGGCCCTATGGCGTCGACTTTCCACAGGGTACGACAGGTCGTTTCACCAATGGTCGAACATTTGTTGATGTTCTAGGTATATAATTAACCTGAAATCTTTTTTATTTTTATTTATACAAAATTGATGCTTAATGATGATATATTTTTCCAAATTTAATGTTACAAATATTAATATGTAACAAGCAATATTAAATTGTTGGGTGTGTGAGATTTGCAGCTCAGCTTCTTGGATTTCCAACATTCGTACCACCCTCTGTGAGAACCCGTGGTCCTGCACTGCTGAGGGGAGTGAATTATGCATCTGGGGCAGCTGGCATCCGAGATGAGACTGGAAGCAATCTAGTAATTAATAAGACTGTTTAATTAACTTGTAGTAAATAATTAATTTATAAGCTTGCTATACATTTATATATTAATCAATTTTTTTATCATATACTAAGCTTGCTAGCTATACATGTTTGTATGGTTTTGAATATTAAAGGGTACATATACCGTATGATTAAATTTTGTTAATCATACGTACGTATATATGCAGGGGGATCATACATCAATGAACCAGCAAGTATCAAAATTTGGAGAGACAGTGCAAGAGATGACAAGGTTTTTCAGAGGAGATGCAAATGCTATGAATAGTTATATAGGCAAATGCATGTTCTATTCTGGGCTGGGAAGTAATGATTATCTCAACAACTATTTCATGCCCACCTTCTACACTACTAGTTCCGATTTCACTCCCAAAGCTTTCGCTGCCGCACTTCTCCAGGACTACAAACGCCAGCTTACTGTAAGTTTAATTAAATGTGCTTCTCTCAATATATATAGTTTTTTTTTTTTCATAATGCATATATTCAGAAGTTTTTAACTTGTTGATGTATTACATTGATGACAGTTTTAGAAAAAGTCGCCGTTGATAAATTATTATAGACGATGATTTTATCTAAAAACTGTTGTTTTTATATGTATCTAGAAATTCAAAATTTGTAGTTATTTGCATAAAAAAATATCATTAACATATATACCATAATTATTTTTTATACTTCATTTTGCACTGTGTTTATGAAAATTACAAATTAACATTATAACAGGCCAATTGTATGGTTTCAACATTTGTTGCGATTTAGTCCAATTGGATTTAGTCCATGCACCCTCATATATAAAAATACAAATTTGATCCAACTAAGGCTCTTGAGTAATAATTTGTAATTATAACATGCCATGGATTGAGGCTGAATTTGCATTTTATAACTCTCCAATAGTTAACCAACATTAGCTAAAAAGAAGTGGTTATTAAATTAAAATATATAACAAATTGAAAATTGAAGAACTTGATTGCAATATTTTAAAGTATAAAAGATACAACTATTCCAAACTATAAAGCATTAAAGTGAAATTAACCCTTATTTTTCTTTGGGAATTCTTACTTTTTGGTGTGCATATTAATTTTTCAGCAATTATATCAATTTGGAGCTCGGAAGGTAATTGTGGCAGGAGTGGGCCAAATTGGTTGCATACCATATCAGCTAGCACGTTATCATGGTAACCATACTAGATGCAATGAAAATATAAACAAGGCAATCGTTCTTTTCAATTCAGGGCTTCGAAAAATGGTAGACGAATTCAATGGTGGTCAATTCCCTGGTGCTAAGTTTGTTTACCTTGATTCATACGGGAGCACCAACGATCTGTATCAGAATGGAACTGCCAGTGGTAATTAATTATATTATTTTACATGCATATATATATATATATATATATATATATATATATATACACACACGATATAGCCTACTGTTTAGTGAGCGATAGTTTACTGTAGCCGTCTAATGTGTATAATTATAAGTCAAATGTGCTTAATTATGCACATTGGACGACTGTAGTAGACTATAGCTTTCTATTCGGTAAACAAAATTGCTCATATTAACAAAATTGTGTATATATATATTTATATATTTTTTCCACATGAAGTACAAATTGAATAATATAATTAATAGTATAAATGTTATATTAATGAATATAAAAATAACACTAAATTATTAACAATGGCATAGAGCTTTACTCTCTATCGTATACCACTATATATTTATATTTTACTCACAAACTATAAAACTCTTCACATTATTGCTTGCTAAATTATTATTTTCTTATCAGTTTAGCACTCATGCAATTTTGTTTAAAAAACCAAGCAAAATTTGTCACAAAATGTTATAAAATAGTTTCTAAACAGATTAGCATAAATTAGTGTACAATTAATTTCATCAAATTCATATGTTGAACACATGATTGGACTTAACTAACACTAAAATAATAGTCCAGGGCCAAATGTGAGGGTTATTCTAGTTTAAAGAGTTAAAATGTAATTATCGCTAGTTTTCTTTTTCTTTTTTTGAAAGTTAGTTTGACATTTGATTAATTAAATCTAGCTTATGTTTTGACTTAATTACAATTTCATCATGCTAATTTTAAAAATATCACCAAACTCCTTTCAATTTTCAAATAGTCATCATTTTCTTCTTTTAATATTTCTTTCTCATCGCTCAAAATAATATCATCCACACTCTATATGTGGGATGCTAGATGTAATTTTTAAAACCTAAAGAACTAAATTGAAATTAATAGAAACTCTTCGGAGATCCAGATGAAATATTTCCTATTTTATTAAATAAACTCTTCCTTACGAAGAATTGAATAATTGAAATGCAGGGTTTGAAGTGATAGACAAGGGATGTTGTGGGGTGGGAAGAAACAATGGACAGATAACATGCCTTCCTCTTCAAAGACCATGTGAAGATCGGAACAAGTACTTGTTCTGGGATGCTTTTCATCCAACTGAAGCTGCTAACATTTTGTTTGCCAAAGCTGCATATGATTCCACTACCCAATCATATACCTATCCAATTAATATACAACAATTGGCAATGCTATAAATTAAAGGGATATATTTTCACAACTACAACTAATTCTTATATATTTAGTGTACTTATGGACATGTATGCATGCTTTTTCTGCTGCAGATTGCTAATAATTTCTTCATTGTTGATTTGTATTTTTCGGCATTTTGGTATGTGCTTGTAATGGGCATAGAGATTAATAATTCAAGTGGTTCAAATAATGTATCATTATGATAACGTTGATCATCTATATATGTAATATACTACCAAATATAAAATTTAAGCAATAATTATTTTAGAAATGAATTTTGGTCACTAGTAGATATATACCATGCCTAAACTTGATTTTTCAATTTAGACTTTTATTAGTTAGCTAAAAGATTAGGCTTTATATCGAATATGCTATGTCATTGTTTCACNCGTTTATTGATGGTCAAACATGCATGCAAAGTCAAGCTTTATTCAATGTCAGCAGTCAACCAAAATAATTTCCAAAAAAGCTTGATGATCATACACAGCCGGTGGCAAACAGTGCCAATTAAAGGATTTTAGCAACTGTGACAGTTTATTAACCGTCACAGATCGTTATTCAACTTTTTTTAAATTTTGGTTGTCATTTAGTGACGCCAATGCTCATATTCCGTCACAAAAAGGCAACAAAATTTCAAATTTTTGTTCCCGCGCAGTTACATGTGTGACGGCCATAAATGGGTCACAAATACTGTAAATTTTTTATATATTTGTGACGGAAGTTGAAAATTCCGACACAAAAAACACTGTTTTGTGACGTGTTACTTTCCGTCACAATGTTTTCCGTCACAAAAGGTCAATTTTTTTTGTAGTGATATTTTAAACAAATATTTTATAGTTTTTGTATGTTATCAAGTTATTTTCACTAAATTTTTTCTGTGATATATATTATTACTTCAATTTTAAGAATTATTCTAAAAGACTTATTTAGATGTTAAAAACCAAAAAAAAATTATATGCAATTTTATTAAAATTAATTAACAATTTTATTCAGGAGTTTTAAAATATAGTACCAATTTTTTTTTCATCAATTACAACTTAAAAATCCAAAGAAAAATAGAATTATAAGATCTGGCCCCCTCAAAGATGGAATCTGGCTTCATCCCTGACTATTTTAAGTTTAACCTTACATAAGTCTTAAATTTAACAATCTAATTAAGATGATCTTAAAATTATAATTAACATTTATATATGCGGCTGATGTAGGCATGTTGGTGAACTTTCTAGTAAATATAAAGTACCAGATTACTTTGATCTTTGTTTGGGCAAAATCACTAGAAGAAAAAGGTTGATAGCAGACGCTATTATAGCGTTGTTAATTGTAAGAGCATTTCCAATAATTTTTTTTATTGGAATCTATGTGGCAGAAGAAATAAAATTCTTTCTGCTTATGTGACACAGTGTCTATTTAATAAACAATATCTATTTAAAAATTATCTCCAGTGGTTGTGTTTAAAATAAACTAAAAGTTATCTAAAAGTTAATTAAAATTGATAAAAATAAATAGAATTGATGAATTAGACTGTCTAATAGACCTTCTAGAAATAGACAGTCTTTTAGACATTTTTAATTTTTTTTTATGCTACATCAGTTTAATAGATTATTTAGACAGAGCCATTAGAGAATATTTTTAAATCTATTTATCTATTTATCTTATGTGGCAGTAACTTTTAAACAATAAAAAGAATTATTGAAAATGCTCTAAAGACCAGTTTATATACCTATAGGTTGTTCCACTTACATGTATTTGTGGGATCTATTATGTAGAACATACATGCATGTGAACCAGACGTTATATACGTTTGTCCCATCAAAGTAATTTTCTAAAGTGAGAACGAGAGAAAGCCAGTTGAATTCTCACCCTAAATATATGGGTAAGTGGCACACCAACTCAAATTAAACCAAACCGGTAGTTTGCAGTTAAATCAGTACATGCCAAACTCTGATTTTATATATATTTCCTAAACATATATAACCTATTGAAAGATACAAATGGGACAGACCCAAATGGGTAAAAGACAAAATTCATAAAACTTGTACTCCACTAATTCTCAAGATTGGCAAGTTGCTCTATGTTCAAGGGGTAAACAACGGTAGAGTCACCATTGAAAGCCTTCCTCCCCATTAAAATGTTCACAGCTTCTGTTGGGTGGAATGCATCCCAAAACACATATTGCTCGCGATTCGGACATGGTGTTTGCATCGGAAGACATGTTACTTGTCCCCGGTTGCGCCCGATGCCACAGCAACCCCGGTTTATAACACTAAAACCTACAAGGAAAACAAACATTGCTAACATTCCGAAAATGAAATTAAAATCAGTGATATTAAACCACAGTTCAGTACTATTGTTATAATGAGTTTATATTTATGAAAAATGAGCTAAAATTGGATTTATAAATTTTAACAAGCATTACAAAAAGAAAAATAAAATAAAAGTTTTTACCATAAGCTCTATAGTTAATGAGGATGTCTTGGAACATTCGAGCAACGTCAATGTAAGTGAACCTTGCACCGGGTAGATTGGTATTGAGGTTGTTGATCATTGTCTTCACATTTGCATTGAATGGTTGAACCAGTTGGTTCACTTCATCCGAACAGCGTCCAGATGGGCTTTGGGCCAAGATGCTTGGAATGCAGCCCATTAGCCCTAATCCTGCAACTACCATTTTCCGAGCTCCAAGATTGTAAAGTTTCTGTCACAATGCCCAAAATTGAATTACAAAAACAGAGCCTAATTGAGATCTTATTAGGACCATCCATAAGAAAATTGTTTAAATGCCCAATTTTCCACCTCTGTGAATGAACAAATAATTTAATGCTGTTTCTACCCAATTGGATTTTGGTTGTTTAATTTTGAAAAGTTCTAAGATTACAATAAATCCAGTTAGTCTATCCCATGTATTTGGGCTAAACTTAAAAAATAAAATTACTATCTAAAGACTCTCAAGTCATTATAATCCTACATTTTAAAATGATATATATAGGGGTATAATCTCAAGTTTATAGTTACTTTAATTTAATATTCAAAAATTACCAAATTTAAAGATATATATATATATATAATATTATGCAGATTTTTTGCCTTTGTCATATATAATAAATTATTAGTTCTGCACTGTAAAGCCCGTACATAGCTTAACTGCATATACTATACATTTTTAACAAAATATTATACGCAAGAGTGGTCTTCTAAGTTGAGATGAGATGAGCTTACGGTAAGTTGATGAGTATACTGTTGGACCAAGAGATCAGCATATTGGAGGCCATTGTATTGATTTCTGGTGGGATAGTTTGGCATTAGATAATTGTTTAGGTAGTCATTGCTGCCCATTCCCACAAAGAATATGCACTTTGAAAGCGCCGAAGCCACATCATTTGCACCAAGATTATCTGTTATTTGATCCAATGTACTCTGGAAATTGTTTAGTTGTTCATCAAATGGTATGCGACCCACCTGTAGGTTATTAACAAGAAATCATCTAATTATTAATTAATTCAGTCCAAGGAAAATAAAAACAGGGACAATTATATATTTATTAATTTGTACAAAGTTTCTGCCGGTATTGTCTAGGATTCCGGCTGCAGCCGAGGCATAGTTGACTCCATGAAGCAATTGTTCACCAGAGGCTTCTGAGTATGCAGGAATTAAGGGAAGTCCCAGAAGTTGAGCTGCCCATAAAAATAGAAGATCAATTTATTACAGATTAATCCTACTAATTTTTCCACTAAGGAAGACCAATTACAACAAGATGGAAAAAAGTTTAAAGGTAATAAATAGAAGATTTTATATCTATAGCCAAACCAGCTATATTAATGCGTGTAATTTTACTTGATTTGCATTATATATATAATATAATATTCCAAAGAATATTTATTAATACCTTGACCAATGAACAAAGTGAAAGTATAAACTTTAAAAGAAAAAAAAAACACATAAAGCACTTTTGCATTTTAAAGCTAAATATTCAATGAGGTAGACCAATTGAGTCAAACCCTTTAGCGAACCGCTAGCATTAAGTACCATACTAGCTTCTTGGTACTTTAGTTTTACAATGTCAAAACTGACCTTTCACAAGATATCTAAAGTTTCACACACTCAGTAAACTTATGAAATTATTGTTATTATTATTATTTATTTTTCAAACATATATAATTGAACATTGTAATTCAATTTTTGATTTGCTGACAAAACCAATGGGTGTCCATATAAAATGATCTAAATAACCAGTAGATGCAGCAAAATGAAGATGAAAGATAAGCCAAAAACAATTCAATCTTCAAATAGTTTCCATATGTTATATATAATAGAAATATACACATACACTCTACACAAAGACTAATTAGGTGGCACTGTTGATCTCAGAAACAGAGGAAACAGAGAAAACAAAGCAAACCTATTTCATCAACCATGGTATAACCATTGGAAAAGCGTCCTGTAGGACCACCATTGAAATCAATTCCATAGGGATAGTAATTAGCTTTAGCAAAAGAAGCAAGATTGTTGTTATTGCCATTGTCAATGAGAGAGTCTCCAAATATGAACATGGCAGGCACCATTTCTTTCCTTCTATTAGCTACACCACCACCACCTTGCTGTGGTGGAATAAATGGGTTTATAACTTGTTGCCCAAAAACTGTTTCCAAAAACACCATGGGGAGTAGAACAAGAAAAGCAAACAAGCTAAGCTTAGCCATGTAGGTGAACGAAAAGATAGAAAAGAGCTAGCTGAGCTTTCTTTTGCTTGGTATACAAATTTGAGTGTGTGTGTGTGTGTGTGAAAAGAAATAAAGAGAGTGAGTATAAATATTAATTTGTAAATTGAATTGAATTGAATAGGGAGGGTAAATTAAAGGTGGTGGTTGAAAATGAAATAAATGAATTCATCTGTTATCTCCACTGAGCAGTAAATACAGGCGACTGGCTTAGCCCCAATATGCCTGCAGCCATTCCCCATGAAATTTACTTCTTTCACCTGTTTTTTGCCCTTCCCTTTTATCATCTATCTTCTTCCTTGTCTTTCGCTTTTACGTTATTAATATTATATTATTCCTTCTTTTGGTGTAAGTCAAATATATATATATATATAAGGGTGCTAAGGCACCCGATCGGGTTTCTTAAGGAACCCGAAAACATGGCTTCGTGTTTTAACGCCTCAATTAAAATAGCTTGGAATTGTGGTCAAAATTGGAACATTTGCAAGCTAGGTCAAACTTGAGTCAAAATTGGGAGAAATTGCAAAACGATGCGTATGATTTCATTTTCAAACATTTGCAAGCTCGGGCTCTTCACATATTGCTAACCGAAGCTTCGCGATATACAGACACTACAAAAAAAATGGGGGTTTTGTGGCGGAAGCAAATTCGTCACAAGGCGTAGTATATGTGACGGAATCGTCCCTAAAACCACTTTATGTGACGGATTAGTATCTGTCACACTTCCGTCGCAATAGCCACGACACAAAAAGGTTTCCGTGACGGAATACTGTTCCTCGTAACAAAAAACCACCTTTATGTGACGGCATTAGTTGGTCACAAATATTAATGGAAATTTTGACATTCCGGCGAGTCGCCGCCGGCAGGGTTTCAGTGACGAAATTTGGTCCGTCACAATATAATATCTGTGACGGTCTTGTGACGGTAGACCGTCACAGTAAACATACTACTGTGACGATCTAGATACCGTCACTTGTGAAAACAATGATATATGGCATTGATTTAGTGACCGAGCTGAACTGTCACAATTTCATATTTGTGACGGTTTTGTGACGGTAAACCATCACAGTAGGCTTTTTTTTTTTTTTTTAAACTGTACATTTTTTTCAGTTATTTTTTATATACCCATTTTAATGTTAATATAGTCTCTTCCATTCAAACACAGCTCATTGAATATGATCAGTAAATAGTACAATTCAAATAAAATAAGTAGTCAAACAACACTTTGAAATTCATATTACATTAAGATATTGTACATGAAAGGTTCAAAAACTGACTATTTCCACTAGAAGTGTTCACAGTACAAATTGAAGAGCTTGTGGAAACAAAAGAAGTTTCTGCATAACTGCAACATAAACTGAACTACCTTCTTTTAAATGCATCCCATCAGACCCTGTTCATTTTGCTCACTCTGAACCTACTAAGTCGACTAATGAAGTGTTGCATCATCACCAATATCATCATTAGCTGCTATACATCTATTAAACGTTTTGCAACTTTTGGTCAATCTCCTTTGTGACTAAGTTGAATTTGGCTCCAAAAGTTAACCTGCAGATGTTCAAGGTAGGTCAACAAAGTTTACAGGTTGAACTAATTCATCAAAACAAAACTAGTACTTAGACACCAAATCTAAGACTGATTATTATGAATTTATTTTCATTGTATATGTGTACATAAAAAATCAAATATGCATAAACAGCAAATGCATGCATCTACAAATATACACAACAATAAACCAAAAATAAGTGCCACAAGTTTTTGACTCCATCCAATCAAAAATTTAAAAAAAAAATTGCTCACTTGTAATTTAGAATTGCACAAGTCATATGCATATTTGTAACAACTTAAGTAGAAGTTTTTACAAATTTAAGTATATTACAAAGTTGGTGAACCAGCTATTTTGCTAAAATCTTTTTTGTAGATTAAAAAATTGTAGTTCCTTATGTGGCACAACATCAAGTAATCCATACCAGTTACACTCATTAGTTGGTTTGTTTTCCCTACATTTAAATTCAACAATACAGCTCCAGTCCAATGTGATGCGAATCCTAGTGGAATGGATCGTTCTACAATGGTTCAATGGTTTACGAAGTTGACCTCGACCCACAATCCAACGAGAGATTGGAACCTTGGTATGGAAGCTTGACCCGTTGTCTATAAGAAAGACAAGAACCTTGCTATAAACGCCACAATCAAAGCTTCGTTCTTTGATTGATAAGTTGGAAGTTTGTTCTTTAGACAAACCAAAGAAGAGAGAAGATTAATTCTCAATTAATTGCAAAAATCTATCATTCTCCTTATGCTGGCCGAAATTGGCCTTTTAAATCAAAAACATTGTTGCCAAATATGGTTTCCTAAATAATCATCCCTAAAAGGAATAGAAAAACAAAAGACTAATATACCCTTAATCAATAAACTAATTTACAAGATAATTCCAAGCCCATTTACGTCTACTCTTTAATGTAGCTCAGCAAATTAATAAATGTAGACGTCTTAGGCCCATCCATAACTTCTTCGGCCTTTTTATCCAATGCTTGTTGAATATAAAGCTCCAAGGCCTTCTTGAATTGCTTGGCTCGATTACGAGTCACGGGACCTCCTGGATAGCTCAAACCATCATATGGACCACCTCCTCTGTATGGCTCAATGTCCCCATCATTCCCTCCCCCTTTTGAAGGATTTGTCCTCAAATCATCACCTGCATCAAAAGGAGAGAGATCAGACACATTAAAGGTACAACTAACGTCATACTCACCGGGAAGATCAATCTTGTAGGCGTTGTCATTAATCTTTGCAAGTACTTGGAATGGACCATCACCACGTGGCAATAGCTTAGAACGCCGTTGTTCCGGAAACCTCTCCTTACGCATATGTAACCAAACCCAATCACCGGGTTCAAACACAACCTTCTTTCGTCCCTTGTTGGCTTGATTGGCATATTGCTCGGTTCGCTTCTCTATGTGCTGCCGTGTCTTCTCATGTAATTGCTTGACAAATTCAGCTTTTTCTGCACCATCTAAATTCACTCTTTCATCAATAGGCAAAGAAGTCAAATCCAAAGGAGTTAAAGGATTAAAGCCATAAACAATTTCAAAAGGAGTAAATTTAGTAGCAGAATGCATGCTTCTATTAGGCAAACACTCTTCCCAACTTTTTAGGTTTTTTTTATTAATGCAAGTAACAAAGTAGACAAAGTTCTATTAACTACCTCAGTTTGACCATCGTTTTGCAGATGACAAGTAGTAGAGAATAAGAGCTTAGTACCTAATTTCTTCCACAAAGTTTTCTAAAAATAACTCAAAAACTTAGCGTCTCTATCGGATACAATACTCTTAGGCATGCCATGCAACCTAATAATATCTCTAAAGAACAAATCTGCCACATGCGATGCATCATCGGTTTTTCTACAAGGTATAAAATGTGCCATTTTAGAAAACCTATCAACTACCACAAATATAGAATCCATACTCCTCCTAGTCCTCGGTAATCCTAAGACAAAATCCATGGAAATATCAACCCAAGGATGAGTAGGAATGGGCAAAGGTGTATACAANACAAAGTGCAAGATCAGGATTAGCCTCGTGAACACCTATGGACAACTCAACCTCCTCCAATTTGAAATCCAACTTGCCCAGATCCATATCTGGTGGAAAAGTCATTTTCTGTAAGAAAAAATAGATAAAGAAAGAATGATGTCATTGATATACGATATATATATATATATCTCTTTATTAATTTTATTTAGAGTGTGACATCATGTTGAAGATATAATTTACCCATTTAACCCTATATGACTGGCCAACAAGAGAGAAAATAGGAAGATATTCATTTTTATCATTATTTTGATTTATTGTAATTAGATAATTCGATATTACCTTGTAGGATTAGAAGCAATGTTAGGGTGAAACTCTAGGCTAATTTTCTTGCAAGCAGCCCATTCCTATTAATACCATATGCCATTCCACGCATTTTACATTACATTTTACGCCATTCAAGGCTTCATTTGACACAAGTCACAAGTGTTTAGAGAGAAAAAGGAATTTTGACTACATCAAAGAGATAATAAAGGGAGAATTTCAGCCAATCTTCGGAAAAGTTCAACCTTGCTTTGAAGTCATATTTTGAAGAGCAACTCAAGAGGAGTTATGAGAGAAAAATCGGCAGCCATAAGCTTCTAGATTTGCTTTCTCTTTTTCTTTCTTTTGTTATTCATAATATGTTTTCTTTTGAATTATTGATGATCATTACTTTGAACATGAGTATCTAAATTTAAATAAAGATTATGCTGCAACTCTATTATGAATATTTAGTTTTTAATGCGTGACTAGTTTTAATTCATATTATAGTTAATATTTCATTGTTGATCATAATGTTTTCATGAAAATGTGAATGATTTAATATTATATTTTCTTAGGGATAAATTATATATTATTGTTTGCAATGCATACATAGTAGATAGGGATATCATCATGCCTAGTGACATTTTAGTAAGAACTTATTGGGTTTGTATGTCTTAGGGTTTAAATTTAGTAGGTTAGATTATGGGCAATTAACTAGACCAAGATACAATAAGGGATCGACTCTTGGTTAATTTAGGTTAAGAAGTGTTAACTAATGAATTTATCATGCATATAAAAAAACATGATTAGTAATGGTAAAGTTATAATCCATGTTCCAGCATTAATTTGAATTTTTGCTTGTTTTGTGTACTTTTAACTCCTACTTTCTTAATTGCTTTTAATTTTA
>QANX01001811.1:0-65606 GCA_003254975.1 Ochetophila trinervis | reverse complement strand
TAATGGCACTTTACTCATGTTTACACTCACCTAGGCTTTTAACCGCTCTTAATTGTATTCACTAAGTTCTGACCAATTCAGACCTACGATTAACTTTCAAAGTATAATTCCAACCTTTCAAATCAAATTACTAACTAAAATTTGTGTAATGTCTAGCAAAATTATTGAACAAAGAGAAGTAAAATGAATTCAAATGACCAAAAAAAGGGCAATATATATTTTTACTAGTGCTAGTTAGTTCAAAATAGCAGGTCTCAGACCACCAAACTATAATCTAAAAAAAATTTAAAAGTGATTTTTTTTTCGAGAAGACAAAACAGTCCAGGCGCCTTCCTAAACGTGATCTCAGGCGCTTGCTACTATGATTGTTTTTTTTTTTTTTATGACTTATGAAAACAAATTAAAGATAGATAGAACCTGTAGAATCCGTGCTTTGATACCAACTTATGTGAATCCCTACGGGTTGGATCATTCTACAATGGTTCAATGGCTACGAAGTTGGCCTCGACCCTCAATCTAAAGAGAGATTGGAATTTTCGTATGGAAGCTTGACCTGTTGTCTATGAAAGAGACAAGAACCTTGCTATAAACACCACAATTAAAGCTTCGCTCTTTGATTGATAAGTTGGAAAATTGTTTTTTAGACAAGCCCTAGGCGTGAACTAGAAAAACAAAGGAGAAGAGAAAATAACTCTCACAATATTTGCGGAATAATATGTAACTTTTTATTGCTGGCCGAATTCACCTTTAAAAAGAAAAACAATGGTTTCCTAATTAATAAACCTAGAAATTAGGAAATCAATCTAAAGATAAACCCCTACAAAAATAGGAAATAAAATACTAATATTACCTTAACTAATAAACTAAATTACAAGATAATAGGCTCATGGCATGCCTACTTTTTAATGTTGCTCAGCAAATTGATACATGTAGACATCCTAGGCCTATCCATAGCTTCCTCGGGCTTTTTATCAAGAGCTTGTTGAATATAAAGCTCCAAAGCCTTCTTGAATTACTTGGCTCGGCTACGTGTCACGGGACCTCCTGGATAGCTCAACCCATCTGTATGGGTTGATGTTCTTATCAACTTGTGTAGCCTGCTTCTTTAGATTAAAGAGTGTCAAGTTTGCCAACTTCAATCTAACACCACTCTTTGGATTATTGAGCCCATCCAAGCCCAAAGCTCATCTTATGCCCAACTGAACTTAGATGTTTCCTTGGCCATAGCTGTAACATCCCGTTTTAAGAAAATACTACAATTTTCAAAGTTGACCATGTTTGACCCGTTTGACCATGAGTGGGCCCATGGTTGACTTTTTGTATGGATATGCTTTGGCTTAGACGGTGGTATCGTTGCGTAGAGCCAATTGATACGAGTTCATAGACTGGTAGTATGTTGATTCGGGGCTAAGACCATGAAGTTATGGTTAAAATAGTGTCAGGGGCATTTTGGTAATTTTGCAAGGCTGACATTAAAAGAGTGAAATAACTAAATTGCCCTTACTGGAATTTCTTAAATTTTCCAGAAGGGTCTAGAAATAGAGAACATCGAATGCCTTTCCCCCCCCCCCGACTGTCTTCCTCGCGTAGCCCTACCGCTCCCTCCTTCCTTCGCCGGCAACAGCCAGTTTCCGGCCAGACCAGGCTGGAAATCACCCGAAACGTGGAGCTGGTGACTTTATCTTCCCAACTGCGCCAGTGACAGCCCGTGGAGCAGCCCAGTTTGCCAAAAAACACGAGAAACCTGGTCAGCCCTTGTCTGTGATTGCCGGATTCCGGCCAAAAATTCGGCCAACCCACCACCCGAGAAAGGTTTTCCAGACCTTCCTCTACCTTTTCCCTCCAAGCTTTGGCCGTGAAACCCCATGAGTCGTCGGAAAGTTTGAAGAAACCAGTGGACCCGTGTCTCCTTCGATCATAGGATTTCGGCAGTTTCCGGTTGCGGGGTTGATCATTTCCCCTATTTCGGACCTCCTGAAGACGAATCCACAATCCTTTCTTCCCGAATTCTTCTCAGTTGAGCAGTGTGAAGAAGTGGTGTTCAACCGTGACTTTCTGGCCATTTTCCAGCCATCATCGACGAAAATCGGACAAGATAAGTTGTTGATTATTTCCTACACTTCTCAAGCTTCATTTTGATATATAATTTGCATATTTTAGTTAAGTATTGGAATATTTGTTAAGTTGGTAATAATTTCTGAAGCAATTAAATTGTTGCGACTGTGAGGAGCTAATTTCAATTTATATATGAATAGGTATAGCATACGAGGTTGTGACAGTGGAAAAGTCTGGAGAAAATGTAGGAATTGTTGTTACTTGGGCATTTGAATTATATATAGATTGTATGCAATTCAGTTATATAGATAATTATATACTGTATGATATGGGTTAATTACGCATTTTAAGTTCTGTTGAATAGCTTGCATGATATTCGCGTTTAAGTGCTTATAATTATGAAATACTTTATTTTGGATTTCTTTGAAAGTGATTTTGTTATTGAAATTATGATCGGTTGCCGATGTGAGATAACTTGGATTTGTGATTTGTATTTTGAGTAAAGTGACTTATTTGTGGTTTTAGAGTGTGGAATGTTTTGTGTTGCTTCTAGCTTTGGAATGAGTTGGCATGCTGTGATTATAATGATTTGATTGTGACTGTAACTAAACTTTGTGTTTATTGATAGCAGTTATGGAATATATGGAATATATTATATGTTTGTTTTCTTTTACTTGGTGATTTTGCAAATGATTGTGGTTGATGATATGGTGATTGTGGAAATTGTGGGATACATATGGAGATGATGTACAGTGGTGTGGATGAGGAGGGTTATGATGTTGGAGAAGGTACCCTCGGCCATATGAAAGCCTTTTAAATGCCACGATTCCTAGAGACCAAGGATCGTGATGACTGCACCCCATTCCCGACACGATGCCTTAGGGAGAAGGATCATGATGATTGGTTACCCAATACCCCATTCCCGCCACGATGGCTTGGGGAGAAGGATCGTGATGATTGGTTACCCTTTCTTGTGGTGTTAAATGGTTAATGAATAATGTATGATATATATATATATATATATATATATATATTATCTTGTTATTTTTCTCTAGAGTAAATACATGCATATTCATACACGTGCTGAAATAGATATTTTATTTATGGATGTAAAGTAAATATTGTAAATGTGCTCATTTTCGTGGGAATTCAAAAATGCGTGATAGCTATGGTTAAGCTTTTTGTTAATTCTTAGAGCTTATTTTGGATTATTGAGGTGATTGATTGTGGGTTAGAATATATATATATATATATATATTTGTCAAGTTGACTTCTGAATAGATATTGTATCATAAGTGGCATAATTGGTGTAAATATGCTTTAAGAACTATAGGTAGCTTGATCCCTATTAATAAAGGTATGTAGGCAGTTCAGTTCATTTTTAAACTGAGTCCAGCTACGGAAAAATATAATTGATGTAATTATTTGAATGTTAAGTTATTTTACCGAGAGGTGGTTTTTGATTGGGAAATGGTTGGTGGTAGTTTGGATAGTATATCGAAATGCTTTTTCGTGCAGGTTTGTAATTATATGTATTTGGGGGATGTCAGAAAAACAGACGAAATGCTGCCGAAATTTTTAATAAAATTTCTGGCAGTAGAGAGAATCTTTCTGTCTGTTGATTTTCATTATTTTAAATAATGGTTTAGTGGAGTTAAATACTGCTTATTGGCTTAATAGAAATATTAAGTCATGCAGGCAGGATCTAGATGGGTTGGGTCCTGTCAATAGCCATATTGATATAACTCGAGGCCATTCAAGACTTGGTTGAACCTGTGACTCTTCAACATCCTTTTCATAATTTCTTGAAACCTCATACAACTTCCATCATCTTTCCTTTCAAAACTAAGATATAGGGATGTCAGGGGTTGACATTGCTAGTGAACTCTAAAAGGTCTAAAAAAGGTCATATTTGGGAGCATCTTCTGACCATTAAGCTACAACCTTATCCAAATAGAGGTTTGGCTTCTCTGCTCTACCCCTCTGCTCCTTTGGCCTTTTCACCCAAATGACAAGGGACCTCGAGCGAATCAAACACCTTGACCAACTCAAGTTTCATCATAATTTAGCTCGTCGAACTAGGTTTACTGATGATTTCAAAAATGAAGTTGTTCATCATTGTTGGCCCTCATCCATGGTCCATATAATTTGGTATATATCCCCTTACAATTATGAACCATGGTGGTCTCTCTGAAGCTACATCTTCCCCATTTTTAACAAAAATCGGATAACCTCTCCATCTTGAACTGAATCTACACTTTGTATCCCTTACTAATTTCCTGGAAATAGCCCAATAGCAAAGGTTCGTGCACCTTAACGTCCATTCTAATCTACAAGAATCGACTCACCACCATCGTCTTCTTCCCAATGGATTCCTCGTGAAGGCATTCCTACTAAGTTTCCAATAAGTAGAGTGCTCTCTAGATGAAGAAGATTTGGGGGCAAACCATGGATTTAAAAATGGAAAGTCAAAGCATCAAAATATATGTTTTCCATGGTCTTTCCTTTAGGCCACTCCTTCAAAACTACATAGGCACCATTAAACTCCAATGGCCTCGTAAGGAATATGTTCATTTTATTTTCAATGCATTGGAAAGTGAACTTGAACACATTCTCTCTCATCTTCTCTGTATGTATTCTCCCATTAACTTTCCACACTTTGTTGACAATATCTCTAATAGTGAACCTACTAAATCTTCTAGAAGTAAAATTCTTCCCAAGTAAAACATTGTCAGTTATTCGGGATGCTTCTTCATCATTTCTAGTGATGGATAAAGGTTACAGTGAGTTTTGTAAGTGTTTGGTTTTCTCTTGTAGGTTTTCCATCCTGACACAAGAAAGCACATAAAAGGCCAAAAGAAACAGGATATGACAACATACTCTAACTACAAAAAAAGTAGGTTTTCATTAAATCAAACTCATTTTATTTCTAGCAAAGGACCGAGAGAACGTTTTTCTCCATCTTAGACTTACAAGAGAAATCCTAAGCTTTACTCCGTGAAAGCGTCGAGGGAAACCATAAGAAGGACCGGAGCCTTGTCACCCCAAAGAGTGTCCAGCTCACTAGAATAGCCTTGTGTCGTTTCACTCTGAAGAATGAGTATTGGCGATGCTTCCTTGTCCGTTCAAGTTAAGGAATGAGCAAGCTGTACTGAGAACAAACATAACTCACATTATTATTATTATTATTATTATTATTATTATTATTATTATTGTAATTGTAATTGTACATAAATCACATGTTTGTGAACCCTGAAAAATTATGATTTGGTTGCATATAAGGTACTCCAGTATTTGCTATGCTTTTGCAAGGCGAAAGAAAAAATATTTGTATGTTTGAAATATTTATTGGAAACAGAAAAAAAAAAAGTTTAGGATAAATCAGAAATGTTATAAAACTCACCACCTGTTGGGCAAACTATATATGGCGCCTACTGGGTGAGTTTTCATTTCTTATCTTTTTTTTTTTTTTTTTTTTTTATTTCCTATGAATTTCATAGCATTTAGGATTACTATATTTTTTTTAAATAAAGTTAAAAAAAAAATTGCTATACGAAAATATAACAATCATATATGTTATAGTGTATTGGTTTTTGAATTATTTTTTAATTTTATAACATTTATAATTATTTCATTATAAAAATAACACAGATAAAAGTCAGAAAATATTAAAAAAAATCCATATGGCAGGCATCCTAGTGTGTGTACCAAATACATTTTATAACATTTCTGTAAGATAAATATTTTAAAATAAATGATAGATAAAGTAATAATTTGAAAAGTATTAATTTTTGGACTTTTGGGTCACCTTTCTAATGCAAATTTAGAGAAAACGTTGCCAAGTTTACTACTTCTTTGTCGGCTGGTCCTGGGGGCATGGCAGGGTCATATATAAATATTAATATAATATTCTTTAGGTTTTATATAGGCCAATAAAAAATAAAATAAAAATAAAAATTTCACTTTCCAACATTTTATTTTATTCTGATGAAGAAAAAAAAATGTATAATTATAGGTTCATTAGGTATCAGCAAGTAGACTGATTTATGTATTTTTTTAACTCTGTAGAAGTAGATCTACTAATATGTCATGTCATATTATGTTTGTGTCGTGTGGTATTCGTGTTCGTGTCAAAATTTTATCATTCAAATCAAATATGTTAAGCTTTCATGTTGAAATATATAAACTCAAATCCGTTCATAAAATTATTGTGTAATCTATTATCAAACACGTTAAACTTATTTTCAAAATTATTTTTAAAATAAATAAAAAATATATTTGATTTATAGTTAATAATCCATACTAAAAATTAATATTGTTTGAAATAATAATAATACATAAACATATTCAATTTAACTACATTTTTATTTCTTGCATAGACAATCCAATGCATATGACATCTTCAATCATAATGATCACAACCTCTAAGCGCCTAAAAAAAACAGATTAATGGGTCTAATGGATTTTTGCGAGTCAACCCGTTAAGATCCGTCAAGATAACGGATTCATAATGGGTCAACCCGTTATCAACACAACCCATTTCAGATAAACCTTAACCGGTAAAAAAAGTACGTGTTCATGTCGTCTTAACGGGTCGTGTTGAAATTTTTCAAGTCTAAGTATAAGTAGATCTGGCAAAATGTTACACGACACGATAACATGACACGAAATGACACGATAATTTGCTAGTTTGGGTCTGCGATATCGGGTTGGGTTGATATCAGTGTCACACGATAAGACACGATAAGAAAACGGGTTGAAACATGTTAACACAATGGATCACGATAAAACACGATAAGAAAAATATTAATTTAATTATTTCATTATAATTAACTTTTTACATTACTTTTTTTTAGTTTTAGAAAATTATAAAATTTATATTTTATTTCATTGGAAAATGACAATTTTTATATATATTTATATATTAATATTTTGTTTTAGATTCTATCTTTTTTATTACTTATATTGGATGTACAATTTCAGTTTGGTTTATAATATTTTGAATATTTTTAAATTAATTTTAGTTTGTTTTATAATATTTTGAATATTTTTAAATTTATAATTAAAATGCATATTTTGTTTTGTAGTCACGATAAATATTTAATATAGCTTTAATTCGTAATATTTTACATATTTTAAATTCACAGTTATTATTTATGTTGAATTTTAGTATGTTAATATATTTTTTTTAAATGTTTAACATATCATTTGAATATGTATTTAAGCTTAATAGACATGAATTGATAATGATTTATCATTTGACAATATATATTAATTTAAATAAAAAAATAAAACACTCACGTACATATATAGTAAACACGAATAAAATACAACACGAACACGAAACGATACGACACGAACACGGTTCAACACGAAAATTTAACGGGTTGGGTTCGGGTGAACAAAATTTAATACGATACGAACACGACATGACACGAACACGATTCAACACGACACGTTGTCAGGCCTAAGTATAAGTCCACAATGAAAGTCCGTGTCGCTAGAAGCTCTCTCCCTTTCGTGCAGTAGTAACGGAGAAGAGCACCTAAGTCCATATGAAACTATCAAAGATCAAACAACAATTTTCAAACTCGCAGATGTGATGGTTCGTTCAGCTTCTACTACTGAGCTACACTCTAAAATACCACTTTCCAACATTAAGAAATAACAAACAATTCTTTTGATTTAACTTTGACAGCATCCAAAATTTGGACCACCTAATTCATACTGAAAGAGAAAGTGAGGAACACATTACCAAAAAAACAAAATAAAATTGAAAGAGAAAGTGAGGAACAGATTCTTAGGCCACTTTCTTGATTTCACTTCCCTCAAATTTTTCTCCCAACCCTTTTGTTTTGTTTTTTGGTAAAACTCCCAACCCTTTTGTTGTATTTTGCATGCACAGCCCTTTTATTTCAATAAATGCATTTATATAACGACATCAATTTGTTTTGCCATCATCAATTAGCTCTTTGACTTTTTCTCTTTTCTTTTTTCAATTTTCTGATCTGATTGAACTTAGATTTGAGGTTAAAAATGATCATTGATAACAGAACTGTTCAAAATAAAATAATTTATTATTTTTCATTTGTTTTGGATAATAGAAGATTTATTTTTAAAAAATCATTAAAAAAAATAAATTGAGTACAGTTTAAAGAAATAATTAAGATCAAAATAATTTTTATCAGTTCAATTAGAATTTTTTTCTTCTCTTTTTTTGAAAGCTTATTAAAAGATATATGATCCTCCATTATTTTTTTATTAGATTAATGAAGAAGACATATGTTAAACGATAAAATTTCATACCCATTCATTCAACAATGAAAAAAGAAAACACACAAATTAATCCTTCTACAAAATATAAACTTCCATATAATCAAATAATAATTTAAAGGTGGAAAATGATATTTCTTTAACTCAATATATAAATATATATATATATATATATATATTTAGAAACGCATGCTAGAGTGCTTTAAATATGTGAAATTTTGATTATATTCAATAAATTTAAATGAACTATTGTTTTAAAGTAAAGGATTTAGATTATTATAGTTTTTGAAC
Organism: Ochetophila trinervis; assembly: GCA_003254975.1. NCBI lineage: Eukaryota > Viridiplantae > Streptophyta > Magnoliopsida > Rosales > Rhamnaceae > Ochetophila > Ochetophila trinervis. Next base: position 56,987 of record QANX01001811.1, on the reverse strand, counting down.
AAGTAAGTTTAATTGCAATTCATTATAACACAAATTATATTATTATTATTATTATTATTATTTACTTTTTGGCCGTTTTTTGAATTTAATAAATTTAGGTGGCTTATTATGAAATAAAAAAGTTTGTTGGAGAAGAAACGATCGCAGCCTCTCAGCATCTCCCGCTTGCGTTCTCTGATTCCCTAGTAGATTCCCTTCTCTCATTTTCCTTCATACTTCCACATATTTCTCTCTTTCCCTTCACAATTTTCTCTTTAAAATCAAAATTTCCAGAGAAAGTCTTTGTACTATTTACCCACTACCCATCAAACAATGACAGCTTCTTGTTGCAAGAATTCTGTGGACAGGTAAAATTTGGTTTCTTTTTGAGCTTTGATTTAAAATAATGAAACTTTGATCTGGGTTTCTTTTTTTTTTTTGAAATCTTGAACTTCCCACTGCAAAACAAAGAATAAATAGATTAATAAAAGAAGAAAAAATGAAAAAGATATATAATGTGATGCCAGTTTGAAAAGAGTTTCTGGTGTCATGCATTATCAAATTCTTGTCACTATTATATTGCATTTGTGTTTAGTTCCTCTTGATTTGTGTCCATACCCATTAGTGTGAGTTTCCTTTCTTTGCATTTATTTTATATTATTTGATTTTGGATTTTTTTTTTTGGTAGTAATTTTGTTCGAACCTACCAGCTGAAATTCTTATATTTTCATTTATTCTGGTTTTCGTGTTAGCGCCGATATTGATCATTAGAATTTTTCGTGTTTTAGTTTTATGCATGAATTTTTCTTGTTCTGCAGGAAATAAAAATTGCAATTTGATTTTTGTTTTTTCTTTTTAGAATGATTTTGTCTTGTTTTTGTGACTTCTTGATTTGTTGTCATATTTGTCTCAAAATTGAAATTGATTTACATAAGGTTTGGAATTCCAATCGTTCTTGATTCTTGGTTTTATGATGCTTGTCATCTCTTTTTCTTGTGTATTAATCAGGATTTCACCGTCTTTATTTATTATATAAAATTTGACTCATCTATGGACTTCATTTTATGTTCCTAATTCATCTTGGTCATTTCATTGGGACATATAACTCCACAATGAATTTTATGATGAACAGAGCACTAGTTTATATCGTTCGGATTTGCAAACCTTTGTTACACTTTATCGTGTAATTAATCTATATACGCCTTCTTTATATTCAATTTTTATGCTGTGACGAAGCAATTGGAGTGATCTTTGGTAAATCTGTGATTTCGAAAAATGCTATTATGGGTGAGTCATGACATGAGTTGTTTTTCATGTTGAAGGATCTCTATCTCTGAAGAGTAAAAGAAATGTAATGGACGTTATATGAATAAGTTGAACTATAAAATTGCTATTATGCTGTGGAAGTCCTGAGCTATAAAAGTTACTAATTTTCTAGCGTGTTCCTTGGCACTGCTAACCTCTAAACGTTTCTTGTGGTTTGGTCATGGAAATAAGTTGCTTTATGATGTTTAAGGATCTCTTCTTTAGATTGCGTAGAAAAAGAAATATGTCATTGTGTGCTTTTTCTTATTTCTTTTTTCTATGGAAACCAGCAAATGTTCTCTCATTGGACTTGCTCCACTTGAAGCTGTGCTATTTGATATAGATGGAACTCTATGTGATTCAGATCCAATTCACCATCATGCCTTCAGAGAAATGCTTCAAGAGGTAGAATTTCACTGTCTACCTTAAAAATAAAGTAGAGAAAATGGTTCTGTTATCCTCTGATTCATGATTTTATGCTACAATAATATATTTAATATAACAGCTTGACAAACTACATTCGACGTTATGTAGCTCTTCTTTAGTAGAAGTTATATTTTCTTAAGAAACTTTGATGTGTGAACAACAATCAGAGTTGGCTAACAGTTGACTAACAGAAATTGGGGTTGACCATAATAGATTGGTTTCAATGGAGGAGTTCCAATTACTGAGGAGTTCTTTATTGAGACTATCGCTGGCAAGCACAATGATGATATTGCTGCACTACTCTTTCCTGATGATATCCAACGAGGCTTGAAGTTTGTGGATGATAAGGAAGTCATGTTTCGTAGGTAAACTTAATTTATTTCCCCTGTACTTATAAATTTTCTTCCAAATTCGAGCTGTTATAATTTCTTCATTGAAAACAACAGGTTGGCGAAAGAACAATTGAAGCCTATTGATGGCCTTTACAAATTGAAGAAATGGATTGAAGACCGTGGATTGAAACGAGCTGCGGTTACAAACGCTCCAAGAGAAAATGCAGAACTCATGGTATCGATTCTCGGGCTTTCAGATTTTTTCGAAGTTGTAATTGTTGGAAGTGAATGCGAGCATGCCAAGCCACACCCAGACCCCTACTTGAAGGCTCTTCAAATGCTCAATGTATCAAAAGAACACACATTCATATTCGAGGTCTGCCTTCTTCTCAAGCCGTGACTCCTTCTTAAACATAGAAAAATATACGAAAATCCCCAAAATTTGATAATTGTTTTCTGTTTGAATTGCTAGGATTCTGTCTCTGGGATAAAAGCAGGAGTAGCAGCTGGAATGCCAGTAGTTGGTTTGACAACAAGAAATCCAGACAGTTTACTGAATGAAGCAAACCCCACTTTCCTTATAAAAGATTATGCTGATCCAAAGTTGTGGGGTGCATTAGAAGAGCTTGATAACAAGGAAGGTAAAGCTACAAATTGAGCATGAGAAATTACCATTCGTCTCAGTAAAATGATAAGAAACTGTTGTGGTAAACAGTCAGAGTTAAATAATTCTTTGAGGACTGTTTTGATCCTCCTCGCACTTTTGCCTAATACGTGATATTACTTGAAATTTAGATTCTCTATTTGTAAGTGAAAATGGCAAGTCCATTTCGTATAAATAGTAATTACTAAGTACTCGGTAGAAATCCTAATTGCTGAGTTTACACTTTTATTTCTTTTTCTTGCCTGTTTATTTGGCTCATTTGTAATAAATACATGTCAGAAATAATTGAAATGATATATGGATTATCTCATTCCATTAGATGACATCATTGTCAAATAATAGAATTAAACCAAGCTTCTATAATAAACATTTATGACTTTAGAAATTGAACTTCTAATTTTATGCTTGAACGTATACATAATAAATTAATGTTTAAATTTCGTTTTATAATGAGCTTTTCCCATTGTGATAAATGGGCAATAGACATTTTTAAACTAACTTTTAAAATCTTTTAATTTAAGAGCAGTATGCCATACAAATATATATTAAAAAAAAGAAAAAAAAAAAAAAAAAGGAAAGAAAAGAAAGAAAAAGAGGAGGCTGTCCTAAAGGGTCTCGGGATTGAAAGGGCTTAAGTTTGAGGATATGCGCTCTGAATTTAATTAGTTCTTTCTTTATTTTTTTTTTTTGCCCGTTAATTAGTAAGATCCATTTTCTCAAATCTCTATTTTTCTTTTTCTTTTTNATTGGGTCATTAAAATTTAATTTTTTCTATTTTAAAGAGTTATATATCTATAGCTACAATGAACTTTTTAAATTAAAAAATTAAAATAACAAGTAAAACTTAGCTTTCCAAATATAAAAAGTCAAATTTACTTTCTATATAAAATTTCATTTATTAATTTATAATTTTCTAATCATATTTATAATTATATATATTAATTATAATTTTATATTTCCATGTTTTTAATACTACATTAGTGTGAAAAGGATAAAAAAAATATATAATTCATAATTATTTATGAAAAAATATAAAATAAAAAATAATTATAAATATTAGAATTGATAAAAAATTTATAAAATTGTTCAAAATATTTTTTATTTTATAAATAGAACTTTTTGAAATAAAAAACACAGTTAGACCTGCTCTCATTGCTAAAATTGGCATTGGCATTGACATTGACATTGACATTGACTGCAACTAATTCGGTGGTAAATGCTAATGTTAAATCTTAAACATCAGCACACCAATAAATAACAAATGCTAAAAGATGTCAATGCTAAAATAAAAATTATATATAAAAGTCATGAAATTCACGCCTCAATTTACTATTCCGCAAAAAATAATAAATAATAGTCAATCCATTAAATGGTAATGGGCCCACAATTATTTTTGGTCATAAGGCTCATTGCCAAGTCAAAATTTAGTATTCCCCATTGAAAACCCCAATAGGGAATAATGTCACTGGAGATGGTCTTATCGGTAATGATATATGCACTAATTGCATATCAAAATAACTGTGCTAAGCAAACAGGAAAACAGAAAATAAAATATGTAGAAGACCCAAGCTGACCAAATCATAATTATATATATTGCTGCACTTGAGGATGTAGTCCATGGTAGGAGCCAGCCGAGCCTTCACATCTGCGAGTACGGGAGTTGAGGTTCGAGTCTTAGTAGCCCCATTTAGACTCAAGTGCTCATCTCCGCTGCTACCGCACGAGGGGGAGAGAAATTTTAGCGACACGGGCTCCAATCGCGGACTCCTATCAGATTAAAAAGACGCCTTGGTCGGTCTACTCGCTAAATACCTCCTGGACCTATGACCCCGCTACGGGTAGGTCCTTTTTTATTCACCAAAAAAAAATAACTATATATATTGCAAACAATTTTAAAAATAAAAAGCGTCTTAAAAACAAAAATATACAATCAAAAACAATATACTAGTCCACTGGCTATTGCTAATTTCCCTGGATTATAACTACAGTTATAATACAAAAAGTTGGTATTCTTATCCAGACCACGAGACTGAGTCAATCTCATCCCTAGCTGACTTGTACAATTCAAGCCTCTTGGCACATTGCTGCCTCCTTTCCATCAACAAAGGATCTTCATCAAGCAGCTGTGAAAGTTGCTTACCCTAAAGAAATTAACAGCAATAATCAATATGCCATTTCAAAATTAAACAACATTTTCAAAGGAAGAGACTATGGTTAAGAGGCAACTGTTCAGTACCTCCTTTTTGCCCAGTTGTGTGTAGAAGTGATCAAGTAAAGACCTTTGAGCCTCCCTCACTTGACAGTGAACAACAGCCTTTGGAATGGTATTCCTCAGTGTCTCCGAAACCATCCCAACATAGGAGAAAACGTTCGATCCTATCCTCCTGAAATGTCCCTCTGTATAACGATCTGCTGAAGGGACACCTGGGTTTCCTCCCTTGTCCATTTCCTGAGGAAGTTTCCGGAAGAAATCCACAGTTAGATATGAGGATTCCATGTCTACCATTCGTAAAGTAGTCTTCTTGCTTTCTTCACGAAACCTCTCCAGTGCTTCATTTGCTGCCGCTGCTAATTCAGCTTGAAGAATTGGAAATCGCTTCAACTCCTGTTCCATGACAAACATTAGCCTTAAACTTTCCCCATTTTACTAAATGACTGCTATTAAGAAAAACAAAGTTTATTGAATGTGAAGTTCTGAACCTGAGTCTCCACAATTGACCTTCTTACAAGTTCCTTCAAAATGGAATGAACCTGCAGCACCAGATTAATGATTAAAATGATAATGATTACGAACTATAATGACTGGTTGATTGTTACCATTGAGAAGATGGAGTGAGGTATATGCCTTACGGCTAATAAAACTAGAAATCTTGTTGATGCACCATTTTAATCTTTTATATACACATATGACATATATAGTTTAATATGTTACACTTTTTTTTTTACTAGTTTTTAACTTTGTGCTTAAACAAAAGAAAGTAAAAATAAATTATTTTAGATCCAAAGGAGGTCTCCAAGGCATCCCTCAATTTCCTAATCTTCTTATCCTTGTGACACATGACACTTAGGCAGCCTTGCAATTAATGGGCTTCAACTCCAGAAAACATCTCAGACAATAAAGCATCTTGAAGTGATGGTTTCGGGCATAATCATTCACCAAAACTAAGAAATGACACTGAAGACAAGAAAATGGAGAAGAACAACTTACAGCATCTACAGAAGCTTCAGCTGGGCCTCTGAAATAATTAAGTGCACTATCAATGAGGCGACGGTAACCTTGCTCAGGTGCAATTAGATGAGGTTGGTATCCATCTGCCTCAGAAACTACTTTCCTCACATTTTGAAATGAAAGATGACGATCAAAAGGGAGTTTCCTCAAAGCAGCAGGGAGTTGGTGGTCAAATACACCATAAATCCGAGCACCTCCAGGTCGTCTGAGTTTAAGAATGAATGTCTTACAAAAATTTAAGATACATACTAGACCATAGAGTATAAGAATCTACAATATACCAACCATAGGTCAAGTCCATCAAAAGCATGCACACAAATATTAAAAGACAAGTCATTAAAGTTCAAACAAACTTCTTATATTTTATGATTTTACAGGATTTTTGAGACCCAACAGGAAAAAAAAAAACAACAAAAACATGTGTTTTTCCACATTCGATAAATTTCCCTTGCAAGTTCAATCATTAAATAATCTCTAAGATTCAAGCTCAGTTATCAAATTTGAACATATCTTATTCATAATTTGCTAGACAGCTGACAGAGTTATAGATCAGAAACAAAAGTGATGAGAAACGAAGTATTACCCTCCATCCAAATGCTCCTTGAAAATCCGGTCAAATGCACGACATAACTCTAAGATGGTATACAACTGTGCCTGATACATTACACATATAAACGAAAAAACTTCAGATAATAACATGAACTCAATCCATATAATTATATGATCAAATAGATGACACATATAAGGTCCTAACCCCAGCATCAATAGCAACAGGTCTACCCAGGTAGTCCAGATCTGCTTCAAGTTCATTAATGTTGTTGTTAATCGAGGATGATATTCCTGGGATGCGAGCTTTAATTACAGACTCTAAATGCTGAAACCACATCAAAAAGCAACTTGCCATTTTATGATATTAAGGAAATCAAAAAGCAGAAACAAGCTTTCACATTAAAAGATATAAGTAGGCCAAACAAGACCTTAGAAAGAAGTTTTGCAAGATATTCTGATCCCATTTTGCTAGTCAAGTGCCCATAATCAGGATTAGTTACAAAAAACTCACGCTCCCTCCGCCGAGCAGCAATCATGTCCATGTTTTTGTTAATATCAGCTTGAGAACGATTGACAATCCCAACCCAAGGATGTTGAAGCCGATAAGATCTTCCTTCAAGAACCTAGCAACAAAATCCAAAAAAGAAAACATAATTAAGGGATAGAGAGAGAACGAAAGGAATATATTCTACATATGTTGAGCATACCCTCTAAGAAATGTCCGTTGTTTATCCCAAGTTGAGTATCAAGAAAAGGCAGGCTTTGTATTTTGTAAGTTAATCAATGCATAGAATTTGTTCTAAAACAAAATACCAAATTCCTTCAAATACTGCCCTTCATCACCAAATGCAAATAGCATCATGTGACTTCCCATTAAACGTCCACATTTTCTAAAACTCAAAGCTAAATAAATACATTAGAAAATAATTACTTACCTCTAAAGCATTTGTTCCCTTATCCATCAAGTCAAGTTTTGTCAATACACCAAAAGTCCTCTCACCTATAAAATGAGCAAGTTTAATAAGTGAATAAAAATCAGAAAAGTAAACCGATGAAACTTGCAACATGGTTCATACAAGGTGGTAGAATTGAAAAGAGTAGGAAAAATGTTGAGAAGCATACCTGTAGGATCAACTTCTCTAGAAATCTTGATAGCATCAGATGTGGCTATGTCTTGATTGGCTGGAGTTATGGCCAGAATAATGCAGTTTGGCTGCAATGAAGAACCCAAATTTCTTACAAAAGGCATAGAATTTAGTTTGTGAAGTTATTTGTTACTTAAAATTTTGACATATAATGGGCATATGTAAAGAGCCTGAGTAAATATAACTGAGCGATAAGAGTATCAGTTTCTGAAAGGACATCTACAAACAGATAGTACATGTGGTACTCACGTGATAACTTCTTTCTCGGTTTTATCACAAAAAGCATGCAATTAAAACAAAGGGGATTTTTGTCCCTGCAGGGACAGTCTAATGGAAAATACACTGTTTTCTCAGCAATGATCCAGAGTTCAAATTCCCCCATCCTCAATATGGGGGTTAAAAATAAAATAGAAAATAAAAAAAGAGATTCCTTATTACCTTCTCAACATAAGAACGAACCATGTTTTCAATGTCTTGAACAATACTTTCTGGTTGTCCTTCTGCAAATAACAAACATCTCAAATTTAGTTATTCTACCAAGGGGGGAAAAATAGAGTGGACATAAATTTGCATGCCTTTTTCACATGGGGAAAAAAAAACATAAAGCATATATATAAAGATAATAGTAAAGTGTACTTACCTACAGCAACCTTCGTTAAACCAGGCAAATCTATCAATGTTAAATTGACAACTGCCAAAAGATAAACCATGATTATCAGATAGTAGAAAGGTTTGTCATAGACAAACCAATTTCGCACATTAAGAAAATGAATAATTTTACACATTCATGCAGTATAATTATGCACAAGAACAATGCAAAATAGCAATGTTATAAACTTGTTTCAACGCTAAATTCAACCTGAGAGAGAATATTAATAAACAATTTAATAAATATTAACTCCTCGATAATGAAGACTTACTTATTACGTGCACAAGCCATGTGCCTTCCAACTTGATGGAAATCAACATGAAATCAGTGCATAAATTTACAAGCATTCATACTAATGAAGTTTTTAAAGTGTAATTATTTAATATGAATTTATCAACTATCTCTTGAATATATAAACTGCAGCGTGGATGTGAAACACTCAAAAAAAATATTATCACCTCACTCTGTGAGTAGTTTTCAACTGAATGAAGTTTCGATAAACAACTAAAATATGTAATTTGTGATTTAAAAATAATGCCAATACATATAATGAATGAAAAGAAAACAGGATAAATCATGATGCTTGATACTAACTCAAAGTCTACAAAATGTTTACCATTTGGAGAGTAGATGCTAAGATGAATAGGGACAGGAGAAATCTGTTTTGATTTCCCAGTCATTCTGTCAGTCTCATCCTGAATTTCCTTCCTCACCAATGCTGTGTCAGAAAATAAAATTCAGACAAACAAATCAAATTGCATTTTCTTTAAGTTTTAATAAAAGAAAAAAATATTTAACACTTTCTCCACCATTTATTGCCATATCAACAGTCGAGCATATATATAAAAGCAATTGTCAGTAGCAATGAGATAGAATTCATAAATGTTTCAAACTTTCATGTTCATAAAAATACATATTTGATATTTTCACAAAATAACATACAGAAATCGGTGAATCGTTTCTTTGGCAGGTGAAGGAACTCTGCATACTCCTGGACTCCCTGTTCTGCCTGATGCAGCTGCAAGACTAATGGTCTCCTAGTGACAATCCCTGAAAATCCCTTAAAATTATAAGACTTCAAAGTAACAAAAAGCTACAGAGAAGAGAAACATTTTAATTTTTAAAGTCTTTTTCACATTCTAGAAAAANACTCTGCATACTCCTGGACTCCCTGTTCTGCCTGATGCAGCTGCAAGACTAATGGTCTCCTAGTGACAATCCCTGAAAATCCCTTAAAATTATAAGACTTCAAAGTAACAAAAAGCTACAGAGAAGAGAAACATTTTAATTTTTAAAGTCTTTTTCACATTCTAGAAAAAAAATTTCCCCCTATTTTTTTTTTTTTTGGGTGTTTTTGGCAAGAGAAAATCGTTTTAATTCCAGTTCTCAGTTCCCCAAGAGAGACAAATAAAAAGATTAAAAAAAGGTAAAAATAAATAAAATAAAAAGACCTCCCCTACTAAGGGAAATAAAATAGTTCGATGGAGCATTTTTTTTTTTTTAAATTTCACTCGGATATGTAAAAAGTTGACATGATATACCTTTTTTTCTCTATTTTTGAGAAATGAAAAAGACAGAGAACACAAACATTCTCTTTCCTACATCATTTTCCTCACTCTATTTTCTCACCAACCAAACAGAGCACCAACAAAAATTCACATAAACCTCTTTTTAAAAATCCTAACCTGAACCCCTGGGAAGAAAATCGCGACCGACAATGCTCTCCAAGACGGAAGACTTTCCAGAACTCTACACGCACAAACCAGTAAAAAATCAAACACCAACACATAAATAAATTTCACATGCGAAGGCCTACAAGAATAAAAGACATGCATGCATAATATAAACATATAGAATCATAGATACATAATAAGAAAAAAACAAAGACCTGGCCACCAACGACAACCACAGAGGGAAGAGATTCCCAAAGAGTAGGCAAAGCAGAATCACCGCCATAGTCGCCGAGTACAGTACAAGCTCTCTGAATTCGATTGACGAGTCCGATCAAGCTCTCCATGGTAGCCATTCCAGAAACCGTAACGGCGGCGCGTGGGTGACAATCTCCGTCAGCAGTAGTGGTAGTGCTGCTTGTGAGAGAAGCAACGACAAGAAAGCACGCTGCCAGAGAGAGGAAGAACAGGTAGAAGAAGAGCAGAAAAGCTATTTTGCTTTTGTTTTTTTATTTTTTTTCCTAAATTTATTTATTTTTATTTTCTACGAGAGATCAAATGGAAAATCGGGTTTTTTTTTTTGGTTTTGTGAGTGTGGTACAGAGTAGAATGGTGGTTTTCAGAGAAACGAATTTCACGCGCCACGTGAGTGTTGGTTTTATATATGCGTGTCGTGCATTAAGGGTCTGTTTGGATTGACTTCTTTTTTTTGAAGTCTCTGTCAACCTCTCGAATGCCCTTTGTTTTGTTTCGTTTTTGGTTCGCCGTTGGATTAATAATGTGAAACGGTTTGAAAGTTTTTGAATAGGGTTTTTGGCGGACTTCTTTTTTTTTTTTCCTTTTTATTTAAAACCAACTTATCCGATTTTGGTTTTCATTTGTTCTAACTGTTAATTTTAAAAATATTTTTTTCATATATTAGTTTTTTTTAATTTCAAATTTATTTTTGTCTAAATTTTTTTCCCAAATTTATGAATTTTTTGATGTTTTAATTAATAATACGGCAAAAGAAAATAAGTACGTTAAAGAACAAGGTAAAAGTAATGATTTCTTTTACTGTTGTTTCAACTTTAAATTATCTAAATAATTTTTTTTTATCTAGTAAATAATTTACTTTAAGGTTTTAAAAAGTTTAGAAAAGAACGAGTGTTTCAATTTGAATGCGTTATTGGTAATAGTAAATTCAAATTGATCTCAATAGCATTGAGTTTGTTTGAGTGGATATTTTAATAAAAACTAACTAATTTTAGATTGATTAAAATTATATTATAAATTTGTTAGATTCTAATTTATGGACGTATTTTATATTATTTAATGGTAATTTTTATTTATTTAGATATTTTTTTGGTATACTTTTTATTTTTGTTTCTGCTTTTGTTTATTATTTTCTACTTTATAAAAAAATAATTTTTTATTAATTTTGGTTAAAAACTTTTTTAAAAATTAAAAATATTTTCATAATATTATTTAAAAAAATTTATATTCAATTTTTGAGCCTTAAAAACTATTTTTGATTTTTCAGAAATTATTCCAATTAAGTCTTAATGGCTCTATTTACAAAATATAAGAACTAGAATAAATGGGTTTATATGAAAGAATTTTTTTGATAATAGGGTTTATATGAAAAAATTGATTCCGAATAAGAATGAAATTAATATTTAAGTTGCATTTACTTTATTGCAAAAAGAAAGGGTAGCATTTAATTTGTTGAATTGAAATTATAAGGTATTAATAATATAATGATGATGATGCCGAGGATGATAATTATAATATATGAAAGGTAAAAGTCTAAAATAATGCATGCATTTCCAGATCAGTAATATTATATTTGGAAAAAATGCCGTATTCATATTTGTGTTAAAAAAATTTCATTTAAATTTGACTTCTTAAATTTTCGTGTTGAAATATGTAAATCTAAACTCATTTATAGAATTATCATGTAACTTATCATTCAACACGTTAACACATTAAACTATTTTAAAAATTATTTTAAAAAAAATAAAAAATATATATTTGATTTATAGTTCATAGTTCATATTAAAAAATAATGAATCACATACAAATATAAATATTTGTAACATTTTATAAACTAAAAATAAAAACTAAAGCAACATACTTAATACATGTTAAAACAATAATAAATCACAAAAACATAATACTTAAATCCTTATATAAATGAATACAAAAAATCTAAAACAATATTGTTTGAAATAACAATAATACATAAACATATTCAATTTCAACCACATTTTCATTTCTTTAAAAAAAATTTAATTAAATTACTAAATTGTCATTAAAGATTAATGGGTCCATAATGAGTCAAATAGATTTTCGCGAGTCAATCCATTAACACGCTTAAGATAACGGATTCAAAATGTGTTAATCCGTTATCAATCCAATTCGTTTTAGATAAATCCGAAACCGTAAAAAATGTATGTGTTCGTGTCATATTAAAAAATCGTGTTGAAATTTATCAGATCTAAGTAATATGCATAAGCAATAATCGACTTTGCTGACAACTGTATATTAAAAAGAATAATTTTTTTTTTTTGGTGAATATATATTAAAAAGAATATGCATAAGCTTAGACCTACCTCTTGCAGACCTAGAAAAATTCGAGATTCCAGCGCTCCAACATTTTAACATTTTTAACATTTTTTTTTTGGGTCAAAACTGAATACTTTGAACATAAAAAGATGTGTAGTAACATAACAAAGCAACTTTAACATGAAATATTTTGAGGTAAAGATTATGCTGATTTAAGTTAAAACTTAAATACGTAAGGAAACTAATAATATTTGTTATAATTAATAATTTTTAATTTATTATGGAAACAAATTTTATATTTGAACAAATTTTTAAATTTTTGTTAAAAAATAATATTTTTTTCAGATTTTTTTAACACAAAAACAGATTAAAAGTAATTTTTTCATTCATTTTGAATATATTTTTTGAGGTTTTGGAACCAAGTTCTACCTCTACAAAGTCCATTTATACTAAAAAACAGTGTGGTTTTTTTATTTTTATTTTTTTGGCGAAGCCCCAAAAAAATGTTTGATGTGGATTAAGGCTTAAAAAGAATCTTATATGCTTTACATTTCGCATTAATACTAATTTTTGGACTTTTTATTATCTGTAAGAAACAAAAATATTTCTTCCAAATGCTTTTATCACTTTTCAAGATTTTCATAGAATCTTTTTTCCATATTTACCATTATTTACTTTTGTATTTAATAGACTTTTATTAGAACTAACTATATTTGAAAGTTTTTGAAATAAAAAGTAAAAGAAACAATCTTAACCATACAATGGATTAGTAGCCACATGTCATTAGAATCCTTAAAAAAACCATCGATGAGTGAAAAATTACAGTTCTTTAAATTCAGTTAAATTTGATTTCATAATACTTAAAATATTCCAATTCATTCCAATCATCCAACCATATATTCCAAACCGACCCCAAATAAATATCCTATGCCAATCATGAAGAATATTGTCCATCAACAAACCTCTATCCTAGAGACTTCACTGCCACTGGTTTTGTTTGCTTTGGATTTCAAATCATCTAAATAATGCTGATAGATGTATGAAACAAAGCCCCAGACTGCCAAAACCAAAGCCATCACCTTTACACCATTTATTTTATCATGGAAAAATATGACAGCCAAAATGGGAACCACAGGCAAAGCCAAAGTACTAATGACATTGGAGAACAGAGAAGAGACTTCAAAAATCAAACCCAACAAACCCACTGAAGAAATTTGCCAAGTTATGGCAGTCCAAGCCAATGTCATTATATATGAAACCTTCCCTTCTTTATATTCCTCCATTTCTTTCCCTAAACTTTTCCATTCCCCACTTGCAAAAAGTCCCAGAACACATCCACATGTTGCAACAAATGATGGGTATATTTGCATATTTAAGACACTGGAAAATGTCTCTCTTTTTATGACCTTTTGGAAGGATAGCTGAACCAAGGAAAGGTATAGTGAATAAGTAGCAGAAGCACCAAGTGTGCATAGGAAACCAATCACATATTTTGCCCTTGAGGTGTTTGTGGAATTTTCTGAATCAGCATTGACTGCCAGAAGGGAAGCAGAAATGGTGAGGAGGACTAGGGAGTTAAGTATAAAAGGAGTGATTTTTTGTGAATTGAGAAAGAAGGAAAATATTGCATTGAAAGCCAATTGGGTTGCACATAGTAAAGAGTAAGTAGACACAGGGAGGTAGAGAAGCCCATATGAATACATTAGGTTGTCTCCTGTCAAGAGCAGGCCAAAGAAAAGGTAGAGGAAGATAAGTGAAGAGACTTTCGGTTGCTTTACAGAGGGAGTGTTAAGGGTTGTGGTTAATTTGGTTGGTGATGGGAACAAAAGTAGGAGGGGAAGCAGAACTGGGAAGCCAGCTGATTGAACAAAAGTTGCCATCCATTTGCTATTCCCACCTTTGTCATAATATAATCTTCCTAAGAGAGTAGCTACAGATTGACCAGTAAGAAGAAAAAGGATGTAGATTGTTATGCGAAGCCACCACTTGTATTCGACGAGTTTAAGACGTCTCATTTGGCTACCGACTGAGTTTCGAGAGGCGTTTCCACGAGAATCTGGTCTCCTTTCATCAACTGGGCGATGCAAATAACACCAGTGAAAAAACCAAGCAAAACACTAGTGAGAAAAACAATGAAAATTTAAACATTTCTATCAGTTAACCTCATAAAATAGGACCTAGGTTATATCAGTGGGCAATATTTTTTTTGCTGCTAATCAGGATATGTACCTGAAAAACTACTATGAACATGTTCATGAGATTTTTGTTAAAGCAGAAGATGTAAAATCGAAACTACTTGCAAAAAAAATAATTATAGGTTCTCATGTAAAGTAATCTGTCCTCGATTAAATCTAAACACCTCCAAAGAGAGGATTGGGGAAGCTAATCTGAAGCAAAATCTTAATAATTATAGGTTCTCTAGGATAGCAAAATATACATGTACAAAGATATAGCAGATTTATTTGAGATGTTAAAGTTTGTAACAAACCTCTGATTTGCAGTTGAAGCTCTTGGGCAGGCTCCATAGAAGCTTAAAAGTGTGGTGAATAGCTTTAGGATGATAAGTAGTAGACATTAACGATCAAACACTTTTGCTGCTTACTAGTCAATGTTTACATCTCTTCAGTAGTCACTGATGCAAAGTCAGACTTAGCTACCTAATTGTAACTCATACACATGACTTGACTGTACCATCTCCTTGACTCTGAAAACTCAATTCATATTTGTTCAGATTATGGTTAGATAGGTTCCACCGCCATTGAAAGGTGGATTTTGTCTTGCTACAGTGTAAATCCATAAATTGCTTTTCTGCATCACCAAATAAGTCCATGTTTGGTAGATATTTAAAGCAACCTTACATGCCGTGACAATTTTTGCCTTTTCTTTCTATCCATTTCTCTCTTTTTTCTCTTTTCCATTTTTCAAGCATATTACTAATAGATGAAGCAAAGGGAATTTTGTTTTGTTGAATTCAAGAATATTACTGATAGATGAATGCACATGTAGAAACAAATACTGTTTCAAGCTTACTTTACCTTCCAAGTTCCAACTCTGTTTTGATGATCTAGGCCCCCATTTTGCATTAATTTTATTGATCATCACGATGGCACAAAATAAATATATATCATAAAGCGAATTGAGTGCCATGCCAGCTCGGAAAACACTTTCTTTTTTTTTTTTTACAAGTTGCAGGATCAGAAGCAAATAATAAATCCCACATCGTTGGTAAACGAAAGCAAAAGCTGAAATTCGACTCCATAAAACAGAATCAAACAGACAGTGAAAAAGCATACCTTTCTCGGCCTTTTGGCTAAGATCAAGTGTAGTATCTGTTCTTATCAGTTTAATATCTGATACGTGGATCAATGATCCACACGATATTAAATTAATTTTTCCAGGGGAAGAGTCCGAACACAGTAGCTTGCTGCTGGGACTCTTGAGTGTCGACTTTGCTTTGCACTGCTGCAATGGCCTGGCACACCCCTCCAATGTTAGTCTTGCGAATATTTATCTTGTGGCCTATTTGGTTTTATCTTGATGGTCACGTTTGCTTAACCTTAAATTCAAGCATTATATATGTGTGCTTGCACATAGCATTCCAGTGTTACAATTAGTTTTTTTTTTTTTTTAATATTCTTCCTATGAGATTAGCTGGTGTTGAAATTCAACATAAAGATCTTAGATACAATAAATTAAGCAGAATTAACGTCGGATGTTCAATTTGTCATGTTGAGAAGCCTAAGCAAATAGATTGGTCGACGAAAATAAATCCACCTCTCGGAGTTGCAGGAGATACATAAACTTCTACTTCTCCAGCTTTTTGTTATTTATCAAAAATAAAAAATTAAGCAAAACCAACATGCGTACGACAAAAATTATTTATCTCCTTTAACCTGTCTCTTTTTGTATCAAAAATAGATACTACAAAATTAATAATAGATTTAAAGAAAATCTATTTCAATTGTTAGTGAGTGGGAAAATCTGTTTCAAATGTCAGTACTAACAAAGTGTGAAAAGATATCTTGTGGAAATATTTGTTACTTACATATTATTTTTTTTTATGAATATTATGTGTTGTTGTAAATATGCTTAAATTTGCATTGCTAGCTGTTTACATGTATATATTGTTTGCTCATTAACTTTACTGTGTTGGTTTTCTTTATCATGTTGCCTAGCGAAAATAGCAATAAAACAAATAAAATGTATGTTATTCATAATACAGTTTCAGAGTTTTGCACATAAATACATGTCCACTCATGAGCTTTAACTACATGATTTATCAGTGTTAAGTCAAATTTGTTTGACTATTAATTTTCTCTATGTATATGCACTGATGTTTTATTTGTAAAAGAAATTANGTAAAATTTGATGTGTAATATTTTATCTATAATAAATAATATTAATCTATAACAAGTAATATTTTATATATAACAAATAATATTTGATCCATAATATATAATATTTTATTCATAATGAATAATATTTTTCAAAAATTTTAACAAAATATTTCACTTCAGAAATTCTCTTTTTTTTTTTTTGTGAATAGAAATTCTTTTATTTTCAAAGAAATTCAGAAGAGAAGTTCAATTGAGAGGAGATATTTTCTTTGAGATTGTTTGTATCCAAACAAATTATACAAGAAAAGAGTTGATAAGCGAGGTAACATTTCAAACGATTGAATGGATGAAACTCGAAAAACATAAATATCTAATATGTGGGTGTCATTGGCTCACATGATATAAAAAAATTATATTTCTTTATTCATAAAAAAATAAAATTATATTTCTAGGGAAAGTTTCCATTGCAGCTACTTGGACACCAAGTGTATCTCCCTTTTCGGCACTACTGCATGAACCTGGTACACACATCCATGACTATGGTCCAAACATTCAACGGCCTTATTTTCATGTCATAGAAGGATATTCTTGAAATGCAGTTCACAATAAAAGCATCATGATCTCAACTCTCCAAAACCCCCTTTTAATCCTTATATTAAGTTGAAATTCATAGTAGCATTGTTGAGTGCCTAATAGAAAACTATTTGCAAGTTGCAAGATATATAAGAAGCCAAGTCCCACATCTTTCGTAGAAGAAAACATATGTAGGAGTCGTTCCACCCTATAAGTACGAAGCAAACAGACGATTAGAAGCATACCTTTCTCGGCCTTTTGGCTAAGATCAAGTGTAGTATCTGTTCTTATCAGTTTAATATCTGATACGTGGATCAATGATCCACACGATATTAAATTAATGTTTCTAGGGAAAGAGTCCAAAAACAGTAGCTTGCTGCTGGGTCTCTTGAGTGTCGCCTTTGCTTTGCACTACTGCTGTGGCCTGGCACAACCCTCCAATGTTAGTCTTGCAAATATTTATCTTGTGGCCTATTTGGTTTTATCTTGATGGTCACGTTTGCTTAACCTTAAATTCAAGCATTATATGTGTGTGCTTGCACATAGCATTCCAGTGTTACAATTAGTTTTTTTTTTTTTTTAATATTCTTCCTATGAGATTAGCTGGTGTTGAAATTCAACATAAAGATCTTAGATACAATAAATTAAGCAGAATTAACGTGGGATGTTCAATTTGTCATGTTGAGAAGCCTAAGCAAATAGATTGGTCGACGAAAATAAATCCACCTCTCGGAGTTGCAGGAAATACATAAACTTCTACTTCTCCAACTTTTTGTTATTCATCAAAAATAAAAAATTAAGCAAAACCAACATGCGTACGACAAAAATTACTTATCTCCTTTAACCTGTCTCTTTTTGTATCAAAAATAGATACTACAAAATTAATAATAGATTTAAAGAAAATCTATTTCAATTGTTAGTGAGTGGGAAAATCTGTTTCAAATGTCAGTACTAACAAAGTGTGAAAAGATATCTTGTGGAAATATTTGTTACTTACATATTATTTTTTTTTATGAATATTATGTGTTGTTGTAAATATGCTTAAATTTGCATTGCTAGCTGTTTACATGTATATATTGTTTGCTCATTAACTTTACTGTGTTGGTTTTCTTTATCATGTTGCCTAGCGAAAATAGCAATAAAACAAATAAAATGTATGTTATTCATAATACAGTTTCAGAGTTTTGCACATAAATACATGTCCACTCATGAGCTTTAACTACATGATTTATCAGTGTTAAGTCAAATTTGTTTGACTATTAATTTTCTCTATGTATATGCACTGATGTTTTATTTGTAAAAGAAATTATTAGTGATTAAATTATGTGCTTGATCGGTTATAGTTTTATGACAATTAATTCTTTTGAAAGTTTATATGTTTAAACGTTTGAATTGTTGACTTTGAGGACATGTTGTACATGTTTATTGCAAGATTTTATGCATAAGAGAGTAACTTTTCTTTACGGCTTAGTAATACTAGTAGTGCAAGATTTTAGTTAATGTGTATATTTATATAATGTTTTATGTAGAAAATGGTAGTAAAAAATTATATACTACAGTTTATTTAATTTTATGGCTATAATTCTACAGATTTTTATGGTGTATTTTTTTAAATGTGGGGGAGTAATTAATATTACCTAAGTTGCATTTTGATTTTATGTTGATTTATTAATTTATATTGGTTGTGTTTATTTTGTAGGATATGATATGGATATATTGATGTATGCAATATATTCCTACAAAATTTTAAATCTATTTATGTGCTTTGGAGATTGGATTATCATAAGCACATGTTATTATTTCTCACTAACATTATGGATATATCTTTTGATATTATTTCAAGCTGGTAGTTATGATTAGACCTGACAAATTTTAACACGATCCGTTAACACGATACGAACATTTTTTACAGGTTCGGATTTATCTGAAACAGGTTGGGTTGATAATGGGTAAACCCATTATGAGCCCGATATCTTAACGGGTTAACCCGCGAAAACCCATTAGACACATTAAGGATCCATTAGTCTTTAATGGCAATTTATTAATAAAAAAAATTTAATTTACTAATAAAGCTAGATGTAGTACAAGATTTATTATGTACAAGATATTGGCTTTTTGAAAAGGGAAGTAATTTACATTTACATTTAGATATATATATATATATATATATATATTACTATTTTTTTAACATGAATATTTCTAATTTTATTATATATTCAGTTTTAGATAATGTCATTAATTTAAAAGAACTTACAGAATATGTCATTACATCGAGTGTTGAACAAGCTAAATTAGGACAATGTTCTAACACATTTCTATTGATGATTAGAGGTATTGAAATTTGAGTGGTATGCATTATTCAATTTGGATAATAATATACAATTTAACTNATATCAATTTGGATAATAATATATAATTTAACTTTTTTTTTTACGTACTTTGCCTTTGAGGTTGTGCTCATTAAGGTTGAAGATGTCATATGCATCAGATTGTTTATACAAAAAATGAAAATGTAGTTGAAATTGAAAATGTTTATGTATTATTGTTATTTCAAACAATATTTTTTTAGATTTTTATTATTCATTTGTAAAATAATTTAAGTATTACGTTTGTGTGGTTTATTATATTTTAACATGTATTAAGTATGTTGTTTTAGTTTTTATTTTTGATTTATAAAAAAATACAAATATTTATGTTTACATGTGCTTCATTATTTTTTAATATAGACTATGAATTTTAAATCAAATATATTTTTAGTTTTTAAAAAAATAATTTTGAAAATAAGTTAACGTGTTAACAGGTTGGATAATGGGTTACACGATAATTTTTATGAATGAGTTTGAGTTTACATATTTCAACAAAAAAGTTTATCGGGTAGAATTTGGATGATAAAATTTTGACACGAACGCAAATACTGCACGACACGTTGCTAGGTCTAGTTATGATCTTGAAGGAGTATTTTGGAAAATAAAGCAGAATTTTTACCAATTTAATTATTTGATCAAAATTGAGAATTAAATAAATCTGCAAGAAATTTAAAAATTAAAAGCTTAAATCATCACATTTGAAAGTTAAAGGCCTAAATTACAAAATTTCATAAGTTAAAAATATTAAAGTATAATTAACCTTTCATTTTTTTTAGATAGATATGAAAAATAATTTTCAATTAATAGCACTTCGGTATTCTCGACTTCCATAGTTTTTATTAAAATTCTTAATTTTCAAAAATAGTGATTTAGTCCCTTTTTCTTTTTCTTTTTTAAATTGTTGTAGATTGATCTTAACTCTCAATTGGCCAAACAAATAGTTAACAAATTCGACCTCAATCAGCATCCTATTTTCTTTCCTCATTGATTATGTTGTTTTCAAACCAATATAGAAACAATTTCATTATTGATATATTTGTCTCAGGCTCAGATATAATTTATTATTTTGGAAGGCTTAAGTATCTAATGCTTATGATTGGATTTATTATATTCATTCAGAATTCGTTGTGAAGAATTGCAATTAACATATAATATCAAATCATCGAGGATAATGGAACTGAAGCCTATACAAAATGGCCATTACAGTGGACATCTAATTTTTGGGATTGGAGATCCCATAAAAAATGTTCAAGTAGGTAAGAACGAAACTGTGATGTGACTATGAACCACTAACTTAAGTTGAAGAGAGTTTTTTGGTTCTGTTTTTACGGTGACAGTGCTTAAACCCTTGGAAGTTTCAGCTTAAATGAATATTTTAGTATGGTCGCTACTGTGAAAAATGAAGAGATTCTCTAAAACTACTCAAGATACAATATATATGGGCATGGCCGTTATAGCGCAAACCATACTAGAAATTAATAAAGTTAACTCATACTGTGTGTCTTGTAAGTGAAAATTTAGTTAAAGAGCATAGTTCGTGACTTAGTTCAGTTTTCTCATATGGAAATTTATAAATACTATGTGTTGGTTCAAACTAGAAAAAACTTACACTCATTGCCCAGTAAACAATGCTCAAAATATATATATTTATCTTCTTCTTTTTTATATAAAATTAAACCATTTAGGGTATTGTTATATTATGATTTAAAAATTATTCATATATATATATATATTTAGATGGATTTTATCTGAAAACGTTTTTAACTAAGTCTAGGTTACCTAGATATTTATTTTTCTAATGGTAGTAACTATTCTTTAGTTTGATTTTTCTACTAGGACTCTTAGTCAAATGTATTTCCTATTAAACGTTATTTTAAGTGTTCTTTGATTTAGCTTTTATAACTTTTAGATGGTTTTTAGTTCACTTTATTTTTAACGTTAAGGCAAAATAGTCATTTAATGTTTTTTTTATTTTTTTATTCTTCCTCTCTCCTCTCTCTGTCTTCTTTCTCTCTTCTCCATATTTTTGCTCATTCACTTTCTCTTTTCTCTAACTTCCATCTCTTTTCTCTTTTTTTCTTCATTTTTTTTTATTTCTATTCTACTTCTCTCCTCCTTACCCAACAAGAAAAATTTAAAATTTGAATACCCAGCAAGCAACCCAATTCTTTTCCTTTCTCTTTCATTGATTGATTTCTCTCTCTCTCTCTCTCTCTCTCTCTCTCTCTCTCTCTCTCTCACTGATTTCTTTTCTCTATCACTTTTGCTAGGGCCGGCGGTGGCTTGTTCCATTGACAAATATGAGAAAATCTCATTTTTGGTTGCTACTCAGCATTATTTGTCCTCGGGATAGTTTGTCTGTCGGTTCAACAGATCGACGAAAAAGGAGAAGCAGAAGATGCTTCTAAGTTTGTGAGATCCGATCTGGATCTGGGTGTGTTTTGTTTTTTTTGTTAATTACTTGTGTTTTGGGTGTCAAAATGAAAATAAAGCAAAAAAAAAAAAGATAAAGAGTGGAAAGGTAGATTGAGATTTCATGGTTTTGCCTTTTTTTTTTTGGCATTTGGATTCAATTTTTCCTCGTAGAAAGCCTCAGATTTTAAGTTTTCAACTTTTGGGTATTCATTTTTGGTTTTTTTTTTTATAGTAACTGATGTTATAAAAAAAGCAAAGCTTTGGAATTTGTAGATTTGATTGTAGATGATTACAGAAAGCTCTAAAATTTATGTGAATGGAGATTTTTTTTTTTTTAATATTATGTACACTATTTAGCATTTATTTGATACTGTAATAATGCCAAACGAGTTTGGAAGCTAATGGAGTTCTATGGTAATTTGAAATTACTATTTTGTTTCTTTGATGGATCTCAATTAGTAGCTTTTCATTATTTATCTGCATCTCAATTGGAACTCTTTGCTTTTATTTGTTACAAAATTTGGCATGGACAGAATTGTATTTTGCACGGAGAATTTTCAATTTTTGGTGGATGGCTTGGTTGGATAATCATCATGATTATATTTTGGTTAATATTCCTTTCCAGCAATGAAAGGAATGTTTCTTCTTCTTGCATAAAAGTTATTCTATTTCTTTTGCAAAAAAATAAAATTTATTTTAGATTAAACCAAATTAAATAGAAAGTTAATAAAAAGAAAATAAATCAAATGGCTGCTATTTTTTTATTATATATATATTCCTTAATTTATATATATGAAGGGAAGATTAATTTAAATTTATATATATATATATATATATCAAATTTTTAATTTTATATATTTTTGTATTTAATTATTAAAATTTTAATAACGTCAAAGATGTTATTGTCTTTTTACCACCTGACATTGACAGTGTTACATAACTCACACACTGGGTTTTCGAAATATACAGAATCTGGAAATCTAAATTGAATTAGAGCTTAAATACAGAAAATGTTTATGAACTTTTCCCTTGAAATATAGTATAGATTGTGAATATGAGAAAAATAATTATATCCATTAGTATAAAAAAAAAATCATATATCCATGAGTATAAAAAAAAATCATATGGCAGCTAAAAATATTCCAATTATTATATTGTATCCATACTATTACTGTACTGGTCAAACAAGCTCCAAACCATGAATAATCAAACATAATGATAAGTAATTTCCAAACCTGTACCACACACTTAACCGAGTTGTTTCCAGGTCCAAATGAGGATCAACAGTCATGCGCAGATTCATCCATTATATCCAAACACAATTCATAATCCAGTATCACAACATCATAAGCCAAGGTAAATTTTCTAAAATGTCATATATGTGATATTGCATGTAATTCAATATGCATGGAGAACTCATCATGCTAAAGTTATTCCTTGATTTGTATGAGTCAATAGTAAAAGCATAAATAGATACTTGTGATTACTTTATGAATCAAAATCTCAACTATAGCATATGTATATATATACATATATATACATAACTATATGTCATTGTATTAAAAAAAAATCATATGCTTGATAAAACTATGTTTTTGACTTTGAATTCTTGCAAAGACCATAGCAAATATCAAAATAATAACAAAATATTATTTACATAAAAATCTCAGGCACAAGACTTGTTGTGCTCAAATTCAGCCCGTGCAATGTTTGCTTTGTTGTTTCCCTTAATGCTCATATGCTAAAATAAGTAGAATTTAAACAAAGAAGAAATAGAATTTAAATATTATTTCGCTCAAAGAGTTTAACATAAAGCTTAAACACAAAAGCAATAAATTAATCAATCTTGAAACAAATAGTTAGTAACCCATACTGAGATCCCGTTTGATATAGCTTATACAAGCAGAGCTTTTAACAGTAGAATTTTTCAAAAAATAACTTTTATTAAAAAGTTTATGGTTGTTTGGTTGTCACTTTAAAAAGTGATTTTAACTTCTAGTAAACTGTTTAACAAACATAACTTTAAAAGTGATTTTAACTCCTCACTTATTGCATATAAATTATTTAAGTAATAATTTTTGTACATAATAAAATTTTAATATAATAGTAAAAGCAAAATCGGTAGTAAAAAATATTTAATGCTCTATTTAGTTTTTCCACATAAGCTAAAAAGAACTTTTTTGAAAAACTTAAAATTTGAACTTCTCCAAAATAACTAAAAAATATTGTTTTTTGGTTAACAAACACTTATTGACTTGTTTGCCAAACATCTAATTTTTTAGTATAAATAATAATAGAGCTTTTTAACAAAAAAAAAAATCATACCAAAAAGGAGCAAACTCGAGTACAAACTTCTAATGAACTTTAAATCATGCACCTTCACCAAACTTAATTCAATTCATCCAACTTCACTTTAAAGCTTTTAAATTACAATTCTAAGTTAACATACATATTCTCAAAAAATTAATTTTTTTTTAAATAAGCTCAAACTCCATTTTTTCAAATATTAACACTTGTACTCTTTTAAAACCAATATATTAAGTAAAAGATATTTATTTCATGTAAAATAATTTTAATAAAATAATACACCCAAAGAATTTATTATCCAACTAGTTATCACAAATAAAATTATTAACTAAAGTATTAAAAATAAAGAAATTAAAAAAAAAAACTAAATTAAGAAGTAATTAGTAATTAACTTGGTAATAACAAAAGCTAGCAAAACAAGTATTGCAATTATATAAGAACTTCCTAAACTTAAAATTTAGTATGCACTTAGAGGTTTTGAGATATCATAAATGTATTTATTTTATTTTAGTATATATTTTGAACATTACGGGTATGCTAAAAGAGTTCATGGAAATTCTTAGCCGCACACAAAAATGTTGGAGAATCATTATGCTTTGGGAGAAGAATGCTAGATAATCCAGTGCAGATAAAATCGTATATTCTCTAAGAACAGTGCATTTTTCATGCCTCAGCCCAGTTTTTACATGGTATGATTCACTTAATTTCATTTATTAATGTCTGATGTTTTATATTAACAAATATTTCTCTCTCCTAAAATATTTTTCCAACACAAAGATGGTAACTATCCTTGACCTTCATTGTATTAGTTGAAATAGGAAATCGTTTGCAAGTATAAGACAATAAGCCAAGTACCACATCGTCCATAGAAGTAAACGTAAGCTGAAGTTTCACCCTACAAAACAGAATCAAACAGACAGTGAAAAAGCATACCTTTCTCGGCCTTTTGGCTAAGATCAAGTGTAGTATCTGTTCTTATCAGTTTAATATCTGATACGTGGATCAATGATCCACACGATATTAAATTAATTTTTCCAGGGGAAGAGTCCGAACACAGTAGCTTGCTGCTGGGACTCTTGAGTGTCGACTTTGCTTTGCACTGCTGCAATGGCCTGGCACACCTCTCTAAATTTTAGTCTTGCAAATATTTCTGTGCCCAATTTGGATGTGATATCGTTTGCTATTTTTTAGACGATAACCTCGTTTTTGTTATATTCAAGTGTTATATATTGCAATGAGATATTGAGATGTCAAAATTCAGAAAAAAAATTTCATGTTATTTATTGATTTATAACGGAGTAATATATGTCTATACAAAAATAATATTTTTTATAATTTAGTAATATTTTTTATAATTTTATAGTAAAATTTAGTTGTATTGTAGAATTTTTTCAAAATTTAAAATTTTTCAAAAAAAAATTGACAAGTTTATGTGAATGGGGATTGGGGAGTGAGAAAATAAAATATATCTCAGCCTTATATTAAGTTGGAATTCTTACTATAGGTTTCTTGTTTGAGTGTCAATTAGCAAACTGTGTGCGACATGGAAGATAAGAAACCAAGTCCCACATCATTAATTGAAGAAAACACAGAGAGAAGTTCATAGGAATAAAGAGAGACCTAGAAAAGCACCTTTCTCTCTTTTTGGCTAAGATTGGCTAAGATCAAGCGTATAATTTTTTATTTTGATTCTGTTTCTCTTCTGCTTTTTTAAAAGTACTTTATGAAGAAGCTAGTCTTCACTGGCTTTGATAAAAAAGGCTTTTGGAAGCCAAAAATACTTTCAAAAAATTATCCAAACACTTTTAAAAGCAGCTTTTAGAGCGCTGTCCAGAAGCTATGCCAAATAGGACCATATGTTCTATTTTATATGCTGATCAATAATCCTCGTGATATTAAAATTAATTTTATTATATTTATAGCCAATTTGGTGGCCTCCTTTTATTATACTATTATTGTGTGATATTTGAACGTCTGATTAAGATTAAATTCAAGCAACATATTAAACACCTTGAGTTCTATCTCCGATGAGATTAGCTAGCTAGTGTGGAAATTTAACATAATTACAGATCTTTCAGACCATATATATATATATTTTAGACATAAATAATATAGAATGTAGTAGACTTTAATCTGGTATTCTATTGTTCCGATACTATACTAAACTAAAACAAAATATCACAGTTTTTAAAAGCTCAAACTTTTAAAAGAGATCAAAATTAGGTTATATACTTTTACCGTAACGGAGGTTTGAAGCTTAACAGACCCTTTTGGGGCAGGAGGAATACCGCGTTAGGCATTGAAGACTTTTAGGCAGAGAATGGTGAAATGAACGGTAAAGTATATTCTTTTATTTATTATTCCTTTCAATATCAGATTTCTGCAAAATTTGGTATAAAGCACCAAGATCTCAAATCTCTGTAAACTCCAAATGATCCTTACATTGAAAATGTGTGATGATTTTATTTGCTTAAAGATGTGACAATTTAGAGGTGAAATTTCAAAAGATATGTGTATAAAAGAGGTGATATTGTAACAAAATCAGACCTGATAACGTGTCGTGTCGTATGGTGGTATTCGTGTCAAAAAATTTTCATCCAAATATGACCCGTTAAGCTTTCAAATCCATTTATAAAATTATCGTGTCACTCGTTAACACGTTAAATTTATTTTTAAAATTATTTTTAAAAAGTAAAGAATATATTTGATTTATAGTTATAGTACATACTAAAAAATAATGAAGCACGGACAAATATAAATATTTGTATCTTTTTACAAACTAAAAATAAAACTAAAGCAACATACTTAATACATATTAAAAAAATAATAAACTATAAAAACATAATACTTAAATCATTCTACAAATAAAAATCTAAAATATTATTGTTTGAAATAACAATAATACATTAACATATTTAATTTCAACTACATCTTCATTTCTTTAGTTTTTTTTAAATTTAATTACTAAATTGCCATTAATGATTAATAGGTCTAATGAGTTTTTGCGAGTCAACCTGTTAAGACAACGAGTTTATAATGGATCAATCCATTATCAACCCAACCCGTTTAAGATAAATCTAAACCTGTAAAAAATGTTTGTGTTCGTATCGTGTTGAAAATTGTCAGGTGTAAACAAAACTAATGTGTGAAGGGGTTTTCTGTAATTTAAAAAAGTACAAAGGCATTTATGCAAAACTGATAAACAAGAAGGGAGGTGTAACTGTGAGTCTGTAACTTTTTCCAACATTTTTTAACTAGTGCTATAACATGTCTCAACCTAAATTTTCCTTCCAACTCCATTTTGATAATCTAATAAGCATGGCTGGAAAAAGGAAAAATAAATGAATAATGCCATATAGAAGTACCAAGATGTCAACCAGCATTTTTATTAAGTAATGAAGTTCATTATTTATTCGTTTAAGTTTAGCTACATTTATAATCTCATAACGGCCAATTAAAAACTTACCACATTATTTTGATAAGCAAAATAAAATTAAATATAGCACATGAAATGCTATATGGAGAGCCAACTAAGAAACCCTTTGCAAGTTGCAAAGATAAGAAGCTATACACACACACAAACACACACATATATATATATATATCCCATTCCCATTTCCCACATCGGCTACAAAAAGGATTAGAGGCTGAAGTTTGGCATTATAAAAAAGAATCAAAGAGTATACGGTAAAGCATACCTTTCTCGGCCTTTTGGCTAAGATCAAGTGTAGTATCTGTTCTTATCAGTTTAATATCTGATACGCAGGTCAATGACCTGCACGATATTAAATTTATTTTTCTAGGAGAAGAATTCATATCAGTAGCTTGCTACTGGGTTTCTTGAGTTTCGCCTTTGCTTTGCACTGCTGCAATGGCCTGGCACAACCTCTCCAATGTTAGTCTCCAAAATTTCTTCTTAAGTGCGGTTATTATCCAATTCTCAAGCACTTTGCTCTTTTCATACTTGTTATAAACTAGCTCTTCAGTTTTAAATCATTTATCATGTCTCTTCAAGTTACTCATATAAATAGGGATAAACAATTGATAAAGTATAAGATGTAATTTATATTTCAGAGACATGAATGAAACTAGGCCCATGAAATCTACTAGCAGTGCAAATCAGTCTCAACCCCTGTATTATAATTTTATCAATGTTTTAAAGAATATCCACCAACTACCTCGCATGGTATATTAACTCACACCTTATTCACCAAAAGAATAAAAGTAAAAATAAAAATAAAAACTTATATCCTCAGTTTTAATGTTTCTTTTTAACTCCTACCAGTTTCAAAAGGGTTTGTTATCTATTCGAGGATAATTCACTGGACTATATCCACAAGGACAAAAGGGTTTGTTATCAGTAAGGGATTTTATTAACTTTTCAACAATGTAATCCAATCTTGCTCCTCTAGGTGGTTTCACAAAAGGCCCTCAATGTCTCCCCTTCCCACCTATATTTATTTGTCTTCAAACTAGCAAAAAATAATTGCTTTTATTTTCTTTCCTTCAAAATAAACGCTGTGCTAAAGGAACAGGAAATAATTATTTAGGATTTAAAAAAAAAAAAAGAAAAGGAAAAAACAAAAGGAGAGCTTCAAGGAGGAAACATATCAGTTAGAAAAGAAACGAGTTGAAGTGGAAACCATTATAAAATAGAACATATGATGCCGTAATAAGCATACGTCTTTTTGGCCTTTTGGCTAAGATCAAGAACAGTAGGTCATTAATACACATGATATTATAAGGATCTAAATGTTTTTTCATCTGTAATTAGTACAAATCTAATAGATAGTGATATTCAAGAAATGCATGAAAACCAAAATCTCTTCAAGTCCTTAAAATTGTACTACACTACACATAAAGACTTTCTGATCAAATTAACAGAATAACAAGTCAGTCACAATTCTCTGTATCCCTAGCTATAAATCAGCTCGAGTCCCTAAGAGAGATAAACAAAAGTATAACAATTCTTGACAAAAACAATTTCAACCCAGAAAAGAATGCAAAAGGAAAGCCTTTACAGATCTGATATGAAGGTTTGAAAACACGGTATCTTACTGTTTTTTTTTTTTTAACAGAATATGTTGATTTAACAAGAGCATCCACTGGACTGGGGTTGAGACTGATTTGCACTGCTAGTAGATTTCAGATTCACATCGACCATGTCTTCTTGTTTTGTTGAAGAAAGTGTTTCCATCCCTGGTAAAGCTGCAGCAATTTTCCGAAACAATGCCTGGGAAAAGATTCAATGACAACTGATTATTGATAAAATTCAGTAGTTTTAATAACAAATAGGCATACGAAGCAATCTAATTGAATGAAATGAAGTATTTATAAGGTTTAATGGATGTTAGATTCAGAGTCTACCTTTATATTAAAACCTGCCTTCGCACTGGTTTCAATAAACATGACATTGAGTTCACGAGATTTGGCCTCTGCTTCCTCTATAGACACTTGCCTGTGAATTATGTACATGAACATATACTTAACTCAGGAATTAAAAAAAGAACAAAGGAACATCTATATAGCTAAACTAACTTTCTTTTCCTCATATTTTAACTAGAAGGATTCTATGCTTTTTCCGCATTTTATAGATTTATACAGAAGGCATATTGAGGCATTTTGACTAGAATAAAACAGGAAAATGCAGTACAAAACAAGTCGGTCAACCTTTACCTCTTTTCAACAAGGTCAGTTTTGTTTCCAACAAGGACAATAATGACATCACTACCTCTCTCACTGCGCACCTCTTCTATCCACTTTGAAGTGTTTAGGAATGATTGCCGACCTATATCATTGAAACAGAAATTAGTACGTAATGGGTTTTATGATAGTGAACAAATATTAAACCAAAGTAAATAAAATAATTGAAGCCCTCAATCAACAAGACATGGAGAAAAAGTCTTCGGTACTAATGAGTTTAAATTACAGCGAAAAGCATATAACAATGAAGTTTTTAACCAGTAATTGACCAGCACGAGAATAGGTTATAAGAAACTACGAGAGGGTCTTGACAATCATAAAATGCTAAACTGTTTGTGCTTAACTAAAAAAGTGGGTGTCAGGAAAAAAAAAATTAATAATAATAAATGGAACAAAATCCAAATTATCCATACTTGCAACATCATATACAATGACTGCAACGGATGAATCTCTGATGTAGCTTGGAATGAGACTTCTGAATCTTTCCTGTCCAGCAGTATCCCTGATGACATATGGAACCACAAACAATGAACATCATAAAGGAAAGATAACTTTTGGAAACCATCTTATAAATACAACCATAAGGTTCCAATCCCATAATATGTAAGCAAAGTCCTTGATCAAGGTCATTAATTTGTAACTCAAACGGCTATGTTATAGTAACACATGTACATTTCACTCTTTTAGCACATACATTTCAAGAAAAGCAGAACTATTTGTATTTAATACAGATCTCACGTCACTATGAGATGCCAGAGACTTCTTCTGCTCTCATAAAGTGCCAAGAAGGTTCTACCCTGAAGAGGATTGCAAAACCAAGAAAACTCTCTTAAAGAGAACACTTTTTCTTACGTTCTGTAGATATGGACCGTATGGCTGGTGACTTAATGATTAGCTTAAGTAATTTATACCATAAGCTGATTGGAACAATTAGTTTACAGTTCATGCCTTATTAAAAATGCCATTTTATCACAAAGCCAAACACGAAACTGAGAAGGAGATGCTTATCAAAGTTTATACGTACACTTTTTCTTTGTTTTCAAAAATTTATACAAACAATCAAATTAATTTATCCAACTATATGTCAGGACACTCAAGAGTATTAATTTTGGCAAAGAAAGAAGACAAAGGTGAAACCTCCTCACTCTAATCCTCCAAGCATTTGATCTATAAACAGATCAAGCTAACATTCAACATAAGAAAAACAAAGAATACAGAAATTGTATTAAACTGAGATGACAAATAATACAACAGAAACGGTAGCATACATCTAACACACATCTTAATAATAGAAGTATTGATAATGTATTTATCTCTTAGAAATCAACTTTATTTTATTTTTTTAAAATAACCAACCACCAAGAAGCAAGACAAGCTTTTTAAAGCAAGATGAAACAAAGTACAATATCTAAACAAAAATATAGGCCTCAAATGCCAGAAAACACAAAGTTTCAGTTTAAGCATTGTCCCAAATTTGTGGCAAAGTAGCATTATATCTATCACTTAAAGTATTCTTTTTCAATGTTATAAATTCAAAAATCAAAATAAAGCACAGAAAAAAAGCGGGCTGCAGAACATTTAATACAATTAAAAAGGAATGAAAATGCATTGGGCATTGGTAATCATCATCTTTATACTCAGTGACATTAGCAAACCTATAGTACTAGAAACAAGCCATGCATGACTAAGTGCATGAACCCTAAGATATCAATCTTACCACAACTGCAGCCGAACAGTTCTATCTTCAAGATACATAGTTTTTGACAGAAAATCAATACCGATGGTAGCCTGGTCAATAAAAAGCAATAAATATTAAGACTGAAAAATACACACACACACACACACATATATATTCACTTAAGTTCAACAAGTGAAATATTTAACAACAGAGAGAGAGAGTACAAAAAGAGACAATTAATCTAAGAGATACAAGTCTTTTTCTTTCCTGCCTTTTAACACTGCCTCGATTTACACGAATAAAACACAATTCATCTAGAACAGATTTCCTCATCTACCCACATCATTTTGAAGTTTGCAAATTTATCAGAGAAGCACATTGCTTCTAACAATTAACACCATAATATAACATGGGATAGCCATATTTTGGCAAGTAGATCAAGCCCAAAATCTATGAAGGGCAATTTTTAAAACCTATCCTTAATTGTCTTTCTCTTTTTTCCTTTTTGTCTCCAAAAAAAAATGTCTGTTGGGTAAGCAGGCCATGTACTTAAAAAGTGCTATGATCCATTAATAGAATTGGATTAAACATCCAGATAGACTGAAAAAAAAATGCCTCTAAACGCGATTCTATAACCCTAGTGATTAACAATAAAGATTCAATTGTCCATTTGGTTTCTAGTAATTGGCCAACAAAGTAAATCATCCCAATCAAAACTTGAACAAACTACAGAAACTGCTTGTTAAACTATCTCCATACACAACAAATCCCAACAGCACAAAATACGTAGAATGACCAACTTTCCTGTTAAATAAACGAACTTCTCTCGGATACCAAAGAAATAGGCAGAAAGTAGATCAAGTTGTCTGAAAAACCGATCTGGGGCAATAACATAAAAGAATAAAACAATGGGTTAGATCTAGATTTGCAAGTACCTGATAAGTGGTGTCGAATTTATCATACATGAAGCGGGTGATGATGCTGGTTTTGCCCACTGATTGATCTCCCAAGAACACCAATTTATACTTGGCCAAAGCTGAGACTGGTGCCATTTTTTATTTTATTTTTAAATCGATCAGAGAGAGATAGAAAGAGACAATATGAAGTAAAAGAGAAAAAGCTCAAAAAGAGTGAAATTGTATATAGGCTCTGTTCCTCTTAGATTGAGCCTCTTGCTGTGTTCTCCTTATGGCTCCGGGCTCTGCCTCAATTGAGCTGTCACTGTTTTCCCAGTCACGTATTCTTTTTTTTTTTTCAGATTTAATATAAACATGTATCACATCGTTTGATCTTTTACCAACAAAAAGAAAAAGTATCACATCTTTTGATCTTGATGAAACTACTTTTTGCCCTTTTTTTTTTCTTTCTTTCTTTTAAGTTCTTTTATTTAAATTTTACACCCCTAAAATTAAGTGTGTATGCATATATTGTCAAAGGTAAAGGGAGTGGAATAAATTATTATAAATTAGAAATCTAAAATCCAAAAGTAATCCACTTTTTTTTTTTTTTTTTGGGTAAACAGATCCATAAGTAATATATTTGTTCCAGTCCAAATTTTATATCTAGATTCTCTGTATTTTATTATTATTTTTTTGGTAAATACATTCTTTTATGGTTTTTTTTATTTTTTATGAATAGTACATTCTTTTATGTTGGTAAGTGAAAAGAGCACCTTAAAATCTAAAACTAAAAATAAAAAAATATTAGAAAAGAGCACAATTATTAAACTGATTCATTAAAAAAAATTAGATACCAAATAAGGTGGTACTAGGTAATTTGCAAAAAATAAAAAATAAAAAGATGCTAGGTAAATATTTGATAAATCAATATAGTTAAATGAGTTATGTAAATGTACTAACTGATCTACCATAGTTAAATTTATAATGTTTAAAAGAGCCAAATACAAATAGAAATAGAATTAGAAGATAAAAATATGTTGGATAGATTTTGTTGAAATGTAGGTATACAAAAGTTGATAACAAAAATATTTTGGGAAAGACATTACCTGTGAACAGTGAATATGGGTAAAGTTTTAATTTTTTCGAGGCATGACCATTTTTCTTCAATGGGGTTCAAAACTGGGCATCCGTATATAATTTTTTTTTTTTTAAATATTATCTCCTAAACTATAGATAATTCTAAAACCTCTCTTGTTTAATTTTATTAATTTTATCATGATTGGGTCAAGAATTCAACATATGGGTCACCCTCTTGATAAAATAAACCAAATTAAACTTATATCTAAAAACTGTGCCAACCAAATCATTCCCCAACCCTAAACCACATTAAGCAGTTTGAAACTACTTTTTGTTCTTTTAATGTGTACAATAGTATATTTTTGATAAAATTTGAAGTTCAGGTCAATTGGGCCTATTGTACTTTTTATATCAAAATTTGATATCAACAAAACAGTTACTTTTATTCATAAATAAAAATAAAATAAAATTTACTTTACTGTTAACTTCTTTTTATAGAAACCAAATTTAATGTACAATAATTGATCTTAAAGAAAAACATTTTTATGAATTTGAAAACCAAACTTCTGCCCAAAATTCAAGGAAGGACTGTCAATTTACCCAATCATGCAGATTATGTGTTTATCAACAAAACAAAAAATCATGCATCCGTGAATATAATCTCCATTTGTCAACAAACTTTTCAATTCTCTATAGTTTCATGCATGTGTGGATCAATCACTATGTTTGTCTTTTTATTTAATAACAGAGAAAAGAATAATCATATTGCTTTTGAAAAAGTCTATGTTGCTAATGATTCAATGGTATGGCTTTAAATAACTGCTGCTAATCCAAACAGCACAAGCATATGTTTAAGTTTGAGATTATTGAGATTTGGCTTGTTCTGGTTATGGATGGTATTCAAAACCCTTTCTTCTTATTTATCTTCCATTTTTAATCTGTTTGAAAGTCAATAAGTTAAGCAATGTCCATTAATTAAAAAAGCATGAAATAGTAGCAAAAAAATAAAATAAAATGAAGGGGTTCAATGAACTGATTTTGCTTGTTTCTTCCAAGTGCTTCCTTGATGAGTAGAAATAATTAAGGAAAGTGGAAAGAAGCTTCCCAGCTAGGTGGGTCCCATAATTTAGTAGTATGCTATAGTACCAAGGAGCATTTCTTCTATTACAGCCAAAGCTACTCTGATTCCCAAACCTAAAAAAAATAAAAAATAAAAAAGAAGCCAAAGCTACTCTGCCTCTAGCTGAAAATTTAGTGTAGATATCAGATTTTATAATTTTCTCACAAATTGAGAGGTGTGGCAAATAGGTAACCCCATAAAGATTTTTCTTTTTTCTTGTTATTGTTTCTGGAAAGACTACTTATTGTGCTAACCATTCATTACTTAACCAAAAGATAGTTCCTTTCCACTAACTAGTCCTTTTCATATTATGTATTATTTTTTACTGTAGTTTTACTTTTTTACTTGTATTTAGTGAATACCTTATTTTATTTTATTTTTATTTTATTTTACTTTATGAATGTACTAAAAGTCTTTGGTGAAGTACTTGAAATGGGAAAAGATGATTATCAAATTCTCATATTCCATACACCATAAGTCTCAATATCCTTTATATAATCTGATGCTGATATATTTTTATTTCAACGAGTTCCTAACCCTCTCTACATAGTCATGTGCAAGACTCATCTAAAAATAGCCATAACCATGGGATGGTTGGCCATTTTTAAGGGTTGTACTACATCCTATATATATATAGACCCTCTTTGATGTCTTTTTCATGGTAATACAAGCACAAAATAACTAAATTAATACAACCAGCCCAAAAATTAAACTATTATCAATCTGCTGTGAGGAAAACAAGCTCTTGCATCTTATTATTCCATAAAGAGACATAATCAATAGGCAACCAAGTTCAAGTAAGCAAATTCTAGGAATATGAAAACCAAGTAATGTTACTAAAAAAACACATATATATACCCATCAATAACCCCCAAAATGGAGTTCAAAACAGGACCAAATTACAAATTTTAAGAGTGCACAACCTGACTGAGCAAATGGGTGATGCAGAGAGCAATATCAGATAATTGAAAGAGACTGTAATTCTCATTTTCCAAAGGGGATACCGCTCCTCCTTTCTCTTTGAAACCATCTTCACAAGTTGTTGGCATTTCCATCACTGCACTCAAGCACACCCTGGCAGTGTCATAGTGCTTTTCGAGAAACGAAGCAATAGAGTCCACGAGCCCCGTGACCGACTCAGAGTACACTCCCAAGCAATCTTTTAAGCACGCCGAGGCAAAAGGGTCCGAGGTTTTGTTGGTCAGCAGCTGTTTTATGCTTGAAATTGTATTGGTTGCATTGTCTAGAGCTAGCTCCATTGCTATGAGTGCTAGTCCTTGGAGATTAGCAACATGGCTTACAGGAACTGCTTGGAGAGAAGCTGAACAGAATTTGTAGCTAAAGATGTCGGATTCGTCCGCGCATTTCTTGCAGGTTTGGCTGATTATGTCAACTGAGATTGCAGTTTGATGGGAGATTATGAGAAGAATTAAGCACAAGTATAAAATGGAGAAGAAAGAAATATGACACATTTTTTTCTTTTTTCTTTTTGGTTAAATTTGCTCATATACAGAAATGTATGGTCTCTATTATCTATATATGTGTGTGTGTGTGTGTGTGTGTGTGTGTGTGTGTGTGTGTGTGTGTGTTTTATGTATAATTGTATGAGGCACTTGATATATGTAGAGGAAGCTTCCTATATAGTTACTAGTTCTGTTTGAATTAGCAAAGGCACAGCAGAACAAAATAGTTTCTGTGCTTGTTAAAATGCACCACTGTTATTTTTATAAAGATGAATTTGATTGGTACAGTTAGCTCAAGTATCATATATATATATATATATATATCTACACACACACACACACACACACACACACACACACACACACACATATATACATACAATCAGCTTCAGATTAGAATGGCATTAAAGTTTATGAGGATGTTACTTTTTTTTTCCCTGTAATTATGTGTGTGTGTGTGTGTGTATATATATATATGCATTAAGAAATTATAGAGTTATGAAGAGTTAAATCTGTATATGTTCTGTTTTATATAAAACTATGATTTCGCCTATCGTGTTGAATTTTTTTTATTTTTTAACTTTATGTGGACAAAGATATTGGAATTTATATATACAAATAAAATTATGCAAAGGATAAATCCCAAGAAAGTGACAAAGTA
Source organism: Ochetophila trinervis (assembly GCA_003254975.1). Classification (NCBI taxonomy): domain Eukaryota; kingdom Viridiplantae; phylum Streptophyta; class Magnoliopsida; order Rosales; family Rhamnaceae; genus Ochetophila; species Ochetophila trinervis. Next base: position 19,893 of record QANX01001811.1, on the reverse strand, counting down.
CAAGGAAATTCCTTATAACTCAATTATGTGTCCTGTTTCTGAATCATTAGGACATTTTAATATGGAAAAGATAGAAAATTGCTGAAGCATTATGCAAAATAACAATTATTTTAAGGCTTTCATAAGTTTTTTTTTTTTTTTTTTTTTTTTTTTTTTTTTTTTTNTTTTTTTTTTTTTTTTTTTCACTTTTCCTATTTTTTTTACTAGGAGGCAAATGCCCCAAAAACCAAGGACCTGACATTAACAAGAGCCAGAAAACATTTTTTTTCCTCTTTTATTATTTTGAATTTTTATTTATTGGTAATATTATTTTGTAGAACTTTAACAAGAGACCTTGAAAGAGTAGTCATTTGGCACCTTTATCGAATAATTACTCCTAAAACTTTTTGGGTTGGAAACAGTGGAATGGTAAGGAACAGCAAAGCTCAAGATTGTTTTTGTATTTTTTTCCGTCCTTTTAGTTTCTATCCAAAATTAACGTTATAGGCAAAAAAAAAAGGGAAGAAGAAGAAGAAGAAGAACACATTTATTTATTTTTTTTTTATTTTTTTTTTTTATGGATCATTCAATATTTATGTCTATATATATGTATATCTTTATTTAAGTCCTCTCTCGATCACTTGATTTCAATCTTCCACTTCAAACAATTCGCTTTCTCATGTATTCCATGAAGACCAATCAGGATATGTAGAAAAATTTATATTTGGGATTTCAAAGGCAATTCTTATTCTTGCAAAAAGAAAAAAGAAGAAAAAGGCAGTCCTTATTTTGCCGGGAAAAAAAAGGTTATTATAAAATTAATTATGATCCGCGGATACATGCTGTGCCGGGGACAAAAAATGATTGCCAAAAACGCAAATTAAACAAAATTGTAACATATTGTAAATCCATGTCAAAATTGTACTGTTTAAAAAATAATGCATAATTTGTTTAAAAAAATAATGCATAATAATTATCCTTGTAACAAATAATAAAATGTGACATCAGGTTTAATTTCTTGATAACACACTAGATCTTTTTGGTAAAAGGATAACACACTAGATCTTAGACACATAGCAAAATAACAAATAAACATAAATAGATAAACAAATACAAAGGAAACATAACATATATATATTTTATTAAATTAATCATGTTGTGTTTTACAATTTTAATTAGCATTTATGAAAATACATTCTTAATTTCTATTTTTTATATTGGGATGAAAGAGATTTTGATTTCAAATTATTATCCGAGGAAACAGTAACATTGTCACTCGGGTGTGTCCTTAGTGATATAATCAATTTTAATATGAAATATTTGTCTTATACAATTGTGACATATTGATCATACATAATATTATTTATGCCCAACATGCACCATGTTGGAAAAAGCAAGAGAAATAGCTGTCAATTGGAAGAAAAATTTGTTCTCTTTTGTCAAAGGAGACAATTGACCTTTCTTCTCCTTGAAACCATCTTCACAAGTAGTAGAAGCATCCATGGCAGAGCTAATTTCCACATTAGCATTGTACAAATCCTTGGATTTAACAAAGTCACAAAGAGCCTCTTTCAGTGAAGAAACAGCATCAGAATAGAGTTCCAAGCAATCATGCAAGCAATTCCTAGCATAGCCATCAAACTTGTTGTCCTTCAAAAGCTTTGAAACGACGAAGACGACGTCGCTTGCATTGGAAATCGTCAGCTCAATAGAGATTTTGAACAAATCTTCAATGTTTCTAGCAGTTTGGCTCTTTGAGTTGGCCTTGAGGCTTTCAACACAGAAACTGTAGCTAAAGTTTGGATCACTTTTTGCTGCATTCTTGCAAGAGAGATGGACAAAATCCGAACCCGATGAAGAGCATCCAAACAACAAGATCATGATGAGAAGAAAGATAATATTGAAGATGGGAGATAAGGGATTCCTCATTTTTTTTCTTCTTTTTTTATGATGATTTGTAATATTTTTCTCTTCAATGGCTTGGCTTGTTTTTTGAAAAATGAATATGAAAAATGAAACTTTACAGTGTTTAACTATTTATATAGGGAGTTAATTGTATTTTAGGACTTTGTATTTTGGCTAAGTTGCATATTGGGCTTTAAGTTTACAAAATTTTATGCACTAGGCTATCAATTTACAATTTTTTTTACATTGCACTTTCAAGTTTAAAAGAATTTTTAATAATTTATTTAATGCATTAAAATTTATTGTAAAAATTAATAAAGAGTTTTTCATATAAAATATTAAACACATGTATTTGACAAAAAAATTAATAAATTGAGATATAATGTGAAATAAATTGTAAATTGAGGATCTAATAAAAAATATTTTAAATTTGAAAGTTTAATTTGCAATTTAGCCAAATATATAGTACTGAAATGCAATTAACTTTTATATATGTAAAAGTATATCACCTAATTCTGGTATATATTTCAAAAGTTCTAGCTTATAGAAATAGTAATATTGATTTATGCTTTAATACACTATTGGAGCTACAGATTTTGAATTTGATACCTATTATTGCTAGTTTTCAATTTTGGAAAACGGTTATGAAAAATGAAACTTTATAAAGAGAAATCCAAAAGTTGAGATTTCTGAAGGATATTGAAGGTGTATGGCAGACCAAACACGATGTTATTGATCTTTTTCTCTGATTTGTTCTGTTATGGTTTTTGGCTATGCAGATACGCCACTACCCCATGACTTTAGTTTTTAATGAGTGTATTTTTTTATTTTTATTTTTGCATAATGTGTGTATTTTTTATTAATTAGTTAAATATACTTTGCTACTTTGTAATTTATTTTTTTAATTTCCAAGAGTTTTTTTTTTCAAAAAAATATATATAATCAATTGTCTTAATATATTATATCTATATATTAGAGATCAGACCCATAAATTATTCTTTTAATATAATTAAAGACAATTTAAAATCAAATCATCAAATGACACTAAATAAAAAACCCAATTTCAAAAAAATAAAAATGACACTAACTAAAAAAGGAATAATATATATATATATATATATGTTCTCGTGTGACTATTAGGGAAGATCTTAACGTGCCCTCTTGAAAATATAAAAGTCATAGGTAGTTGAGATGATAGTTAATTCCATATGATATATCTCCCATGCATGTATATATAGATAGCTATATGTATTGGTTTGGTTTTGATTTGATTTGGATGTTGGTTAAATTTACTCGATCGGTTTGATATAGACATGTAAAGAAATATTATTTCGTGAAACAATTAAAGTGTTGTCAGCAAACATATTATATATATATATATTATTCTGCTAGGGCATCCACTTTGTGAATCTGCCTAATATTCAGTTACATGTAATCTATCAGCTATGATGTATTAGATAATTTAATTATATGTAATCTTATTATAGTCATTGAATTATATATAATTGACCCATTATGTCCACTTTAATTTGGACAAGGCCTTCTATTTACTGTAGCAAAATTATATATATAATTAATTTATTATGTAGATTTTATAGTGCAAATCAAATATAAATTATTAATAATATTAGCTTATTAGTGACAGTTTTTTTTCCTATTAAAATAGCTTATTAATGACAATTTATATAAACTTATATTATTAAATTTATATAATAATATGACTATATATATCGTAAAAATGTACTTACATATTTGTCAAAAGAATTAATGTTCTGCCAAAACAATTGGAACCCAAAATGGAAGGCCGTTGCCGCCACGAGGATATCGAATGCAAAGCTACGCTGGCTGGAATTAATTAATATGTTGCATTGCCCACCATAAATTTGATACATGCACAGGAAAAGCATTGGTTTAAATTACTCCTCAAAGGTCAACACTCTTTTCATGTGCTTATAATTAAGCCCCATGTTAGATATATATATATATATATATATATATATATGCATACGTATATTTGATGTTCTTAAAACTCTTCTAACTCATATATAATATCTGGTAATAAAACTTATATTGTTAAAATCTTCCTCTCCATTTTTTTTTATTTCTTTTAAATTGTTAGAGTAATGCTAGAGCACGGGCGGATCCATACCGTTTAGTGTCTACATATATATTGCCCCAACAACAAAAAAGAAACCATAATAAAAAACATATTAAATTTATTTATTTTTTTGGCAAGTATTATAGTTATGTATTTATTGTTGCTATTTGTTATCACTGATAATCTTTATTAGTGGAACTGCAGAGTATTAGATAAATTTTAATTGTCATTAAATTAAATTTTTAATATTGAAATTTTAACAAAGAAAAATAAATTATTTAATAGTAACTATTTAAAATGTTATATAATATGTAAGTTCTTATAGTGATCTATCACTAACAGTGACAAATGGTTGCGCAAGAAAAAAGAAAAACCTTCGTTTTCTCCCCAAATGTTCGGTCGAGACAAGGATTGATTTGTGGGGCCTCTCCTAGGGCTGCGTGCGACTTGGTGCGGCTTGGCTCTCTCTTCCCCCTTTTCTTACCTCACTTACCTTTTTATACCCACAATTAATGGTTTAGGATTTATCCCTAAAACCCTAATGCCTGGATGAATGACAAGTGTCTTTGTCATTTTCTTTTGGGCTTTAACCTGGCCCACCACATTGGACCAACATGTTTATTCTACCATGTTGATGACAAGCCCATATCAGGTGGCAAAAATGCCCACAACAATAGCCCCCTAATTGGTGTGATATGAGGATCAGACCAATTACAAGAATACCTGATGGGCGCGGATGTCAAGGAATTTGAAATTCAAATTTCCAAAATTTGTTTTTTGCTGGCGACGGGTACTGTTTTCGAGGAGTAGTAGGCATTAACTGCCCGTCAGTTGGCGTGCCCCTCAACCTGCCCTTTGCCTTTCGGCTTAACGCGTGTCAGCTCCCCAGGCGCTTCCTTCTCCTTCACGCCCCTTTCTCCTGTCTTTTCAGTTTTCCTTGGCTTTCCAAAACTTTTCACTCCTCAAGCTTTCTCGCGATTTTTCCTCTCTTCCAAAACTTCTCCTTCCTCTTCGTTGACTGTGAAACCGAGGATCTCAAGACTGGGACCGTCCTTATCCTTCTCCTTTAGCGGCTTCGGTGGTGCTCCTTTCGATTTCCCTCCTTCGCTTCGCTCAGTCTCGTCCGTGGCGCCTCTCTTCCCTTCGGCTAACCAGTGGTAAGTCTTCGTTTTTGCGCCTTTGCTCACAGATTTTCTTGGTCTTCTTCTTATCTTCATGTCGCTGACTCCTCTGATCTCTTTTCTTTTCATGGCGTTACTCAAGTTTCTCGGCAGGGAAAGGACTTTCCTCATTGCTGCGCTTCGCCGTGCCCTTTGCTCCGTCAAAAATCTAACGGTACCGAAAATCTTCCTCTGTTTCTCCTTTGTTTATGGCTTTTATGCTGTTTTGCTCTGGGTTTGTATGACTGCGCTGTTGTTTGGTAGACGCTTTTAGGGTTGTTGCTTTTGCGTAGAAACCTGAGATTTAGGTTAGGGCATAGGTGACCTAGGCGTGGTCTATAGGCCTGAGGTCGAAACTCGGGACCTGGGTGGAGGCCACGGTGTCGAGGCTGAAACTCGGGACCTGGGTAGAGGCCACGGTGCCGAGGCTGAAACTCGGGACCTGGGTGGAAGTCACGGTTCCGAGGCAGAAACTCGGGGCTTGGGCAGAAGCCACGGTGCCGAGGCTGAAGCTCGGGACCTGGGCGGAAGCCACGGTGCCGAGGCTGAAACTCAGGACCTGGGCGGAGGCCACAGAGCCAAGGCTGAAGCTCGGGACCTGGGTGGAAGCCACAGAGACTCGGGACCTGGGCGGAGGCCACGGTGCCGAGGCTGAAACTCGGGACCTGAGTGGAGGCCACGGAGCCAAGGCTGAAACTCGGGACCTGGGTGGAAGTCACGGTTCCGAGGCTGAAACTCGGGACCTGGGTGGAGGCCACGGAGCCAAAGCTGAAACTCTGGACCTGGGTGGAAGTCACGGTTCCGAGGCTGAAACTCGGGACCTGGGTGGAGGCCACGGTGCCGAGGCTGAAACTTGGGATCTGGGGGGAGACCACGGTGCCAGGGTGAGGCTTGGGAGCTAAGGTTGAGGTTGGGGTTCGACTCTAGGTTTTTGGTGCGGCGCAGCGGGTTTTGGCAAGCAGTGAGAGGTTGGTTCATGGTTCGGGCGAAAGATCATCCCTCGGCGACTTTTCTTTCCTTCTGTTCAAGAGGCGGTCGTCCTGATAGCAAGTTACTTCTCTGTTTCAGATGTCTCGCCCTTCACCGAGCGGTGGTGGTAGAAGTTCGAGTCGCCCTTTGCTTAGTCAGACCTTAAGTTTCCAAACCTTGATTGATCCTGTACCCAGGCCCTTTAGGCCTAACATTTTTGACGAACCCCCATACTCCTATCTGAGGAATACTGAAGTCTCGCAGATGGTGGAGATTTCTGATTCTTCAGATTCTGAGTCGAATGGCGCTTTTGGAGCTGAGGAGCGTGCCAGCTCCTCTGCAGCTGCAGCTGACGTGACTGAGTCTACAGCTGCAGCTGGTGTGGCTGAGTCTTCTCGGGAGAGAGAAGAAGTGAGGGTTCCTGAAGGAACCTGGAGCTATGATGAGGTGCGGTCCAGGCTTACCCAAGCTGACCTGGACCAACTGAGATCGAATTTCTCGATACCAGACGAGGTTACCCTTCGGGTACCTAAGGATGATGAGCTGCCACCCTCCCGCTGGTGAAATTGCTTTGAACCGGTGGTTTTTCAAATGCGGGCTGAGGCTACCGCTCCCGCTCTTCGTCCGTTGCCTGCTTCGCGATGTTCGGCTGGCGCCTCTTCAGCTGAATCCCAATGCGTGGAAAATGATTTATTGCTGCTTTGTGTTGTGGCAGGAGAACTTCGATATCGACCCTACTCCTTCCGAAATCCAGGCGTGCTTCGAAATTAGGTCGGCTGCTAATAAAGTTGGCTCATTCTGCTACTATCCGCGGCGCAGGAAGTTCCTCATGAAGCCGCCCGAGATCTCGAATCGGCAGCGAGAATGGTTTTTCGCTGGCGGAGACTGGGAAGATGGGAGTGAGCCCCTGACTCCTCGTGAATTTTGCGGAAACAATCACAAGTGGAGCCCATCTTTCCCTCTTGTAGATGAATCCAGTAGATTTAGGATTGACCGCATTCTTAGCCTCAAACTAGGCGAGAGGGATTCCACCATCCTCTTAAAGGAGGCTAGGCTGGCCGGCGGTAGTGCTCGGTTGCTTTTACTTTACTTCGGTTTATTCTGACTGTTTAGATGTCTGACTCCTGGGTTGTTTCTTTGGTGCAGTGATGTCGTTAGGTGCTGGGTTTAAGAGGGCTTTGCCTGGCCGCTCTGACAGGAACCGGGCAGCCAAATCAGCTAAGGTTGGCCCTTGGTCGTCTGCCCAGGCCCCTGCTACTGCTGCGGAGAGCTCGCCTTTGCCTCCTTTTTCTTCTAGAAGTGCCTCCTCCTCCAAGGATCCTAAGGGAGGAGCTAGTTCTCCTCAGATGAGGGGGAGCGGGGACCAGACGCCGGCTCCCAAGGTTGGTGTTCGTCCTTCTAGGGGAAGGAGGGATTCCTTTCCGGAGGCGAGTCGGGGCGAGAGGAGTAGGTCACCTGGACGCGTGGGTGAATTTGTGAACTACCTTTCAAGGGATGTCCTCCCGGCTGAAGACAGGTGGCTCTCTGGCATCTCTGAGTCTTCGCTCCCGTCCGAGACTTCTCGCCTAGTTGGCTTGGTGAGGACTCGCGTCACTATGCTTTTAAGAGCTTAGCTTTTCTCGTTACTTACCCGTTTGTTTTTCCTTGTGGTGCAAGGGGCTTTTATGGTTTTCAAGCTTCAGGAGCAGGTTGCCCGTCATAAGGAGATATCCGCGCTAGCCGTCATTGACTCAAAGGAGTCTCAGAAAGAGTTGGAGGAGACTAGGAAGTGCATAGTTGAGTTCGAGCTCTTTATGACGAAAAAGGACCTGGAGGTCAGCCAGAGGGAAGGTGACCTCAAGCTTAAGGAGGCTGAGCTGAAGCTTAGCCATTCAGAGATACAGAAGAAAGACCAGCTTCCGACAGCATCGGCTGTGCGGCTCAAGGAGCAGGTCAAGGAAACAGAGGGGCTGAAGGCTGAACTTGAGGAGGCGAAGAGAAACCTCCAGCTAAAAGATGAAGAGATCACGAAGCTGTACGATGAGGCCGAGAGTCAGTTCGATGCGGGGGCTGACTCAGCTGTCGGGTCTATCAAGTCCAAATTCCCCGACCTGGACTACAGCTTTTTGGACCAGTCTCTGGACCAAGCCTCGGCCCCTGTTGCCTTGAATTCTGAACCAACTGCTCTAAGTCCGCGTTCCTCATCTCCTCCCACGGAGTCGTCCCCCTCTGATCCAGTCTTGGCTTCAGGCTCCCTTGCTGCTGCTTCTTCCCTTCCTAATTCTGGCTCTCCTTCGGCCGCGTAGCTAACGGCAGCTTTCGTTCCTCTTGACTAGTTTTTTTCTTTTTTTAATACTTGTAATCATAACTTTTATTTACTCTCAGACAATTTTCAATACATTGAATAAGAATTTTATTTTTCGCGCATAGATTTCCTCCTTATGTGAATTTTCGAATATAAGCTTTCCTTTTCTGTTGCGAGTGTTTGGGGGTGGGGGTACTTTCCTTGTGCCTATGTAGCCCCTTACTCTTTCTTGGTAGAGAAACTGGGAAGAGTTAGCCTTTACATCTGCCCACCGCTGTTGGTCGATCCTGTTTAGCCTCAGGGGGCCCAGCCCCCTGGCTTCTAGTCGATCCGAGTTCAACTCGAGGAGTCCGTTAGCCTCTGGGGGTTCAGCCCTCTGGCTTCTTTTCTAGCTGCCAGCTCCTGGTCGATCCGAGCCCAGCTCGGGGAGCCTTTAGCTTCTGGGCACTTGGCCTTGTGGCTATTTATAGCCTCTGGCTCTTGGTCGATCCGAGTTCAGCTCGGGGAGCCCGTTAGCCTCTGGGGGTTCAGCCCCTGGCTTCTTTTCTAGCTACCAGCTCCTAGTCGATCCGAGCCCAGCTCGGGGAGCCTTTAGCTTCTGGGCACTTGGCCTTGTGGCTATTTATAGCCTCTGGCTCCTGGTCAATCCGAGTTCAACTCGGAGAGCCTGTTAGCCTCTGGGGATTCAGCCCCCTGGCTTCTTTTCTAGCTACCAGCTCCTGGTCGATCCAAGCCCAGCTCGAGGAGCCTTTAGCTTCTGGGCACTTGGCCTTGTGGCTATTTATAGCCTCTGGCTCCTGGTCGATTCGAGTTCAACTCGGGGAGCCTGTTAGCCTCTGGGGGTTCAGCCCCCTGGCCCTTTTTTTTTGTAGGTTAACATTTGCACTTGTTTCACGAAAAAGAATTCATTTCATTGACTATATCGTTGCTTCGTACACAATAAAAGGAAATTCACATAAACTATTGGAAATAAACCTTCAAATGTTCTGCATTCCATGGGTGAGCGAGGACTTTTCCGTCTTCCCTCTCTAGCTGGTAGGTTCCGGACCTGACGACTTTTTACACCCGGTACAGGCCTTCCCAGGTTGGACCCATAGCTCCAGCTCCATGTTCCTTTGTATTTAGTTTGACCTTTCTCAAGACTAAGTCACCCGGCCGGAACGTTCTCTGTTTGACTTTTAAGTTGTAATATTTAGCCGACTGCTGCTGGTAAGCTGCAGCGCCGACCTGAGCTAGCTCTCTTGCTTCCTCCACCAGGTCTAGGCTAAGTCTCATCTGTTCCTCATTTTCTTCTGGCTGGAAATGCTCGGTTCTGAAGTTAGGTACCCCTATCTCAATTGGGATGACTGCTTCGGCTCCGAAGGCTAGTGAGAAAGGAGTCTCTCTTGTTCTTGTTCTTGGAGTTGTCCTGTAGGCTCACAGGACTTCAGGAAGCTTCTCAGCCCACGCTCCTTTGTGTTTGTCTAACCTGGTCTTTATGTTGTGTTTGATGATCTTGTTTGCAGCCTCTACCTGGCCTTTGGCTTGGGGTGGAATGGTGAGGAGAAAGCTGTCTTGATTCCCAAGTTCGAGCACATGTCTCTGTAGCTTTTGTTGTCGAACTGTTTTTCATTGTCGGTGACGATGGTGTGGGGTATCCATAAGCGGCAGATGATTGACTTCCAGATGAAACTTGAAGTTTTAGCTTCGGTGATCGTTGACAGGAGCTCGGCTTCTACCCACTTGGTGAAGTAATCTATTGCTACTATTGAAAATTTTACTTGGCCGCGCCCCGTTGGGAGTGGGCCAATGAGGTCAACTCCCCATTGAGCGAATGGCCACGGACTCCTAATGGAGGTGAGCTGCTCCGGTGGTCCTCTTTGGACTTTTGCGAACCTTTGACAAGGGTCACATCTACTCACGAACTCCCTCGCGTCTCCCTGCATGGTTGGCCAGTAATAGCCCTGGTGGACTATTTTATGCGCCAATGACCTTCCTCCTGCATGGTTACCGCACACTCCTTCGTGGACCTCCCTTAGGACATAGTCCGCCTCCTCCTCTCTTAGGCATCTCAAGTAGGGTAGTGAGAAGCCTCTCTTGTACAGAACTCCATTGATGGGGGTATAGTGTGGTGCTTTATACCTAAGCCTTCGCCCCTCCAGCTACTCTTTGGGCAAAACACCATCTGCTAAAAACTGGATGATCGGGTCTCGCCACCCTGGCCTCTCTTCTATCGGGTTCACCTCCTGCTTCGTCTCTGAGATGCTGGGCTGCGACAAAGTTTCCATAGGGATTGTGCGCACTAGCTCTGACTCGGTAACTGATGCCAGTTTGGCAAGCGAATCAGCGTTTGAGTTTTCAGCCCTCGGGATTTGCGTGATGTGGTGTTCCTCAAAACCTGTCAGTAGCTCCTTGACTACCTTCAGATAGCTAATCATACTCGCCCCTTTGGCTTGGTATTCTGAGTTGACTTGTCTGACTACTAGTTGTGAGTTGCTGTAGCTGTGCAGCCTCTTAGCCCCCAATGACTGAGCCATCTTGAGTCCGGAAATTAGTGCTTCATACTCCGCTTCGTTGTTTGATGCCTTAAACCCTGAGTGCATACTCAAGTTTGACGTGATCTGGAGCCGGGGTGGTTAAGATAAACCCTGCCCCGCTTCCGTGCTCGTTGGATGACCCATCGGTGTGCAAAGTCCACAATGTGGCTAGGTGCGCGTTGCTTGTTTCGCCATGGTCGTCTGGGATGATGATTTCTCCTTCTTCTGAAGTGGTGAATTCGACAATAAAATCAGCTACTGCCTGAGCTTTTATCGCTGTGCGGGGCTTATATGATATCTCATACTGCCCTAGCTCAGTGGACCACTTGATTAGCCTTCCAGATGTCTCTGGCTTTTGTAGCACCTGCCTGAGAGGGTAGCTGGTAGGCACAGTAATCGAATGTGTCTAAAAGTATGGCTTCAACTTCCTTGAGGACACGACTAAAGCCAGGGCTAACTTCTCAACATTGGGGTACCTGGTCTCTGCCGGCACCATGGCTTTACTGACATAATAAATTGGTAGCTGGGTTGTCCCTTCTTCTCGTATGAGTGCGAAGCTCACCGATGTATCTGACACAGCTAGGTATAGGAGCAGCGTCTCTCCGCAGACCAGCTTGGAGAGTAGTGGTGACGTGCTCAGGTATTTCTTGAGCTAAGAGAAGGCCTCCTCGCACTCCTTCGTCCAAGCGAAATCTTTAGCTCCCTTGAGGATTTTGAAAAATGGTAGGCATTTGTCCGTAGCTCTTGAGACAAATCGGTTAAGGGCTGCCACCTTTCCTGTGAGCCTCTGAACCTCCTTCACCTTCCGGGGCGATACCATCTCCATGATCGCCTTTATCTTGTCGGGATTGGCTTCAATCCCCCGCTGGTTCACCATGAAACCTAAGAACTTCCCCGAGGATACCCCGAAGGTGCACTTAGCGGGGTTGAGCATCATCTTATGCTTCCTCAGAACATCGAACATCTCACTCAGGTGATCCAGATGCTTGCTCGCCTTGCTGCTTTTCACTAGCATATCATCTACATACACCTCCATTGTCTTCCCAATTTGGTCAGCGAACATTTTGTTAACCAGCCTCTGGTAGGTGGCTCCAGCATTCTTGAGCCCAAAAGGCATCACCTTGTAGCAGTACAGCCCGAGGTTAGTGATGAAGGCGGTCTTTTCCTGATCGTCAGGGTGCATTCCAATCTGGTTGTACCCTGAGAAGGCGTCACAAAAGCTGCATAGCTCACTGCCCGCCGTAGAGTCTACCAGCTGGTCAATCTTGGGTAGCGGGAAGCTGTTCTTGGGGCATGCTTTGTTCAGGTCCATGAAGTCCACACATACCCGCCAATCTCCATTGCTCTTCTTCACTAACACCACGTTGGCCAGCCAGGTGGGGTATGTTACTTCTCTAATGAACCCCGCCTTCAGGAGTTTGTCTACTTCAATCTTGATCGCTTCATACCTCTCAGGGTTAAAGGCTCTCCTTTTCTGTTTCACTGGCCTGAAGCTAGGATCCACGTTCAGCCTGTGCACCATCACTTCCGCGTCTATTCCTTGCATGTCTTCATGGGACCACGCAAACACGTCCGAATTGGCCCTCAAAAAATCTGAAAGCTCCTCCTTCAGCTCGGGCTAGAGCATTGTACCGACTCTCGTGGTTCTCTCCGGGTTGTTTGGATCTATCTGGATGTTGGCAAGCTCCTCCACCGGTTCTCCTCTGAACATGCCTTGTCTTCTGTCGTGTAATTCCCTTTCAGAAAGTTCTTCCTCGGTCGGCTGGATTTCCATCATTGACGAGTCTTCAGCTATCGCCTCCGAATTGGCCTTAGGTGCCTGTGAAAAGTTCTCTTCGCCAGTTTCGGAAGGTACTGGCGGGGTGGCTATTCCTAGATTTGGCTCGGAGCACTTCTGCTCGGAGGATGGTTTTTTTCTTTGTGATTTTTCTCCTGGTGCTAGACTCCGAGATGGCCCAGAACATTTCTGCTCGGGGGTCGGTGCTGGCTCAGAACATTTCTGCTCGGAAGATCCAGCGTGGATCAAGTGGTTGATCCTTTGGTGGCGCGGCTTCTTCACTGGCCTGAAGCTGGGATCCACGTTAAGCCTGTGCACCGTAATCTCCGGGTCTATTCCTGGCATATCTTCATGGGACCATGCAAACACGTCCGAATTGGTCCTTAAGAAATTTGATAGCTCCTCCTTCAGCTCGGGGGAAAGCATTGTACCGATTCTCATGGTTCTCTCCGGGTTGTTCGGATCTATTTAGATGTTGGTGAGCTCCTCCACCGGCTCTCCTCTGAACATCTCTCGCCTCCTATCACTCAGCTTCTCTTCGGAAAGGTCTTCCTCGGCTGTCTGGATCTCCGTCATTAGTGAGTCTTCATCTATCATCCTCGGACCCGCCTCAGTCACCCGTGAAATGCTATCTCCGTCAACTTCGGGCGTCGTTGGTGAAGTGAATGCTTCAGGAGATGGCTCGGAGCTTTTCTGCTCGGAGGTGGAGAAAATGGGCAGCGCCTCGGCATGGGTGTCCCTTTCTCTGAGAGCTGTGGCGTAGCATTGCCTGGATTCGTACTGATTTCCTCGCACTACTCTGACACCTCCTCTTTCGGTTGGAAACTTCATCATGAGGTGGTAGGTCGAAGTGGCTGCTCTCAAAGCATTGAGGGCGGGTCTTCCTAGAATAGCGTTATATGCTGACGCCGATTTTATCACCAAGAAATTTATTAAAACAGTGGACTGGTTCGGGATATCTCCCACAGTGAGAGGCAGCTCGATGGAACCTTCAGGGAAAACGGTCTCTCCCGCGAATCCCATCAACGGCGTCCGCACAGGTTTGAGGACTTCTCTTTTCAGCCCCATTGCGTCGAAGGCGGGCAGGTAGAGGACGTCAACCGAGCTCCCGTTATCAATTAACATCCGATACACCCTGTGGTTGGCCACCTGGGCTGTTATAACTATGGCGTCGTCGTGTGGATGTTGCACTCTCGCGACTTCCTCGTCAGTGAACGTTATAGAGAAGCTCTCCCTCTGGGTCACTTTTATTGGTCTGAAGGTGCAATTCACCTCGTGATGCATGTCCAGACCCTAAGCGCCCCTTGCATGCGCCTTTCGTGACCGGTTAGACTCACCTCCGACTCCTGGTCCTCCCATAATCGTCCTTACGTTCCCGAGTATGTTACCCGGGTGTAGTGGTGGTGATGATGCTTCTCCTCTGCCGGTGTCCTCCCGCCGTGGGGGAGCTGGAGTGTTAGGCCCTGCAGCTTTTGCCACAAACTCCTTCAGCTGACCTCTCTGGATCAGGGCTTCAATCTCGTCCTTCAGCTCCGTGCATTCTTCTGTGGTGTGTCCATAATCTCTGTGGTACCTACAGTACTTATTTTTATTTCTGAACTTGAACGGTGTCCTCATGGGGAAAGGTTTCTTCAGCAGGTTGTTTCCCTCGATCTGCATCAACACTTCTGAGCAGGTTGTGTTAAGGGGGGTGAACCTGTCGAATTAACCCTTGGGCGGCCTGGGTGCCAGATTCACCTCCTCATAGCTCCTCTTATTGCTCCGGGGTGGGGAACTTCTTTGATTCTTTCTGGCTTCAGACCTTCCATTTCCTCCACTCCGGTTCAAGTTCCTCCTGCACTGGATGATCTCCTCCACTGAGATGTGCTTATAGGCTTCGACCAGCATCTCCGAGAATGTGCGCGGCGGATTTTTAGCTATCGTTCTGATGAAGTCCTCATCACGGACTCCATCCTGCATGGCTTGCATTGCTCGGTCGTCAGTGCAGCCCTCAATTTGTATCATCATGTCTGAAAATCTTTGGACATATGTCTTCAAAGACTCGTTCTCTCCTTGCACAACAGATGACAAGTGAGAAGGCGGCTTCTTCACTGGCCTGGCTTCTATGAATTGTGCCATAAAAGCATTTTCCAGCTGGCTGAAAGAGTTGATTGAACCTGGGCGTAGGCCAGTGAACCAGGTCCGGGCTATCCCCCCCAAAGTCAAGGGAAAAGCACGGCATTTGATAGCGTCCTCCGCCGCTTCGAATTCCATCCACACCTTGTAGGCTCCTAGGTGTTCCGTTGGGTCTCCCCTACCTTCGTATCGTCCCACACTAGGCACCTTGAAATCCTTGGGGAGGCCAGCTCAACGTATCCCTATTCCAAACGGTGAAGTCTCCTGTCCCGGTTCAGGCACATAAACATAGGGACGTGGGTGCGTGATTAGGCACTGTTGGTCTCCATGGAACTTCATGTTCGCCTCCTCCTCGAGCCTCCTTCTCTCCTCAGCTTCTAGTATTCTCCTCTCCGCTTCGTGCCTCTGTCTTTCCTCAGCTTCTATCCTTGCTTTTTCCTCAGCTTGGATTTTTCGCCTCTCCTCCTCACGGATTTTCTGCCTCTCTTATGCTCGGATGAGCCTTCTTTCTTCATCTACCTCAGTTCGCCTCCTGCGTTCACTCCGGGATTCTGCTCCACCTTGTTCTTCTCGTGCTCACCGCCTGGCCTCAAGGGAAGCCCTGAGGTTGCTGAGGTCCAGGCCATCATTCGGGGAGGAGAGGGCATCGCTGACGGATCTCGTTCGCGAGCTGTTTCGCTCCTCGGCTGGCTGCCGGCGGGCAGGTGAGGGGCAGTTCCTTCCGGGGTTTCTCCGAGTTTCGCCCGGGGGTGGTCTTGGGTGAGATCTTGACGGCGCTGGCCTCCTTTGGTCATGTTGCCGTGAGCCTCTAGTTGCGGTTCCCAGCTCCTCTCCTGGTGCTCCCCCATCTCCATGAGTCCGCGGGACAACACGGTCTCGTGGAGAGTCTACTGGAGCTGGGCTTATCATTGTTCGTGAAAACGGTTCACGGTTGGTTTGCTGCTGGTTCTCGAGGAGGCCGATGACTTGCTCCATCCGGTTCTCCAAGTCGGATATTCGAGTTCGCTCCGAGCGCGGGGCAATATGTCTCTCACTTCACCTCCGAGCTGGCGGTAGCAGTTGGGAAGGCAGAGTGCTCGGTTCAGCTGCTGGAATTGATGTCCCTCGATTCGGGAAGGAGCTAGTTCTCATGGGCTGCTTACCCCTGGCTTCTCTGTTGGATGGTTCAACTCCATCCAACGTGGCCTGCTGTTCTGGGTGGGTGTCTGTCATCTCGCTTCAGGTCTTGCTTTGGTTCGCCTGAGTTCTTGCTTCAGGCGGGTTCTGCTCGTGCCAGGTTGGATTCAGCTCCGGATGGGTTCAGCTTCGGCTCAGTTCACCTCAGCTCCAGTTAGGTTCAGCTGCGGCCAGATTCAGCCTCAACTAGGTTCAGCTTCAGCTTCAACTCGGTCCACCTCAGCTTCAGTTCAGTTCAGCTGCGGCCAGATTCAGCCTCAGCTAGGTTTAGCTTCAGCTTAGCCCACCTCAGCTTCAGTTCAGTCCACCTCAGCTTCAGCTAGGTTCAGCTTTAGCTTAGTCCACCTCAGCTTCAGTTCGGTCCACCTCAGCTTCGGTTCAGTCCACCTGCGGCCAGATTTAGCCTCAGTTAGGTTTAGCTTCAGCTTAGCCCACCTCAGCTTCAGTTCAGTCCACCTCAGCTTCAGCTAGGTTCAGCTTTAGCTTAGTCCACCTCAGCTTCAGTTCGGTCCACCTAGGCTTCGGTTCAGTCCACCTCAGCTTCAGCTAGGTTCAGCTTTAGCTTCATCCACCTCAGCTTTAGCTAGGTTCAGCTTTAGCTTCGTCTACCTCAGCTCTGATTCAGTCCACCTCAGCTTCAGCTAGGTTCAGCTTTAGCTTAGTCTACCTCAGCTTCAGCTAGGTTCAGCTTTAGCTTCGTCCACCTCAGCTTCGGTTCGGTCCACCTCAGCTTCGGTTCGGTCCACCTTAGCTTCGGTCAGTTCGCCTCAGCTTCGGTTGGGTTCAGCTGTGGTTTAGTTAGGTTCAGCCCAGGTGCTAGGGTGAAATATGTGTGTATCTGTATATGTTTTTTTTTTTTTTTTAGATTTCTTTTGTTTCTCTTTCTTTTCTGCTGGTCCCTTTCTCTTTCTTTTTTTTTTTTTTTTTTTTTTTTTTTTGTTTTTTTTTTTTTTTTTTTTTTTTNACTTTCAAGAGCACACAACACAAATATCGCCCAAAAGAGGCTGAAATATTGAGCCAAACTGAAAACCGGACTTGTGAAAGGTCTAACTGAGAGCTAGAGCAAAACAACTAGGAATTTTAAACAAAGATAATGAGAAAGCAAGCTCAAGAACCAACAAAACACGAGAAGCTAGCAAAGCATAATAAAACTAAACACACTTGGAAAACCCGTGGGTTGCAAGGATGCAAGGAAAAGAAAGACACCAAAGCTAGCAAAACTCAGTAAAGATGCAAGGAAAAGGACACAAACAATGGAAACACCGGTTCACCGAGACAAGAAAAAAGGTGAAAAACTACCATAAACATGAGAAGTAAAAGATGGAAACAAACGCTTCCCACAGACGGCGCCAAAATGTTGTAGCTGTTTTTCGTCTCGGGTTGGGCTCCTCGGGTACTTGCAAAACCGGAGCCAAATCGGTTAGGGGGGCGCCGGTGTGGTGGCCGGCGTTTCCCCTCCGATGCTTAAGTCAGTGATCATCCCTTGATTATCAGCTCAAAACAATGAAAGATGACTGAAAAATGGTCAAAAAGGGGGGCAGGGGGAGCCAAACTTAGAGGAGAAAGGGCAGGAAAGATTTTTTGGGAGAGTCCAGGCGGGAGAGAAGCTGTCTGGTTTGCATGAGGTCTCTCTTTCTTTTCCCCATGAGGGCTGTCCGGTTTGTGTGAGGTGAGGTAGATGATGAACAGTGATCTTGGCTTTATTAGGTAATGTAATCATNGCAACCAAGAAAACCACCCAAATGACAGATGAAAACTTATCCGAAGCCATTTTCTTTTTAATTAATAATGGTGTGAATTATGGGTGTCGTATAGAACCTAAATTTGGTCTCCTTTCATTTTCATATTTATTGAGTAAAAATCAAACTCTCAATCACAATATCCTATTGACCACATGCTACCCTTTTTATTTTGAAAAAAAAAAAGAAGAAAAAGAAGAAAAAGACAAGCCTACGTACCCAGTATTAATTTCAACATTTTGTAGCATCGTTTTTCTTTNAGGAAGTTCTCTGGGCTTAGGTGGCCCACCACATTGTTGGGTATTTAATTTATTACCCATGATTACTAGGTATTGGGCCTAAATGGTGGGTAAAAATCCCCACAACAATTAATATTGAATTTTTCAAACAATGCATATTTAATTTTATTCCATTAAGGTGGCTATTTTATTGGGTCATATAGTGTATCCCGTAGGCTGAGTTCGAAACTGTTTAATTTTGTTTTTGGTTGAACTTAAACTTTAAATTTTTAGTATACATTCGGTCTCAAATCTGAACCATTGGGCTATCCGTTAAGACCAACCGAAGCCGAGTATGAAATCTGTCCATGTAGGCCATGCCCGAATCATAGTCCGGTATAATTTATTTTATATGTTTAATTAATCATTAGTTTAAATTATAAACTAAATCAACATTAACAAAAAAAAAATGATAAAAAACTAATAATTAATTATCTGTATTTAAAAATTGATATGCAATTAAATAATTTATTTATTTAATATGTATAACAAAATTAAATTTATTATATTTGAACAATATGTATTTATAATTCTTTTACTAGAATTTAAATTTTTTTATGTATTTTGAGTGCATGAAAAAATCATAATATAATTTTTTATGTAAAAAAAATATAGTTTTAAATTAAACTTTTGACTTTAAATTTGAGCTTAAATCTTAAGCCCGAAGCCCGAAGCCCGAGGGCGATACTCAAGCTTGAAGCCATTCTTGATACTTATAAACTTGGGCATTGGGCTTTAAGATTTGGGGCCAGCCCACCCAAATTCTATCTCCTACCCACCAAAATCCAGCCCGAAGTTTTGGGGTTGAACAGGGTTGGGAGGCTTCAATTTATACCCCTACCCGTGGGTGATCGATGTTAATCTTCTTCTCCATATCCCATGTATACATACATATTCTAATAATCCAATGCAACTAAAAGTAGTGGAATATCATTGTCTATTGAAAAAAACTAAGAATTATTGTTGATGTGCTCCATTTTTCATCAACCAGTTATTTTCACATGCAAGGTCATCATGTCCGACAGCTTCCAGTTCAGCTCTGTTAAGGTTTCCATGTGCAAGACAGTCAGGTCCAGTAGCTTTTAGTTCAACTCCGTTCAAGTCTGCAAAACATGACATGCGATCAGAGGGGTAAAGGTGGGGTCACCGACATTCTTCTTCTGATGCCTAAGTCAGACATGGAAAGTTTAAGAAAGCTCCCTCTCTTCCTTTCTTTACAAGCTCAAAAAAGTATACAAATTGTGGATAATAGTATATGTTTGGTGAGGAAGAAGATCCAAAAATGAAAAGGGTTCTTTTTCATGTAATAACCAAAGTGTAAAAGAGGAAATGATATGGAAAGAGAGAGAGAGAGAAAGACGAGTAGTCAAATCAGTAGAGAAAAGATAGAGAGAAAAGGGAAGAGAGAAAGGACGTGTGGTTTCCAAGAGGCCAAAAATATCCTCTCTTACTATTTTTTTACTCTTTATACTTGATTTGTTTGGCTGAAATTTAGGATTATAAACTCTATTTCACTAGATCATGACATGTGGTATATGAGGGAGAAATGTGAAGGCTTTAGTGATGTGGGATTGGCCCAACTTATATATTTATTTGCTAACCCACTTGTGTTCTTTACATATATACTTTAGCCCAAAAATATCCACAACAAATATAATCGGCGTTGGCTATTGTTTTGAATTTATACATATATATTTGCTTAAATATTGACTTTATATATATCATCTAAATTGGTGGCTGCTAGTTTAGCAGCAAATAGTAAGGAAGCTGGTATGGTAAATGGTAAACCTAGGTTTGGAGGTACGTTAATATAACAATAACATTACCCATTGGTCTTGTTGGAGCTTTTTATTTTTTATTTTTATCTTTTTTAGATTTTTGTACAGATGTCCACCTC